>OZ026623.1:76263630-76553213 GCA_964020975.1 Hermodice carunculata | reverse complement strand
TACATACATATACATATGTATATATATATATATATATATATATAAATATATATATATATATATATATATATATATATATATACGTACATTGAGTAGGATGAGAAGCACTTTGTAGAAAATGTATGTGCAAAGGGGGTCTTAATTTTGATCCAAGTGCTTCAAAATCTAAATTTTTTCATAATATACTAGCTGGAACAATCAATATCTGTCAGAAAGAATTAGATATTTGAGGATTCGTAGGCATTATGCTGCATAGAACACAGATGGTTTATTCTTGTTTTGTATATACATTCGATGCTACTTACACAATACTAGAGTTCAGAATTACTCCACACACAAAAATTGTACAATATTTGAAGAATTAATCCAGTTCTGTGTGTATGCACTTTGTGAAAAACCTAATCAGTGCTCATTGGTCAGTATGTTCGTACCTAGTATTAGTACATGTATAGGGTACACGGGGCTTGTGAATGAGCAAGTGTATGCATACCTACAGTGGACAATGTAAGATGGGTCTCGGTCAGTCGGTGTGGGGAAGGATGAGATGATCGCCACAGTTTGTGAATATGTGTTGCTGTACAGACTTCTGTGGCGGGTTGAACAGAATGTGTGGCAGGTAAGAACTACCATCTCTCCACAATAATTGGGATGAATTTGTATAATTTTATGCAGGAGAAATGCATGAAATGTTTGTTTATAATGTTATTTTCACCCATATAAAGACTGCAACATTTTGGGACAGACATGTATATTATTGCAAACTGGGGGGGGGGGGGTCTGTATTGTTGTATGTTGAAATTCCTTTGGAAAATTTTGGACACTTGACTTGTGTTGGGTTGTTGTTTTTTTTTTTTTTTTTTTCTTGCATAAAATAAATAATGTGGTGGTATAAACTATGGAAGGCATATTGTATTGTGCTGTGTGGTGAGTATACTGTTTTTGATGTCCATTTAGTAAACTTTTCTAGGTACTCGGGTATCTCAATTAGTGATTTTAATCTTTCTTTTGCCATACAAGCACAGTACAGTTACATGTACCTCTTTTTGGAAACTGTAAACTTACTATTCTCCCTTCTACCTTATTGTGCTATACATGTATTACAAATCAAAATCCACAAGGTGTCTGGGGTGTTTTTTGGGAGTGAAAACAACTGATATAAGTCCTCCCTTTTTCTTTCTCTTTTTTATTATGAGGTCCTGTATGGATATTTGATAACAAACATATAACCATTGGTTGAAGTGTAAAGCCAACTACCATAAATTCTCTAACTGAAGCTTTGGCTTGTATTAGAATACATTTTTCCTTTCTTCCAAATTGAAGATGTTGAAGTCGGGGTGCGTCTTCTAAAAATGAGTTTTCCCTGCACCATGACCTGATGAGCTATTATGTTAGCGTCATGAGTAGACATACCGAGAACACATAACATCAGAAGGCCAAGTAATAATTGAAGGGTTGCATTTTTAACATATACACTTTTTATTGATAAAAACACGACAGATATAAAGGTGATAACATGCTTCTGTAATAATGACAAAATGATGTAAAAAAACATGTGACAATGAAGAAAAAGAAAAACGAAGTATGGTCGTATAGAGTGCAGATTTTGCGTGAGTGGTACACGTGCAACTCGGGTAGGAACTTTTTATTTTGTTTACTTTTAAGTTAGCAGTCTGACGTCGGGGTGTATCCTGAACAAAGTGACAGAGATTACAACCTTGTAGATGTCCCAAAGTCAGGGTGCATCTTCAAAAAGAGAATTTACGGTATTCAATGCAACTTGTTCATTGTAATGAAAACTTAAAACATCTGGTGCTGACTCTTTTTTATTCCTGTATACTAAATTAACCTCTGATTGCATTTTAAGTTTATTCTGTGCACAGTGACAATTTCACTACCAAGCCTCCTAAAACAGAAGCATCAAAACAAAAGTCATAATTGCGGAAAATGAAGAATCTGTGACAAACACAGAAATTCAACTCATAACCCAACAAATGTCCATCTTGTCAAACAAGCATCTTCAGATTGACTGGTAACTGTGTACACATCTGCTGCCTAATATATTGGTGTCGTTTGTAGAGTGCCATCATGAGAACGAGATCAAAGCCAGAGATCCTATCAGGTGTCGGGAGTGTGGATACAGGATTATGTACAAGAAAAGGACCAAAAGAAGTATCCTTTCATGTTCATTAATAGGCAAAATGTTTGCTGCTTTAATGTTTTTTTTACATTAGTATTTTACCAAGACAAAAAACTACCGAGTAAAGTAAGACTTGCTGAGGAAGTCTATCAGGAATGGACAGCTGATGACTCAATCATGTTTCAATAGGGAAAAGAGTTAATAGTGCATGAATATTCTCATTTTATGTTTTACAGCTGGTTGCCTTCTGATGTCTAACAGAAGAGAAAGCTGCTTTATAAAGCAGGCGCATGACTATGGTGATTACGGTGGTACCTGCTTTGTGCAACCGCTGCCGCTGGCAGCCGTATTGCCTTTTGTGGTCAATTGGCTCAGACATAGGAGTCAATTTCTTTGTAAAATTTACCTGTGGTAACAGGTCACCTGCTGTATGTGGCCATTTTTCTTGGCAGAAGGGGCGGTCACATACAGAAGGTACCACTGTGTGACATTACTTAATCCTCCAAGACTTGCGATGTACAAAAGTGGAATGTATATATTCCTTGACCAATGTTCCAGTGGTGGTGTTTGATGCCAGATGAGAGAAGATTTCATACTACGATGTATCATCTCATGTCAACCTCATTCACATGTTCATCATCATGTAAGGAATACAAAGCTACATTTTGGGAGGTCTCGTTAATGTGAACAGCTTGAAGAGGGCAGAGGAGATCAGTTTGAAGTTAAAACTGTCAACAGAGAACTTTCTCAAGTTTAAACAGTTCTTGCAGATGTTTGACAGCGGCATGATAATTGAAAAACGAGAAGCACAGATACCAATTTTGTAGTTTATTGTCAAGTAGGTGTCATCTAAAAAGGAACTTTTTTTTTACTGGTGCACAAACGTGCAATGTAAAAAAGTGAAACTGATATCTGTAATGTGCAACAAGTATCGTTCTTACCACATTTGACAAGGACTGTCATTTGTGTTCAATAAAAAATTCTTCACACAGACTGCCTTGTACCCCTTTATTTAACTCATTCCATGCCAGTCCCCGATTTTTCCGTATATTTTCCTAGATTTAAGACGACAATTGCATGTTTAAATTCTTCATGAAAAGAGCTTTTGGTCAAGCACCAACATGCCTCATGTCTTAAGGCAGTGCCTGGTCCACTGACCGAGACCCGTGACCACAGTATGGAATGAGTTAACAAGTGTTGTAAAGGTTTGTTTCTTGTCAGTACAGTTACATGTGACTGGTGTTAGTAGAGAATGGTTTCATAAGAGACCATGTGTCTCAAACACTTGGTTTAAGCTTAACCAAAACTCGCTGCCTGTATCCATTGCAAATCACAAACAGAACTATAATAAAAGACGTAGCTACCAGTAATGTTGTGTGTGTAATCTGTGTAGATATTGTTTGTGCAACCCATCCCAGCAAAATGGTTGCATTACAAACAAGAACAGGCATGTTGTGAGACCATACCTAAGGAGCGCCTCCCACCCCCACGCACCCAACTATGACAAATATGGTTTGAGGAGGGCCATTTGAATGCACCTGAGATTACCATTTTCCCTTATCGCTTGCAAAAAATTCCTACCAGGGAAGTGTCGCTATACCTTCTCCTGCTGTGGCATTGTGTGACCTCCCAATATCAATTATCGTAGTCCCAACAAAAACTGATCATATTTGCATACAATTTAAGATCATTCAAAATTCAAGCATAAAAAATATTCAAAGCACAACTACAAACAGGCTTTAGGTACTTCTGCAGAGAGTCTAAAATTCAGGTGTTCCTGGCTGGTCACACTTCAAAAGTTCATTTGAAACTTGAAAAATTGTACTTTGGCTAAAATCAGGTATTGTACGCAAATTGACCAGCGTGGTCCACCCAGTTCCGTGATATGCTTCAAAGGCCTTGATACATGCATTGAAAACCTGCAAAATGTCCACATAGGATTACGAAAGCGTTCTGCTGTGATGTTTTGGTCCTTTATCGACCAGTGGAACCAAACGTAATTCTGAAATTGAAGCAGTGAGAAAATGTTGTCCATTCATTGCTTTGCTGGTATTGCCAGTAAAGCTGTCATTGAAATTTGAGAACAGTGTGGTTGCATTTAGCACACTGATATTCAGGTTGCTTATTTTCAGATGTTAGTAAAAGGTTTGATTCATAGCCACACTTCCTGCAAGGTCCAAGGAATGAGTATATGCAACAGGTTCCACCTTTTTAGAGAATTTATTCAATGATATCATTTTTAAAACTGCTTTGACCTTTAAAGAAAATACATGTGTGCAAAAAGTTGGCTTGTCATGAACAGAAAAACGCCAAGCTTGTATAGGGATTGTTCAGCATTATAATTTTTGAATTGGTACTTAGGGTACTTAGTTTCATCACCACCACTCCACCCCTATTTAGCACTTATAAATGATGGTCTTTCAAGAAATAATACCAAAATACCACAAAATTTGGGTTACAAATGACAAAGGTCCATTTACCCCGCTGTATACTAAAGTACTGATTTAAAATGATTAGAATGTTGAATCATCCCTTAGTATATACAACATTTATGATTCCAACCATCTTTATGCATTTTTTCTTTCAATACATAAGGCCCCAAATATTTTCATCTCCAAGTGAAAACAAAAGTTTGTGCAGAACACGGTCTTGCACATACCTTTGTGGACCAAACAGGTGTTAATTTTTCATTGTTTCTTCAGATAATCTGGCTGTTTGCCCTCTATGGGTGTGTTTTTAGCACTTTAAAGTCAACAATCCAAATAGAAAAGGCTGTAACAAACGTAGAATTGCAATCAGAGAGTACATGGAAGATGACAGGAGGCTGGCCAACAAAACGTCTATATACAAGAACATCCAACAGGGAAGACGGGTTCATAGATGTGATTTTGCAGATAATTTACCTTCCCCCTGCTCCCAACAGGAACACCATCTTCAAGCCTGAAAGACATAAACCATGGACAAATTACTTCTTGGTAGTTACAGTTTGACCATTGGTACCAAATAATTCATGGCTGTTTCATTCTGCAAGATATATACTCCATGGTCTTCCACGTTAAAATTTTTCCATTATACATGTAGTTATACACTGTAAAATGCCTTAATTTCACTGTACTGCTATTTTCGCTGATGGCACAAAACCATGAAAATAAAAGTAGTGAAATAGTATTTTAACATTGGATAGGAGCTGTGTCCAAAATAGTGAAATTAAAACAACAGTTCAATGTCAAAAATACCAAAACCGTGAAAATTTATACAAACGACAGAGCCGCAGCTTTGGGGTCCGATTGGTCGGACCAACATTTAAGTCACCAAAACTATATTGATATACAGAAATTTGCTTAGAATTTCCAAATTTCTGAATTTGGCCTGACCAACTTTCAATTGAAGGCTATAGTACTGCACGAAAATAAAGCATCTTACAGGACATTATGCACCCAGACATGCCTGCCCTTCAGTAGTATTCCCCTTCCACCCCAGCACAATTGAAGACACTTCAGTGCCTGTTTTTGTTTCTCGCTCACTATAGCGATCATGCAAGCTTCAAACAAAACTTGGGAATTTTGCTCCTGACAGTTTGCATACACAATAGTTAGGCTTGCAACTGTAAACATTAGATTTTACTGGAAATACACAGATGAAAGCCAGTCTAGCAGTGTCATTGTTCGTGTTAAACATTTTTATTTTGCAATTGGAAAGAAGGACTGAGCCCAATATGAGTTCCCCTTGCAAATAACCACAATAGATGGGGCCGATAAAACATCACAATTACCAGCTAGGTGAATTACCTTCTCAAATTTACTTTACAAACAACTAAAAAGGGGCAAGTTTTCATTTTCATATACCAGCACATTCACAAGATGGTGGGAATCAACAAACCAACCTCCTATGCGCATGACAGTTGTTTTGGAGTTTCTTTGTATAATAGTGTCTGAGAAAAGTGTGAGACAAATTTGCTCATTCATTGTCTTTGGCCCTCCACCTGTTTGCCGTGGTCCTGAAAAGGAGGCCAAGAAATCAACACCCACCCACAATCGCATCTTGCGCTCGGCATGCCCACAGTCCCTGTCTATGTTGCCATAGACAGAGCCGTGGGAGCCCTTATAAGGGCTACCTTCTCCCTTCCCCTTTCTCAGTTCCCTACTCTGGCTTCAGACTCCCTCAAACCTAACACGTTACTTCTTCTTTCCCAGCACTTCACCAGAAAGCCCTTAACTAACTCAATCCCTACTCCAGTTCCTGGCGTGTCGCCTTTCAACCCCTACATCCAGGCTAACCTATCACCCTCTGCCATGCTCTGAACTTGTTCTAGACTTCTACATAATTCATCCTTTTCTTTCCACCCTTCAAACAGACTATCACTCAATCCCTGATACTCTGAACACCACACAAGAAAATGATCCATTGTCTCATCCTCATCCTCCCTGCATATCTTGCACTTCCTATCGCTCCCACTGGTCCACTTCTGTGTCCGTTTCTCAAGATTAATCACTCCTGCTCTTCCTTGAAATAACAACTTTGAACCCTTGCTACAATCCCAACACTTTCCTGTGACTGGTTTATCAAGCACTCTGTATGCAATGAGTGTGCTCTTTTCCTCCACCCCTCTCTTCCATTCAACAACATTCTTTGCTGGTAAAGAAGAAAGAAAGAACTTGTTAGCAAATCAGTCTAGCTGCCTGGAGAATCTGCAATGCAATGTATGCAGCTGTGACATAAGCTCCAAATGTATAATGGCATGTTAACAGTATGGCCAAGTTGGTGAAAAGTGTTGCAGAATGATATAGGTAGACATGTCTACCTTTGACCTTTCAAAGTCACTCCAGATAAAAAAAAGACAACACCAGATGAAAGCTTATATGTCATTTCCTACTCATATTCAATAGTAACTATGGCCCCAAAGGGCACCGTTTTCCACATACAGAGATTCTTATGCTGTGTGGCCTTGCTTTGACCTTTCAACGTCACTCAAGGTCAAAAAAAGACAGCACCACGTGAAAGCCTATATATCATATCCTATTTTTGTTTAATAGTAACTATGACCCTAAAATGCACCGTTTTCCATATACAAAGATTTTCATGGTATGAAACCTTGATTTGACCTTTCAAGTTCACTCAATGTCAAAAAGGACAGCACCAGGTAAAATCCCATATGCCATTTCCTACTCATGTTTAATAGTAACTGTGGCCCAAAAATGCACAGTTTTCGAGATACAAGCTTACATCACTAAAACATGTTCCCACTCATAGCCAGAAAATATGACAGATTTGATTGCCCAGTGTCTCAAATTTGCATAATGTTTATAGCAACAGGCTCAACTATATGTCTATTTGATAGGCCATCCTAAGAAATATATATTTGCCATTTTAAAACATGTCACTGTCTATAATAGTTTTGAAGATATTAAAGATTTAAGTTTTGGATATTAACCTAATTTGCATAAATATAAATGTTAGAACTTCAGCTCATGCTTCACTGGATGCACCTATAACACAAACTTATGTATTGAAGTTGAAATGGCATGTCTACCTATAATAATTATGAAGATATTCAACATTTAAATTTTGTTTATTCACCCAATTTGCATAAATTCAAATCCTACAATGTTGGTTCATGGTTCATTGGATGCACCTCTGTCACAAACCTATATACTGAATTTGGAATGGCATCTCTATCTATTATACTTTTGAAGATATTCAAGGTTTAAATTTTCAAAATGCCTTAATTAGCATAATTTAAAATTTTACAACTCTATGTTATTGTTTTGAGTTGGTGTACATCACTTTTTTTAATTGTGATTTGTATTGTACATACTCCTCTGGAGACATTTATTTTCATTTCCCCAGTATTTGGGCATTTAATAAACATGACAAAACATAGCGCTTGACTCATGGAGCATCACCAGACTTCACATGCCATCAATTCATTGATAGCCAATTACAGCGGCTCGTCTGTCAAAGGCGGAATTGGCATAAAAGAATAAAATGGCAAATCGAAACACTGCCATTACCCATTGTTATGATGTCTTTTTTGTTTAGTCAGACCATCAAAGTAGTTTGGCTGCATTCCCAAGAAGAGATCAGCATATAAGTCATAAGCTCAACCCCCCAGACTTGGGTAAAGTTAGCACCACCTGCAAGTTAACTGGGAAACACAGGAACTCCAAAGTACCACTTTTGCCGAAACTTTGAAAAAAAAAATGTAATCTCAATGTTGTTGAAGATGAATCCATTTCCGTATGAGTGCCCAAAAACATCATTTAGAAAGAAATACAGTAAACTGTTTCAATTTCAATGTATTCGTTTATTTCACCGACAACACAAAACAGTGAAGATAAAAACACGATGAAATAGTATTGAACATTGTTTGAATAGGAATGATGTTCAAAATACTGAAATTAAAACTGTAGTGAAATTTCAAAATATAAAACCGTGAAAATTTAAACGCAAAAATAAAGCACTTTACCGTATCGTTTTTAGTAAGATTACACAGAATTGTGTCCATTTTAACATGAGTACATGTCAAATGACAAGTTCTGTCCATTCCCGGTGTATTATGTCCTCTTTGGACTTCTTGGCAGATTTCTGTACAAATGCATGTGTCCCAATACTAAGGTAAAATGAATATCTCTTACATGGTTTTGCAGTTGGAAGCCCAACATCTGGCTGTGTGGCTTGGTTAACAGCGCCAGTGTGCACAGAGGTTGCGGTACTCATACAGTCTAGTCCCCGTTGGACAAATGCCTTTTCGTGTGCATCCTCAGAATTTCATTATCTTTATTATATACCTCCTTTTATTATTCACCATGTGATTATGTAAATTGTTTGAGATGCTGGTATACATGTATATCAGGTGCATTGTATGTGGTTGATCTCAGTGATCTGCACAACGATAATGTAGTACCGTACACAGTATTTGACACATGAGCACCAGATCAAAAAAGAAGAAAAAAAAAATGTACATAGTATTTGTCGTGCCCGGGACTATAGGCACTGCCTCGTCTTACCCCGTACCCGTCTGTTTGCCACAGGTATGGCATATATTCCTCACACTTTTTATGGACAATTTGTGTGTCTGGCATGTGTACTGACTGATTGATGATACTAGAAAAAGCGCGAGAGTCTTGTAGAGGCGTAGTTAAAGCTATCATCGCTAATTACAAGTCCATCATGCTATAAACTGTGACATGCAAATGTTACCGCTCATGAAAGTGAATATTGTACTTAACTTCAAAGGCTCATTGCTGGATCAGGTGCTGGGATGTCTTAACTGTGAAACAACAGTAGCACAGAGTCTAATAGACGCAGTATGACTAACAGCATTAAAACAATAAGTGGAAACATTGAAATTGCTTGAAAGCAAGACTGTCTTTGTATCTTGAAAATTAACATTAAAAATGTGAACGATATATGTCAGGCTAGCAGTGACTTTAACAAATTGTTAAATCCAACTCTAAATTTGGATTTGGGGCGTGGCATTTTATGAAAGCTAAAAGACGGGCATGACTGCTGACTTCTCGAGGTCTGGCGGTGGACTTCACAACACACACACACACACACACACACACACACACACACACACACACACACATATAGATAGATGTGTGTGTGTGTTTGTGTGTGTGTGTGTGTGTGTGTGTGTGTGTGTGACCTCGAGAAGTCAGCAGTCATGCTATGAAAAACCCACGGGCCGCCCCGGCCTGGGAACAGGCACCGTGTGTGTGGGGGGGGGGGGCGGGGGGGGGGGGGGAGGAGAGTGTCTGACACCTCGAGAAGTCAACAGTCATGCTATGAGAAACCCATGGGCCACCCCGGTCTGGGAACCGCCACCGTCCATACTTTTTGTGAATAATGGTGATCTTTGTCTTATTTTTACGTAAGCATTGGCAACACGCAACATAATTATGTTGTTATAAATAAAATTTCCCGTTTGTTTTAGCTTTCAGAAAATGCCACACCAAAAAATCCGAATTTAGAGTTGGATTTAACAATTTGTTAAAGTCACTGCTAGCCTGCCATATATCGTTAACAGTTTAAATGTTGTTAAATTTCAAGGTAGAAAGACAGTCTTGCTTTCAAGCAAATTTAATGTTTGTACTTTTTATTGTTTCCTGGCAGGAGCAGAATGTTGTTTCACAGTTAAGACATCCCAGCTTCTGATCCAGCAGAGACTCTTTTGAAGCGAATAACAATATATTTACATCATAAGCGGTAACATTTGCATGTCACAGTTTATAGCATGATGGACTTGTAATAAGCGATGATAGCTTAAACTGCACCTCTGCAATAAACTCACGCTTTTTCTAGTATCGTCAATCAGCAAGTACACATTATATATATATATATATATATATATATATATATATATATATATATATATATATATATATATATATATATATATATATATATATATATATATATATATATACAAAGTCTTGACAAAAGTGGTACTTAATTTGGAGTTGCTGTGTCTCCCCAGTTCAACTTGCAGGTGGTGCTGACTTTGCCCAAGTCTGGCGATTGAGCTTATGACTTACGTACTGTTCTATTCTGGGGAACGTAGCCAAACTACTTTAATGGTCTGACTAAACAATAAAGAGATTCAGTAGTAGTAGTAGTAGTAGTAGTAGTAGTAGTAGTAGTAGTAGTAGTAGTACTAGTAGTAGTAGTATATTTGTTCTCCATGTACGTTGAGTGTTCACGAAACAAAATAACACAAATTATTACAGACACCATGTCAGCTCAACAAAAATGAAGATATTGGACCCCATTGCTGAATAAACAGGTTTTGCTTTGACTGATTGTACCGCACTTGCCTTTGAACTTTAACTTTATGTGTCAAATAAGGTACAATGTTGTTAAACTGTATATTCATTTGCTTACATGCTCTAAGATGAATGTAATATTTCCCTCGTCAAATTCAATTATTCAAAGCATACATGCTCGTTAAATTATGCAAACCAAAAATAATATCAGAAGGAGATAGAACAATAGTTTCTCCAGTGTAAATATCATTCCACCAGTCTTGGAAACTGGTCCCAAATATTTGAATCTGGTCACATCTACAAATCTATGAATGATAGAATCCACCGATGGGCAACAGAATATAGTTCACACTCTGTTAGTACCATATTTCACAGTTTTTGACTCCATAAGTGACACTGTGTCATACTGGTCAGACCTATTTATTGACACGTGTAAACAGTTTATTCCGTTCCGCGTGGTCACTATTCGACCCAGGGACAAGCCCTGGATCAACTGTAATATCAAGAGGCTAATAAGGCAGCGCAATCGCGCGTGGAACAGATACAAATGCCAGACACAAAAGCCTCGGCCTCACACGCTCCTCATTACTCAAAATATTGAACGCCTCTTTCAGTTATACAAACGGAAACGTAACTTTACAGTCAACGCTATTAAAAGCTCCATTCGTCTTTACTTTCCCAAACTCCGATCTGAACTAGACTCAAGAGAGATAAACTCTAAAAGGTGGTGGAACCTTAGCAAATCTATTCTCGGTCACAAACTTTATCAAAACATACCAACTCTTATTGACGGTGGAAGGAATATTTCTTCTGATATTGAGAAGTCAGTGACCTTCAACAAGTATTTTGCTGATCAGTGTAAGACTCCACATGATGACAATCCTTTGCCCTTGCCCGACCTTGCCTTCCGAACTGAGGCCCGCCTGTCTATATTTCAAGTGCAAGTAAATGATGTGGAAAAGATTTTAAAATCTCTGAAAACCAGTTCTGCTTGTGGTCCTGACGGTATAGGCAACACCCTTCTTAAATACTGTGCCCCCTCAATCTCACGTTCTCTCACTGATCTGTTCAATCTCTGCTTATCCAACTCATATTTTCCAGATCCCTGGAAGAGGTCCAACGTGTGCCCCGTTTTTAAGAAAAGTAACAAACAGTCAAAGGAAAATTATAAGCCTATTTCACTCCTCTGTAATGTCTCTAAAGTACTTGAGCGTCTAGTTTATAACGTTTTCTATGAGTATCTAACCTCTAACAATTTACTTTCTGCTAAAAACTCTGGCTTTAAGAAAAACGATTCCACCATAAATCAACTTGTTAGCATACTTCATACTATTTACAGTGGCCTTGAGTTGGGCCATGAGGCCCGTATGGTTTTTCTGGACATATCCAAGGCCTTTGACAGAGTCTGGCACGCTGGTCTACTTTTTAAACTGAAACAATTGGGGTTTGAAGATCCTGTGTTACTATTTATAGAAAGCTATCTCTCAAACCGACTTCAACGTGTTACTATTGGAGGACAGACCTCACCTTGGCTCCCTATAGAGGCTGGAGTGCCCCAAGGTTCGATCCTTGGTCCCCTACTTTTCCTCGTTTACATTAACGACATCACTGTCAACATCACCTGTGACATCCGTTTATTCGCAGATGATACCAGTATTCTTGAAATTGTCCACGAACCAATGGCCACAGCTGAAAACCTTAATTATAATCTTATACAAATTCATCGTTGGGGCAAGCTCTGGCGTATGACATTTAATGCCATAAAATCCATCTCAATGACCTTCTCAGCTAAACGACATAAGCCAGATCATCCTCCCCTACTTCTTGGAAACACACCGATACCTGAGGCCACTCTACATACTCACCTTGGAGTTACACTCTCAAGTAACTTGTCATGGCACCAGCATATAACACGTATTGTTAATAAAGCCAGCCAACGGCTTGCTCTTTTACGCAGACTCAAATATAAACTCTCCCGCCAAACACTCATACGGCTGTACAGTACAATGATTCGTCCTATCCTCGAATATGGGTGTGTCCTGTTTGACAATTGCACTGAAAACCTGTCACAATCTATAGAAGCTGTTCAGTATGAGGCAGCCAGGATCTGCCTTGGCGCAACTAGATACACTCCACGTGTCTTACTTCTCGAAGAGCTTGAATGGCAAACTCTGGCAAATCGGAGGAAATACTTTAAACTTATTCTTTTCTTTAAAATGTACAATAGGTTAACTCCACAATACTTACATGATCTCGTTCCTCGTGACGTTGCATTCACTACTGGGCGCCTTTTGAGAAATCGTACTGAATTACGCCAAATTAGGTTCACCACCAATCGCTTCGGCGATTCATTTCTCCCGTCTGCTATCAAATTATGGAATAACCTCCCGGTTGATACTCGTCTCACCAATTCCCTGCCGCAGTTTAAATCTAAATTAAATCTATTACTCTTAAGTGTTGACAAAAAGCCCACATACTTTAAACATGGAAGTCGTTTTCTGAACATATGCCACACGCAGTTACGTCTTAACTTCTCTGTTTTAAACGCCCATCTACATCATGTCAATATCCTTCCAGCCTCAACGTGTGCATGCTCTCATACCACTGAAGATACGAAACATTACCTTTTGTTCTGCCCCAAGTTCACTGTGCATAGGGTCCGTCTACTGAACACTGTGTGTCACTTACTCGCTCCAGGTGTAAATCCGACTTTAATAATTCAGTGCTCTAGTGACATTTTACTAAATATTCTCTTGAAAGGTAGTGAGGACTTGCCAGACACTGATAATGTATTCATCTTTGAGGCTGTTCAGACATTCTTATCAGAATCTAGACGTTTCATCTACTAATTTAGTATATGATCTAATTATAAGTCTCCACTATCTGGCATCAATTGTATTATTCGTGTACAAGCCGTGAATTTAGTCTTCTGTTCTCGTCCAGTGTGTATTGTATATATTCCTGTGCGTCCTTTTATGTACTGGAGAGCCTCCAGATTAGTCTTTGTGTACTATTAGGCAATCCAGAGAAAATAAATATGTTTATACTATACTATATTGTTTAGCCTGGAATTGTGTACAACAAAGCAATGGAGTAAAGAAAATTGAATGCTAGTAACCTTGTTTCTATGGTGCCGGAATAAGGAAGCTTATAAATGTTCACCCAATCAGGAACGAAGATTTCAAATGTTCCGGACCACCTAATTTGACCAGCTGCAACAACTTTAAATTTAGAATCAATGAGGTACCAATATATTTGTTTGCAAGATAGATGTGATTTACAGTGAGTCATACCATTAATATATACTACTGGAAACACCTCAGGAATTTTGATAGTGTCAGTACGAATTTGTTGCTTCCAGTGTCCTGGTATTGCAGATCGTAAAGAGTAATATTCTAAAAAGTGTGTGTTGATATCACATTTGTTTCTCAAGTCTTTAATTGACAAGAAAGTGCCATCACTGTCAACAATATCCCTTATGAATTTGACTCCTTTCCCATACCAGTGCTTAAAGAACATAGATTTTTCTCTCAATTGTAATGAAATTATTATGCCATGACATTTCATTCAGAATGTTCCAGAATTGGGGATTAACATCACCTGAATTTCCTTCCATGTATTAATTTAATATCGATCGATAAAATAAAGAAAGATGAGACAGATTGAATGTCAAAAAACATCTAATAAAAAATGCATCTTGTACTTTCATATGCAAAATATATTGCTGAAAAGTGAATATCCATTTTCCATTACTATTATCAAATTAGTTTAATCCAATTAAAATTCAATGCGTTAATTTGGAATTTGAAATGCAACAATTTCATAGCACCATTAGGTATGCTCTTATACATTACTACAGCTTTTACTTTTGGTGTACCACTGCTCCACATAAAGTTTCCGATGCAAGTTTGTATTTCCTTAATTACAGTTTCATCAGTATAGATGAGCGTCACAAAAAAAGTAGCTTTGAGATTGCCAGTGACTTTAACACAATATTTCTTCCAATTAGCGATAAGTTTCTGGCCCTCAAAACTTTCTTCAAGACTTCTTTAAATGAAGTAGGTTTAGGATCGAAATTGAGTTTAATTATGTGCTTTTCATCTTCATGAAAGGTTCTACCTAATACAGTGAAGTGGTTTTTGCACCAGAGAACAGGTAAATCACCATCTGGGGTAAATTTGCTTGCCCCTATCCTTCTTGCAATAGTCTTGTCTTCCTTGTACTTTAAACCAGAACAAATTTCAAAATTTTGGAGAACATTGAGCAACTGCTTTGCCGATTTTATGTTTGATAGGAAACATGTAGTGTCATCTGCCAGCTAAGAAATCTTTATTTCTTCTCCTCCTAGAGTGATCCCTCTAATATTGGAATTGCTTCTAATAGAAATAAAGAGATCATGACAATAGGTAAAGGCAGTGTTTCGACTGGCCTTTTTTTCTTTTGTGTCAATTCTGCCTTTGACAGACGAGCCGCTGTAATTGGCTGTAATGATCTTTGTGTTATTGTAACGTGAGCATTGCCAACACCCAACATTATTAAATTGCTATAAACAACATTTCCTTTTTTAGCTTTCAGAAAATGCCACGCCCCAAATCCAAATTTAGAGTTGGATTTAACAATTTGTTAAAGTCACTGCTAGCCTGACATATATCGTTCACATATTTAATGTTGTTAATTTTCAAGATACAAAGACAGTCTTGCTTTCAAGCAATTTCAATGTTTCCACTTATTGTTTTAATGCTGTTAGTCATACTGCGTCTATTAGACTCTGTGCTACTGTTGTTTCACAGTTAAGACATCCCAGCACCTGATCCAGCAATGAGCCTTTGAAGTAAAGTACAATATTCACTTTCATGAGCGGTAACATTTGCATGTCACAGTTTATAGCATGATGGACTTGTAATAAGCGACGATAGCTTTAACTGCGCCTCTACAAGACTCTCGCGCTTTTTCTAGTATCATCAATCAGTCAGTACACATGCCAGACACACAAATTGTCCATAAAAAGTGTGAGGAATATATGCCATACCTGTGGCAAACAGACGGGTACGGGGTAAGACGAGGCAGTGCCTATAGTCCCGGGCACGACAAATACTATGTACATTTTTTTTTTCTTCTTTTTTGATCTGGTGCTCATGTGTCAAATACTGTGTACGGTACTACATTATCGTTGTGCAGATCACTGAGATCAACCACATACAATGCACCTGATATACATGTATACCAGCATCTCAAACAATTTACATAATCACATGGTGAATAATAAAAGGAGGTATATAATAAAGATAATGAAATTCTGAGGATGCACACGAAAAGGCATTTGTCCAACGGGGACTAGACTGTATGAGTACCGCAACCTCTGTGCACACTGGCGCTGTTAACCAAGCCACACAGCCAGATGTTGGGCTTCCAACTGCAAAACCATGTAAGAGATATTCATTTTACCTTAGTATTGGGACACATGCATTTGTACAGAAATCTGCCAAGAGGTCCAAAGAGGACATAATACACCGGGAATGGACGGAACTTGTCATTTGACATGTACTCATGTTAAAATGGACACAATTCTGTGTAATCTTACTAAAAACGATACGGTAAAGTGCTTTATTTATGCGTTTAAATTTTCACGGTTTTATATTTTTGAAATTTCACTACAGTTTTAATTTCAGTATTTTGAACATCATTCCTATTCAAACAATGTTCAATACTATTTCATCGTGATTTTATCTTCACTGTTTTGTGTCGTCGGTGAAATAAACGAAAATAAAAATACATTGAAATTGAAACAGTTTACTGTATTTCTTTCCAAATGATGTTTTTGGACACTCATACGGAAATGGATTCATCTTCAACAACATTGAGATTACTTTTTTTTTCAAAGTTTTGACAAAAGTGGTACTTAGGAGTTGATGTGTCTCCCCAGTTCAACTTGCAGGTGGTGCTAACTTTGCCGAAGTCTGGGGGGTTGAGCTTATGACTTAAATGCTGATCTCTGCTTGGGAATGCAGCCAAACTACTTTGATGGTCTGACTAAACAAAAAAGACATCATGACAATGGGTAATGGCAGTGTTTCGACTTGTCATTTTTTGTGCCAATTCCGCCTTTGACAGACGAGCTGCCATCAATGAATTGATGGCATGTGAAGTCTGGTGATTATCCATGTGTCAAGCGGTATGTTTTGTAATGTTTATTAAATACCCAAATACTGGGGAAATTAAAATAAATACATTGAGAGGAGTATGTACAAATCACAATTAAAAAAAAAAGAGCACCAACTCACAATAATAACATTCAATATCTAAATCATTTTTTTATAAGACGTCGGAAAATAAGACCATATGAAATATACAATACTTTTAATTACAAGGGTATAATTTGGCATTGTATCTGCACTTGAGGGAGTACAAGAAGTGGTTTGAGCCAAACAACATTCACATGCACCTCTTAGTTATTTTGTGAATATATTACCTATGATCTTGTATAAAGTCCTGGTATAACATTAAGTACATTAGATATTTTCCACGGACCATACCATATGCCATGTTAACGTTGTAATACATGTACTGATTTATGTTAATAAAGTTCATTCATTCATGTACAATATGCTGCTCGTGGGTATTGGAACACCGATGTTAGGACTTTTATCCTCACAAACAGCATGGAGATTGTTTATATGTCTATGCAAATAGTAATGCTAGAGACAGTGACAATTTTATGCACGCAGGCATCGTAACAAAGCAAGCTTACAAAAAGTGTGCCGTCCTCACTAACATGTACGCACACCTCATAGATGCCAACTGACCCTAATCATCGAGGCCAATCCGTGAAATTATAGCTGAAATTTGACGAATTTACGGTGTTTGTCCCGCATTGAAACTGGTATTTTTTATATATATTCGTTAAATATGCTCTGTCCCTGGAAGGCACTTTGAATGTTGGTATCTCGGACTTCAAAAAGAGACATAAGCGTGTATATATATACTAGGTATTTTCTTACACATGGGTATATTAGTTAAATATCCTCTGTCCTGGAAAGGCGGTTTGAATATTGGCATCTGGGACTTCATAAAGTAACATAAGCGTTTATATCTATATGTAAACCTATCTATCTATCTATCTATCTATCTATCTATCTATCTATCTATCTATCTATCTATCTATCTATCTATCTATCTATCTATCTATCTATCTATCTATCTATCTATCTATCTATCTATCTATCTATCTATCTATCTATCTATCTATCTATCTATCTATCTATCTATCTATCCATCCATCCATCCATCTATCTATCTATCTATATATATATGTATATATATATATATATATATATATATATATATATATATATATATACTGGGTATTTTCTTGTACATGTGTATATTAGTTAAATATGCTCTGTCCTTGAAAGGCGGTTTGAATATTGGCATCTCGGACTTCATAAAGGAACATAAGCGTTTATATATATATATGTGTGTATATATATATATGTATATATATATATATATATGTGTGTGTGTGTGTGTGCGTGTGTGTGTGTGTGAGTGTGTGTGCGTGCATGTGTGTGTTTGTGTGTGTGTGATGACTATATGGCAACAACTGTTACCTACATTATATGATTCCATTGTGATGTATATCTATTTCAATGCATAGTTAGGTGAAATTCCTTTCACCTGATCAAGGGGTTGAATCAAGTAGTATTGCAATATTAGAGATGGTTCAATATTTTCATCATTTTTTTTTTCATTAGTACTTACAGTACGCAAGGGGGAGGGGTTCAAATGGGTCTGTACACTTTCACAAAGTATGGAAAATGATGGTCGATTTATGGCCTATTTTGTGCAATTTTGGCATATATACATTTTTTTTGGGGGGGGCATCATTTTTAAAGTACTAATTTAGGGGGAGGGAGGGGGGTCATGAAATTTAGTACTCTAAGTTCTAATTCAAAAATGATGTTAATGTAGAACCATCCCTAATACCGCTACACACCACACCCATCTCAGGTGTCGATATTGTGCACGTTCTAGTAGTAATTACTTCACTGCACAAATGGCCGAGGCACCAAAGCAGAACAGATACATACATGATGCACACCCCACTCCCCAAGGCCAAAACACAAACATACAAATTAAACATATCAAAATATATCAATGGTATACATATCGTGCCCTCTTGGAGCAAGGCACATAATGAAACTTAAATACATCAAATCGTAGGGCTGGTGCCCCAGCAACATTATCCTGGGAACACCATGGTCTGTATGGAATGCACCATTTAGCCTAATCATATATTCAGACTATGCATCAAAACATTTTATTCCTCTAACAAGGTTTACAAACTGAACTAGAACAGCCTGATTTTCCGACAGAAAATCAAATGTCTCCCCATGCGCCCTTACTATTGTCAACCTTATTTTTATAAATAAGCATACCGATTCCAGTGATCCACTGATATGGTGTATATTGGTACATTATCATAGAAAACTTCAACTTCTTAAGTCATATGCTTCTGACATCACATCTGGGACTATTTTCAAAGAAATGCTTATGTGAGCTTGAAAAATAGGCCAAGGTCACACATCTACAGATATATAATAGCACAATTTGAAAGTGATACCTTTTGAAAAGAAATTCTTGACTAATCGCCTCTGCAGCTTCAAGGAAGTGCTTGTGAACTTGAAAATAGGTCAAGGTCACCCATCTATACTTCCAACCTAGTTCGTATTATGGTACATAATCAGAAAGAATTTCCGACTCCTAAGTGAAATCCTTGTGGAGTTACCATGTCTGCATGGATTTTATATGAAGTGCCCATGTGCCCTTAAAATAGGCCAAGGTCAAACATCTGCAGTCACAAGCAGTTCTTACAAGTCTTTCAAAGAAACATGATCACACAAAATTTCAATCTCTGCAAATAAAATCTTTCACTGGTGTCTGCAATGATTTTGAAAAAGTGGCCATGTGACCTTGAAAAATATCAAGGTCACCCATCTACAATCCCAAGCAAGGTCTTATATAGGAACATCTTCACATAAAATTTGAACTTCCCAAGTAAAATCTTTCTTGAGTCTTCGATTTTATATGACATGCCTATGTGACCTTGAAAACTAGGTCAAGGTCACCCATCTGCAATCCCAAGGTCTTTTATAATTTCAACTTCCCAAGTCAAATCATTCTTGAGTTATCACATCCACGTTGATTTTTGATGAAATGCCGTGACCTTGAGAAATATGTCAAGGTCATCCATCTGCAATCCCGAGCAAGGTTTTAAAAAGGAGCATCTTCACAAACAATTTCAACACCCCGAGTCAAATTTTTCTTGAGTTATCGCGTCCGCAACGCACACAACAATGTGTTGAAGAACAAGACGAAGAACAAGCGGAAGAAACGGACGCAAAAACAATATGTCCCCTCGTTGCACGGGGAGACATAATATGGACGGAATGCTACGCCGTGAACATGCGTGGGCAAGAACGAGATGAGATTTAGATTGACAATCTTAAAATTCGTACAATATGAATATCCAGTCCATGCGGCCTGTATGAATATTCCACCACTCATTGAGCAATATAAAGAAAAGGTTCATGTTTCTACCAGCTAACATTATTCAACCCTATCATGTCTCTGTACCTATTATATTCTACTCCAGCTGTAAGAGATGTTGTCGTGCCAGTCAAAAACTTTGATAGCTTGAATGTTGCCAAAGGCCCGACAGGAGACTGTACCAGTGACTGTCTGTCACAGGGGGCCATACATGCAATTGACTACTGATGACAAATGATGGCCTGTGTACAAGTCTGCTATTGTTGCTCCTAATTTGCATTATTTTAACTTCACTGATAGGGCCATACACTGATCAGAGATTTTAGCGCTGTGGCGTATTGAGAACTTAGCTCTGGACAAAACTGCTGATGAGCAAACCTACGATGTGAAGTTGGAATGACATACCTGTACATAATAGTTTTATAGATATTCAACAATCAAGTTTTTCAAGCCCCCCCCCCCCCTCCAGCTGGTATAATTTCAATTTCTACAACTGTTGTTTGTGGTTTACTGAATGTGCCTACAGCACAAACCTAAGTTGGAACGATACTTCCACCAAGAATAAATTTGAAGATATTCAGCATTTAAACTTTTTTAAGACCCCCTTTGTAATTAGTATACATTAAAATTCTACAACATTTATTTGTGGTTCATTGGATGTGCTTGCAGCAAAAACCTCGGAATTGGAAGCAGGAATGGCACCTACACGTATAATAGTTTTGAAGATATTCAATGTTTAGATTTTCAAATGACCTCAATTTGCATAATTTTCAAAACTGTCACCTCGACTCACAAAAAAGCCAGGCTTTAAGTATGGAAGTATAATCATGTCAAGTTTGGAGTTTCCGCATATAATGGTCTTCAAATAAAATGCCAGACAAATTTGTTGATTAAAAAAAGATACAGAATATAGCATACATTTAGTCCTTTATTCACAGGTCTCTATCACAGTGATAATTGACATTGTTATTGGTAAGACCAGACATGTGCACATCTCTCTAAGATACATTCTTTCACAAAAACTCTCTGCACTTCCCATGTTCAGAATCTGTATACCGCTCATTGCTCTCAGTATGTAATGGTAGTTCGTATTTTTTTTTTGTTTGCCTTGATATTAATGCAAATACAACACAATTACACTTCTGTCACAGTGCGCATAATGACCAAGATGAGTGCTTTTATGTCTGGCAAAGGCATGGTCCAGTCAAGCAAATTCTAATATTTGACAAAATCCTTCTTTCCCCCCCCCCCCCCAAAAAAAAAAAAAGCAAAACAAATGTAGAGGCATGCAGTTTCCTGTGGAGGTTAAGTTCACAATGAACAAAGTCATAATTGTTCTTTGGCAGTTTGATAGTTTAAAAAGACCAGACACCACCACCACCACCACCCAAAAAAGGGTTCAAAATTGGCATCTGTAATTAGAAAGTTTACAAAACTGTCATGTGCATAGGAGGTTGGTTTGTTGATTCCCACCATTTTATGCATGTGCTGGTATATGAAAATGAAAACATGCCCCTTTTCAGTTGTTTGTAAAGTAAATTTGAGAAGGTAATTCACCTAGCTGGTAATTGTGATGTTTTATCTGCCCCATCTATTGTGGTTATTTGCAAGGGGAACTCATATTGGGCTCAGCCCTTCTTTCCAATTGCAAAATAAAAATGTTTAACACGAACTATGACACTGCTAGACTGGCTTTCATCTGTGTATTTCCAGTAAAATCTAATGTTTACAGTTGCAAGCCTAACTATTGTGTATGCAAACTGTCAGGAGCAAAATTCCCAAGTTTTGTTTGAAGCTTGCATGATCGCTATAGTGAGCGAGAAACAAAAACAGGCACTGAAGTGTCTTCAATTGTATTGGGGGTGGAAGGGGAATACTACTGAAGGGCAGGCATGTCTGGGTACATAATGTACTGTAAGTTGCTTTATTTTCGTGCAGTACTGTAGCCTTCAATTGAAAGTTGGTCAGGCCAAATTCAGAAATTTGGAAATTCTAAGCAAATTTCTGTATATCAATATAGTTTTGGTGACTTAAATGTTGGTCCGACCAATCGGACCCCAAAGCTGCGGCTCTGTCGTTTGTATAAATTTTCACGGTTTTGGTATTTTTGACATTGAACTGTTGTTTTAATTTCACTATTTTGGACACAGCTCCTATCAAATGTTAAAATACTATTTCACTACTTTTATTTTCATGGTTTTGTGCCATCAGCGAAAATATCAGTACAGTGAAATTAAAGCATTTTACAGTGTATAACTACATGTGTAATGAAAAAATTTTAACGTGGAAGACCATGAAATATATCTTGCACAATGAAACAGCCATGAATTATTTGGTACCAATGGTCAAACTGTAACTACCAAGAAGTAATTTGCCCACGGTTTATGTCTTTCAGGCTTGAAGATGGTGTTCCTGTTGGGAGCAGGGGGAAGGTAAATTATCTGCAAAATCACATCTATGAACCCGTCTTCCCTGCTGTATGTTCTTGTATATACACGTTTTGTTGGCCAGCCTCCTGTCATCTTCCATGTACTCTTTGATTGCAATTCTACGTTTGTTACAGCCTTTTCTATTTGGATTGTTGACTTTAAAGTGCTAAAAACACACCCATAGATGGCAAACAGCCAGATTATCTGAAGAAACAATGAAAAATTAACACCTGTTTGGTGCACAAAGGTATGTACAAGACCGTGTTCTGCACAAACTTTTGTTTTCCCTTGTAGATGAAAATATTTGGGGCCTTTTGCATTGAAAGAAAAAATGCATCAAGATGGTTGGAATCATAAATGTTATATATACTAAGGGATTATTCAACATTCTAATCATTTTAAATCAGTACTTTCAGTATGCAGGGGGGTAAATGGACTTTTTGTCATTTGTAACCCAAATTTTGTGGTATTTCGGTATTATTTCTTGAAAGACCATCATTTAAAACTGCTAAATAGGGGTGGGGTGGTGGTGATGAAATTAAGTACCCTAAGTACCAATTCAAAAATTATTACAAGCTTGGCGTTTTTCTGTTCATGACATGCCAACTTTTTGCACACATGTATTTTCTTTAAAGGTCAAAGCAGTTTTAAAAATGATATCATTGAATAAATTCTCTAAAAAAAATGGAACGTGTTGCATATACTCATTCCTTGGACCTTGCAGGAAGTGTGGTTATGAATCAAACCTTTTATTAACATCTGAAAATAAGCAACCTGAATATCAGTGTGCTAAATGCAACCACACTGTTCTCAAATTTCAATGACAGCTTTACTGGCAATACCAGCAAAGCAATGAATGGACAACATTTTCTCACTGCTTCAATTTCAGAATTACGTTTGGTTCCACTGGTCGATACAGGACCAAAACATCACAGCAGAACGCTTTCGTAAAACAAAAAAAAAAAAAACAAAAAAACAACACAAGTCAAGTGTCCAAAATTTTCCAAAGGATTTTTCAGCACACAACATTACAGCCTCCCCCCCCCCCCAGTTTGCAATAATATACATGTCTGTCCCAAAATGTTGCAGTCTTTATATGGGTGAAAATAACATTATAAACAAACATTTCATGCATTTCTCCTTCATAAAACTATACAAATTCATCCCAATTATTGTGGAGAGATGGTAGTTCTTGCCTGCCACACATTCTGTTCAACCCGCACAGAAGTCTGTACAGCAACACATATTCACAAACTGTGGCGATCATCTCATCCTTTCCACACTGACTGACCGAGACCCATCTTACATTGTCCACTGTAGGTATGCATACACTTGCTGATTCACAAGCCCCGTGTACCCTATACATGTACTAATACTAGGTACGAACATACTGACCAATGAGCACTGATTAGGTTTTTCACAAAGTGCATGCACTAGAACTGGATTAATTCTTCAAATATTGTACAATTTTTGTGTGTGGAGTGATTCTGAACTCTAGTATTGTGTAAGTAGCATCGAATGTATATACAAAACTAAAATACACCATCTGTGTTCTATGCAGCATAATGCCAATGAATCCTCAAAAATCTAATTCTTGTAGACAGATATTGATATATATATATATATATATATATATATATATATATATATATATATATATATATATATATATATATATATATATATATATATATATATATATATATATATATATATACAGTGAAAACTCGTTATAATGACCCCATCTGTTCCCTAGGAATAGTGTCAGATAACTGAATATGTCAGATAAATGAATCAAACAACAAAGAAAATCAACTTTTTCCCATGAAATTTTGTGTCATTATATTGAATATGTCGGATATCTGAGTGTCATTATAATGAGGTTTCACTGTATATATACATATATATATATATATATATATATATATATATATATATATATATATATATATATATATATATATATGAATAATATGTCTGACAGTACTAATGACTTAAACCCAGCTAGCTCATGAACCATATAAATGTTTGCCCACATTCACACAGTATATGTTTTTTACGAATTACAAAAGCTCAGATTTGCTGTCTTATATGTATTGACTCATATCAAACCAGCTGATGATCCAGCTTGGTTCAGTTTAGCATGTGCTCAACATCAGCTGGGTTTAAGTCATTAGTACTGAATCTTTACTTTGGCGAGTTAAACATATATTTGTTATGTCATATGGCATAAAGTTTTAACCAACTTATGTAAAAGTATGTACAATTCAGTTCTACCTTCATATTTTGAACTTAACATTGCCTGAACTGTACCTATATAGACGTTTACTGATATTTTTACAGCGTTAATTGGTTGCATGTATTTATCATACATGTGTTTTACCACCTGGCCCCTAGAGGGCGTACATGTGGACCTTTTTTTTTTTCACAAGATAAATACTGACAACAGGCTCTGAATCTCAAGTGGCTGCAACCAGAATGGTGACATATCACACACGCTCTGCTGCCGTACACACTCTCTTTGGGGACAGCTAGCGACCGATACGGGCGTGTTTTGTTTAGCTCCTGCTGCTTCACACCGCATCTTTCTCCCAACTGATTGCACCGTGTGTACTCCTGTGAGGACGGATAGATTTTGCCGAGCATTTCAAAAGCTGGCGTACTGCGAGTTGCAACTCTGCGCAGACAGGGTAATTATATGATACGGCACGCCAAGAGCTTCCGTATCAGCCTTTAGGCTTTACAAATACAATTTAGCCTAGGGAGCGTACTATTGTACATCTAGTCTTGTTTCATTGTTGAAAACGATAAATAGGAGCGTTGATTTTAGCATACAACACTAAGCACTCCAGTCTGAGTGTGTATTATAAATTTTCTTCCTGAGAGATGTTAATTTTCAAAAATGAAATTTTTTTTTAGTTTATGAACAGACATATGTATTTATTGTTTTCTTTACACCTTGTTACAGACGAGCCACAAGGCCGAAATAGAGTACAGTGAGGTGTTTTTCTTTTTTCTTTGTATTTTGTACCTATCAAGTTGTTATCTAATTAAACATTTTCAAAGCATTACCTTGTCTAATTATATAGTCCAAGTCAAACAAAAAAAAAAAAAGAGAGAGAGAGGAGAGAGAGAGAGAGAGAGAGAAACATTTCAAAGCATTACCTTGTCCAAGTCCAAGTCAAACAGAGAGAGAGAGAGAGAGAGAGAGAGAGAGAGAGAGAGAGAGAGAGAGAGAGAGAGAGAGAGAGAGAGAGAGAGAGAGAGAGAGAGAGAGAGAGAGAGAGAGAGAGAGAGAGAGAGAGAGAGAGAGAGAGAGACCCTCCTAACATGACCAGAGGAAGAGGTACGGACAGAACCCCCACAAATCTTGACGGCAGGAA
Source organism: Hermodice carunculata (assembly GCA_964020975.1). NCBI lineage: Eukaryota > Metazoa > Annelida > Polychaeta > Eunicida > Amphinomidae > Hermodice > Hermodice carunculata. Next base: position 76,526,950 of record OZ026623.1, on the reverse strand, counting down.
AGGCACAAAAAACAAAAAAGAAAGAAAGAAAAGAAACGTAATTCAATGCTTGCTTTGAGTAGTTCAAAGCCAGAAACAGCCTTGGACGATTCACCAGCCCCATGCATAAAATGCAATCAAAAGTTCCATGATGAAGATAACATGATATTATGTGAGAGATGTGACGGCTTAGTCTGTCAAGACTGTGCAAAATTATCTGATGAACATTATAAATTTATCAAAGAAGACTCATTCTTTGCTGCCATGCGACGACTGCCTCACACATTCAAATGTTGAGCGTATTATGTTGATCTGGCATTGCCGAGAGATCAATTCCGTACACTGCTCCGATTGCACAACACACGCAGCTGGTCTTTGGTCTTCTGCTTTTTCGTCTTCTGTATTCTCATATTAATTTCATACAATCATTGCCTGGTTTTTAAGTTCATTCGCTTTCACATTTTGCAATGATGCAAGGCATTCTTCTGTGGATGTACACTCTTTATGCCTACCTAGTCGCGCGCACACACGGATGTTTGCGGGCGAGGCATCTGGAAGTAAAAAGAAAAATTACACGTCCATTCGTTCTTTTTAAACTGCAACATTTGAATCATTTGATTGTTCCAGACTGAAGCAACTGCTACTTTCGAGTTAGTTTGTCTTCACATAATTTGCAGGTCAACCACAATTTCTATTTTTTTCCAAGTTGAAATATAAATAAATCTTTAATCAGACTGGACAGACACAAATGTATTGTTTGTGATGAAAATTACTAGAAGAAGGTACAATTGAATTGATGTCTGACAGTCTTGAAGTTTGAAACAAATGTATGAAATACCACATGAATTTTAAATTCAAGAAACAAACAAACACAACATGTACTAAAACAGTGCTGCATGTAAATAAAATTACAAATCAAATCATCAGTCAAAAATACTCATGATTTGGCCACCCCATTATTATTTCGACCCATTTAGCACCCATGAAATATTACCTAAATTTAATCGATAAAATAACCTAGAAAATTAGTAATGCCACTAAAGTCATTCATTAAGTGGTCTTTTATCATGTCTTTTTGTTTAAAAGAAACTGATTACTAAGTATCAAACTATACTGACCACTATAATGTTGATATTACAGGAATTTTAAGCTGCTTGTCGATCGATAGGGTGACCAGGAAATCGAAAATCGGAGTGCCGTGCATCTGCACTAATAACATCAAATCTCTCACTCTTTAAACAAAAAGATGCTGAAATCAATATTGTAGAAATGATTTCCTTTCCAAAAGGAACATAAATGAACTTATATGAACAGTAAAGGACAGGATGGTGCGAATGTTTTATTGCGTCGATTTATGTTGAGAGAGAAGCCAAGATGTCGGCTCTATGTTCAACAAGACAGGTCCCGGTTCAAAATGTTCAAGTGCCACCATGTGAGATCTTACGGGCCTATATCTATGAAACATATATCATTGGAAAGCAGATATCTCGTATTTTTTATTACCTGGTTTACTTCATTTTTATACAAGACCTTTTGTAATTTTGGTGAAATTTCCTATGTACCAACTCTTCCCCTACCCGGCTTACTCCTAGACTCTAGCGTCACACAAGCTTTCCTCTTTTTTCGTCAATTTTTACTGAGGAAGCTTCAGACAATTTACCTGAACCAGATAAAGTATACACCAAAGGGGAGGAGCAGGAGTTGAAAATGATAAATTTTTCACCTGAAAATGTACGTAAGAAAATATGTAAACTAGCTTCTGGCTGTGACAATATGCACTCAACTGCACTCGTGGAGGTGCTAATGAAATAGTTGCTGCATTGTGTAATATATTTGAGTCCAGTTTTTCGTCAGGAGAGTACCTTTTGATTGGAGATGTGTTAAATAAATGTCACCCCTATTTATAAGAAGGGAAAGAGGAACTTGGCAATTGGAAACCAGTCAGTTTTTTGTTCGATTGATTTTATTCGGGTTCACATGTGATACAATTAAGGGGCTAGTATACTTTGTGACTTTCATGTGGAAATATATAATAGTTTCATTCATTTTTCATCCAAGACTATCAAAAGCGTATATTTTCTCGAATGAAACATTTGTCTAGAGTTAAATTCACTATTGAATTTCAGATTTACCAATTGAAATTATTTCTATTTTAATTAAAATTTGCACAATTTACATAAAATAAAAACAGCATGTTCAAAAATTAACATATAAGTTAGCTTGTAATGTCAAATCAAAGCTAGCACCTGTGTCTAAAATACAGTATCTCAGATTTTTTTAAACGGGCTTAGGTAATTACACATCATTGAAATTGCATTGAAAATTTTAAAATTTTGAATAAAAGTTAGAAAGCTTTAACATTTGAACTAAACCCTTTATGAAGAAATTGAGATACAGTTGTGTAGCCAACAATATACTCTGTCCATCTTAATCAAAACCAAATGTTTATATGTAAATGCGTTTGAGCTGGGGGGTTGTTTTTTGTTTTTTGTTTTTTGTTTTTGGTTTTTTGGGGGTTTTTTTTTTTGTTTTGTTTTTTTTTTTTTGTTTTTTGTCTTTGTTTTGTTTGTTTGTGTTTTTGTTTATCCTCGAAATATGAAAAATGTAATTGTAATTTAAAAACTAATTAAGATTTAATTACTGAACAGTTAAAAAAGATCTGATGCTAGTTTTATATTTAACAAGATGTATTCTTTCATAAAATACATAGTTTTTGTGGGTCAAATAAAAATTGTAGAATACACAATATAATATTAAACAAAATCAGCATTTTCTAATGTTACTGTTGTAAAGTTGTCCTAGCCCCTTAATTGAAATACATATAATTGGTTGTAAAAAGAGAACAGGATGGCACCAGAAGGTTTGCACAACGTATCGCCATGGTGGTCCTATACATCATTTGTTAATAACAGATAGGTAAAAACTAAACTATGTAAAAACATCGGTCAACTGTAGTTGCTATAATCAACAAAATAAAACAATTACCAGTCAATGGACATAAAACATTCCATATATAATACATATGTCACATCACCTTTCAATACAAATGATCAGTTGTTTAAAAGTAAAATCCCTATTATCCCTCTTGACTTGTTTTCCATATGGAGGAGGGGGTGTCAGTAAAACAGCTCAACCTGGCAGATTGGGAAAGTGATGGAAACCATTATAAAAGATGAGGTAATGGATCGTCCGAGGCATGATAACCCGATGAGGGATTCACAGCATTGTTTCTGGTCAGGGCAGTCATGCCTTATAAAAACATTTGGTGACATTTTTAGGAGGAAATTACGAAATAGTGGTGTCCCTGTAGACATTAAGCATCTGGACTTTAGTAAAGCCTTTGACCATATAACTTATGCTCAGATTATAAAAAAAAAGTTGAGGCCCATGGAATAGATAGTACAGTAATGAATGGCTTACCAACATAAAACAAAGGGTTGTCGCAAATGGTGCCTCCTCAGATTGGACAAATGTAAAGAGCAGAGTCCCACAGGGGGTTTTGCTGGGCCTGGTCCTCTTTACAATATAAAGTAATGATATCGATGCAGATGCCGTATGTAAGGTCCTAAAATTTGCAGACGATACAAAAGTGGTCAGGAAAATTACCACACTAGACCCTCCTTGTTCCTATCAAGATGTAACTTTTTTACAAGAGCAACTTGAAAACCTGTACCTCAGGAGTGTTGATTGGCAAATGCTTTTTAATGTAGATAAATGTGCATGCCAAAAAAGGAACAAAAAATTATAACATTTCCAAAATCACCAGAGCATGTCCATTTGAGGAAACTTGGAACAGAACCAGCTGAGATACATCCCCACCAAGTTTGGAGTGAATGTGATGGACAGTTTTGGAGAAGAAAATGTGAATTGTATCACAGTCCCATTGACTTGCATAGTTATCAATAGTAATGTATATTAACTGACGATTACCAAAGTTTAAAAAATATATTAAATATCAGGGATCCAGAATATCACTACCTTGTGAACAAGTTTGTTTCACCAACCACAAGGCACATTTTCACCAAGTTTCAGAACAATATGAGAGACACTTTTGCAGCAGTTGAAAATAGCAGAAACACACAGAAATTTTGTGAAATATTACAGAAAAAATGTAGCACCCCCAGTTGAACAAATTGAGGATTGGGGCAAAACCACAGTGGTTAAAGTCGACCTGGTACATAAGAGGTCAGAGAACTTGTGCATATTTACTGTCCATATTCTCAGGTTACCAGGCCGCACAGACAGTTTCTAGAATAAGTGGGGTTCTGTCCTGGTTTGGCTTGCAGCATGTACATTGATTTGGCGCTTTCCTTACTCAGGGTGTAATATGTTTAAAAAAGAATTCTGGAAAAGATCTCTCTCTCTCTCTCTCTCTCTCTCTCTCTCTCTCTCTCTCTCTCTCTCTCTCTCTCTCTCTCTCTCTCTCTCTCTCTCTCTCTCTCTCTCTCTCGCCATACATGTGTATGTATGATGTATGCATGTATGTATATATTTAACATTCAGTGATAAAGATGAGATGTGCTATGCTTACTAATAAATATAAATTGCCAGACTGAGTTCATTTAGAAATGTATCATTCTTAACTTTCATCAAAGCTGTTTGGTAAATACTTATATATCAAAAGATGATACTGTTTACAAACAAGAACAAGATTATTTCTGTTGCCAATACCGAAATTCAATCGTTTAGACAAAATTTACACAAACAGTAAACTACTTCCAAATTCTCTCTTCTACCAGTCACAATTCTTGGGTCTTGGGTTATCACGTAACCGTCCATTCCTTATAAGTACTTCTGTATTTCTAATTTAACACAATCCAAAAATTATTATTTTACGGCGAATATTTAAGCCATGTTACGTTCAGAGTTTATAAAATTTACAAGCCATTCTTGTTCTTCTATATCTTGAATCATGCTGTCAAAAGTACTAAAGAAAATGTCGTCATCAGCTAGACCTTGATTAATCCAAACACGTCCGAAAACACATGTACACTTGAAGAGGCTGACTCGAGTAGCCCAGTAACCCAATTAATTTTGCCTACCTCATCCAATTTAAAGAACATAGTATTACGACATTTTAAGTCCCCTGTATCTGTTATCTAAGAAGTCTCAACCAAGATTTAACACAGTTTGCCATATACAGAACGCAACGTAATCTTCGATACTCCCATTGAGTCTTTTGAGGTTTGAGAAAGTACATGTGAAAAAAAAGGGAAAAAAATCTTTCAGATTACTATTTCCAAGTTATCATTATATTTACACCCCCAACCAGTGACTCACTATGCTACTTGTAAAATAGAGTGCAAAAGTCCAAGCAAGAGAGAGGTGCCATACACCTCCCTGGTACAAGTGATTAGTAACATACACCCCTGTTTATTTAATTGTAGTAGGGAGAAAAAGTGATTAAAACCTTCAGCGTGTGATTTGTGCCCATTTCTTAACCCCACAGCTGGGTCGGGATAGGCACAACCCCCTCGACAGCGGGGTCAGTCCATTGAACACAAAAAAGTGTGACTGTGGTGCATATGTTGGAATCGCATCTTGACATGAACAGACCTGTAACAATGTGGTTTTGAACATGTTTTGATATTTAAAAGCTACAGAGCATGACTTTTAAGCGTCGTGAATTGTGCTAATAATGGATATTTACATGACAACTGCAGAGATTCCAACTCTCCCATTTTGGGCGGGAGATCTCCCATTTATTATGTGTTGTTTAAAATTCTTCTCGCTCTCCCGCTGAGTCCCAAAGTAATGTGTCCAAATATTGATCTGACACGTTTTCACAAAATTTCCGCCAATCACTATCCTTATTGGCCTTGAAACTACTATACACATTAAAGTCCAAATACGCACTGGAAAGCACTATTTCAACCTCATTTTCCCAAAAGTTTCTTACCCGGGAAGGGGTCCCGCCCCATCTGAGACCCTTGGTCGGCTCGATTGCTTTTCTCCCTTGCACCCCCCCCCCCCGACAGGCAGAATCTCCCACCCACTATCGGAGGTTGGAGTCTGTGCAACTGGTATTTGCAATCAGCAGTCAATAACAGTTTCCATATCCAAGCTATGTGTATGTGTGTGTGTGTGTGATTTACATTTTCATTTATTTTGTTTTATTTGTAGTGCTGTATGAAGTGACCGCCAGCAGTGACCAGAGGATGCAGTTATCCAAGAAATTAACAGGGATAATAGTGGTGGTTTTTGTCGTCGTGTGCGTTATCTGGGGTGTGCACAGATGGACTTCTACAAGGGATGGCAGAATACAATCGGCATCTTCATGGAAAAACAGTCGTGTGTACAGAAAAGATAATAAAGTGTATAGAACAAATAAGAATATTAAAAAGCGTAAGCCAATTATCATCGAAAATTTACGCAAACCAATAAACTTCACCCATGAATGTATAACAATTAAAACAACTCCCTCCTACAAAATTTGTATCTATGATCCGGTCAAAGAGGCTGCCATCCTATCAATATACCCTAAGAATAGTGGCATGTTGGAACAGCCATACATTCCAACTTTTCAAAAAATATTAAACATGGACAAAGGACTGGCCTTTCTGGATTTGGGGGCTAATATTGCCCCCTGGGGCTTGTTGGCTGCCGCCATGGGCAGGCAGGTTGTTGCCGTTGAGCCATACACCTCACATGTACAACTAATACATCAATCCGTACAAGCCAACAACTTCCAAGACCGATTTACTTTGATCAGGAATGTTCTTTCCGATGGACATTTTAAGTTTACTGTTTATTTTCCAGACGGAAAAGGAAACAAAAGTTCTTTACGAATGGCGCTGTCTAGAGGCAAGAGGATACGAATGTCCTCTATAACGATGGACGACCTGTTAGTAGCAATTCCCTTCAACAGAGCACTTATGAAAATTGACGTTGAAGGCTTCGAAGATAAGGCATTTTCAAAGTCGGACAAATTTTTTGAGAAAGTATTTATTCCTTATATATTAATGGAATTGGCTTTTCCCATCTACGTGGACCGGAATAAACCTGAAAAGATAATAAACCTAATAAACATGTTGACCCAAAAACAATACAGGCCATTTGCATATGGGATGAAAGCGCTGGACATTAAAGAATGGCCATCATGGCCAAATGGCATCATATGGAAGCATAATTTAATGTTTGTACAGTAACCATCTCTTTCAAATTCTAATTTTTGTGCCTTTATTTTCATCAGTGGCAATTTCAAGAAATATGACAAGCACAACTGATAAAAGTTCATAAATTATTTATTATTTTTCACAGTGTCTTTTTGTGTACTTGACCAGTAACAACAATGAAATAGACACTTCGTAATTTACTTATAAGAAGTTTATTTTTGTGGACAAATATTGCCCAAAGTGGCTTATGTTATTGTGCACGAGCAAAATGACACGTCACATCAATTTCAAACAGGTATACGACCGACATACACATGTAAATATGGAATCTAGAATCCACACATGTTGATACAGTTGTATCCAGTGTAGTTGTAAAGTGTTGGCGATACATTCAGATTCACAGTAGCTTTATTGTCACAGTAAATATGTAAAATACAAAGTATAACCCAAAGTAACTGAAATATCACCATGGTAAGAGGGCAGGATGATCCCTGCTCAGGATACGCACATCCTCTATCACTGGGATCACCTGTCTTATATGCGTAGTTAAAATGCAACACAGCTCCAGTCAACTTGAAAATATAATGGTTCACAGGGATGAGAAAGGAAAAGTCAGTGAGATACATAAATCACCAAATCGAGGGTGACAGTCACGGATCCGGACATCACTGTTTAAGGTGTCTTACATGATAAAATTACAGAGTTTGGGCAATATGATATGAGAAAAATGAGCTTCGGAAGGACACTAGGACAAATACAAAATTAAGGAAACCAAACTAGGCTAATCATTGATTCCAAATGTGGCAATCAATAATAGTGCAGGTTTCTGAATATTCCGTAATTAAATATCTTTTGAGGTGCAAGGAAAAATCTGAGTAGGAGTGAGTGTTTATTTTATCTGTAATATTTTGAGGTGTGTTGTCAGAAACATTGCGAACACAGAATTGAAAACGTCTTTAAGTGTGATCGTAGGATGGAACCGAAGAAATGGAGAACATTTTGATTGCAGGTGGCTTAAGGGTGAGTGGCGTGTATGGATCAAGACATTCGATTGAATGGTCCACGTAAATCGTTTTTTTTTTTTTTTTTTGGTTTTTTGTTTGAATACCGATAAAAGAATATGAGAGCCCTGGCATGCATTATATCAGATAGCTGAAGAGTATTTAGTTGTTTGAAAAGGGCTTTCAGCTTGAGCATTAAGGGTGACAAGACATACTGTGCATATGGCAAGCCGTTTTGGCATGAAGGCCCATTTGGTGACATCACTAAATCATTTAGCGATATCTCCACATCATATGCATGTCGATGTCGCCAAATCATTCAGTGATATTGCTAAATCAGTTGGCAAAATTGCAAGATGGTGTCATTTACTGAGGAAAATATCCCTAAATCATCTAGTGGTGAAGAAAGGTATGGTATGCACCCAAAGTACCCCAAAGGGCAGATGAAATTTACTGCAATAAGTACCCCAGCTGTACACACTGCCACAAAATAGGCCGTAAGTGGAGGCAATATATAGCCTGCAAGGACCAACTGCAAAAACAAAAACAACAGTAAAATAATATGCATCAGTTAAAGTAAGAGATACCAGTGTGTCAGAGAATGTTTGTTCCCCCCCCCCCCCCCAATATTGGTTCCTGAAAATAATATTCGTTTCTCCGGAGAACAAATATTTGGGAATATTTGTTCCCCTTACAAATATTGCTCCCTATACCATACACTTTGTATTATCAGTTAAGTTTGCTCTATGCATGGTATTTAAACTTGGAAATATTTGATACACATTACAGTGATCAGCCTTTACTCAGCTGAACTGTATAAGTTTAATAGAAGGTGCGATTGAATTTACACCAAGCAAAACCTATGATGAGCTAAATTTCGGAAGCAAAAGAAAAACAAAAACAAAAAACAAAAAACCCTAAACTTAAAAAGTACGAGCAAGTACAATAAGTCCATCTTTACACAAAAAATTAATCATCAGAATGTGGGTGGAAACACGTATTTGCAGAACATAACTTTCCTATGGAGGGGGGCGGCAATATTTATGTGTGGGAATGATTATTCGTTCCCCTCGGGGAACACATATTTGCTGAATATTTGTTCCTTGGGGGAACAAATATTCGGGGGAACATCTGATATGCTATCATTGAAGCAAAATTTGAATGAACTTCTGCTAAAGGATATCACGAAACTGTCTATATCTGAATTGCAAACAGCACTTAATCAAATGAACAAACATTGTGTTAGTGTAACTAAAAATACACAAAGTCGATCTTTCAAGATTACTCTCATCACTTCAATTGTATTAAAAGAATATGCATAATTGCTACTATCCTTTATTCTTGTTACTAACCAAAAGAACACATGTTTGTAAAACAGATGCACCCTACCGTCATTACGTTCACCCTCATTACCTTGTTGATAATACTAAATGGGGCACTCATGACCTGGGAAGTGGATGTAGAAACTAAATTCACTAAAGTGGCCTTGTGACCTTGGAAATTAGGTCAAGATCACCCTTCTTTGAAGTTTATCTAGCCCTAACAGAAGACTATAGACATGTACAAAATAAAAGCTCTGGCTAAAAAAATTCTGCAGTTATATATTAAAAACCAAATTCAGTAATGTGGCTCTGTGACCTTGGGAACTGATTCAAGGTCATCCATTTCAGAGCTTGATCTAGCTCTTATAGAAGGCTATATTCCTGTGTCATATGAGAGCCCCAAGTTAAACACATCTTTATTTATCATGCAGAAACCAAGTTCACTAACAGGACACTTGGTGGTGACCTTGGGAATTCGGCTAAGGCCATCCATCTTCTAAGCTGACCAACCCGTAATTGAGGACTATTGCGTGTGTAATATCGAAGTCGTAACTTAAGTTCTGAATAACAATGCAGAAACCAAGTTTTCCAAAGTGCCCCTCTGACCTTTGAATTTAGATCAAGGTTACCCCCTTCGAACTTGCCCTTGCCCCGGATAAAGACTATAATTCTGTGCAACGTATAGGTCCTATCATAAAAACTTGCCCAGTATCGTGCAGAAACCAAAACTTAATATAATATCTCCCTGACCTTGGAAATACGAGTCAAGGTCAAACAGCTTCATTCTTCACCTAGTCCTTATGTATGAGTATATACCTGGGCACTGTCAAAGTCCTATCTCCAAACCTTCTTGAGTTTTGGCGCGGAAACCAGTCTCCCTTCAGATCGACTGGTGACCTTCGGAATTTGGTCAAGCTAATACATCTTCTAACCTGACTAAGCTCTAATTGAGGACTATTACCATGAGCAATATCAAAATCATAACTTAAATTCTGAGTTACAATGCAGAAACCAAGTTCACTAAAGTGACCTTCTGACCTTTGAATTTATATCAAGGTCAGCCATCTTCAAACTTTTCCTAGCCCTGGAATAGGACTATAATCATGTGCAATACACAGGTTCTATCATAAAACCTTTTTCTGTTTTTTGTGCCATAACCACAACTTGCTACAGCACCTGTGTGATTTTGGAAATAGAGACAAGTTCAACCACCTTCACACTTCACCTACAGGGGCGTAGGCAGGATACTGGAAGGGGAGAGGAGGAACAAATGATATAAAGAATGTACCTACATGTAGCCAAAAGATGTGAAGCCTTGCTAGAGAGGTACGGGGGTTATCACCCCCCCCCCCCCTTTAGAAAATTTTAAAATTCGAAGTGCAAAGCATGATCTTACATGACTGAAAACTGAGATTAAGTAGACAAAGGTTAAATGTATAGTGGGCAAAAACTGACAACAAACTGATGACATTCCTGTTTTGGAGATTCAGAGCTAATCAAAATTATTTTCTGCAGGAATTCCTGTGGTGGTGGGGGGGGGGGGGTCAGAGAAAATGACAACACAGTGAAATTAAGTCAATTTACATGGTTCGAGACACTATCGTCAAGGCATACACTAAGTGCTCTGTTCTTCAAAACTGTTAAACACAATATCTGGAAGAAATCATATTTTTATTGTTAAATTTATGGATGTTTAAAATTTTCCAATGTCAGCTTTGTCTTTAAAATGAAGTAGTGATGGTCATTGATCAAGATAGTATATGACTAGGCCTTTTAATTTACATTAAAACGGTAATCCTTTCGATCCAAATTTATTTTTCCTTTTTTTTTAGAAATATATTTGATATTTTCTCAAGAAGAATCCTTAACTTTCTCAGATTTGAATCGCAAATATTTCAGGTCTTTACAGTTCTTTAGTGATTAGGAATTCAAATTGCAGTCTTTGAATTGTAAAAAAGGAAGCAGTGATTTTTCATTTCCCCCATTTGTCAAATTGTAAAATTGTGGACCTTTAAAAAATAAATTTGGATTTGAATATTGATCAGTCATGTTGTGAACCGTGCATGTAGCAAATTAATTCTATGAGTGAAAACTGAACTTCGACACTCTTCTGCTGGATGGCGATCTAAAACAATCGTCCAAAGCTGGACCTTCTTAACTTTATACCCAGATGCTCAACTTCTTACCATCTAAGACTTACAGTAGCCTATGAAGACTGAAAGAACCAAATGGTCAGTTTGAATATAAGGATCATCTTTTGAATGCTCTGCACCCCATAATGTTTTACTCAGGCCCATATAACGTTTAGAGCTTATAAAGTGCATGAAAGTCTTTGTTGACATTAATATTGGTGGCGCCACCTGTAGTATAATATAGTATGCAGGTCAAAATATGAAAATCTTGTGACCAGTCCAGCATCCTTAATTTTTGATGCATTGTCGTGAAATTTTATAGGATTGAAGTCAACGTTAAAGTCTCGGAAGGTTATGATACCAGTGGCGCCACCTATAATTTGACGGAAATTATGAGTTAAAATGTCTTGAAAGATACAAACTTCCATAACTTGAAATATAATTAAATTAGACAAGCCAATCTCATAGAAAATAAAGATGATGTCCAATGCTAATATATTATGTAGGATCAGCGACCTTAACCTATTCTTGTGAGGTCACTAGACCCATCAAGTTGGAAGAGGTGATTTTGTAATGATAGGATGTACTTTGGACATAAGTGACAAAATGATTTGAGCCGCTAGATCCAGATTGCACCTGAGCACATCGCTCTACTTGGTGACCTACTTTATTGGTCACCATGACACAATGATTGTGTGACCTTGCCTTTTATTTCAAGGTCACTAAGCACTTAAGAAAGGGACATTTAATTCAATAACTTGATAAAGAATAATGCAAATGAAGCCAAATGTACCGTAAATGTGTATCATGTGGCAGTTTGATATTGCATAATATGGCTAACCGTGATTAATTTTCCAAGTTCGTGGATTGAATACATTTTAGAAAATGATTTTTTGGTAAAGGTGGTCAGCAGAGCATTAGGCCCATGGGCCTCTTGATTTATTTGCAGTATTGTCCACAGTTTTTTTAATTTGATGCTGAAATAGGTACAATTAAAATATGGAGGCCGAATTAAAAATTTATATCAAAGATTGACCTATAGCCGATCAAAAAGTGCAGGATTGTTTTTGGCTTGAAAATGAATTCATTGGGAGGGATTACTTTTGGTGTGAAAGTGTGAATTGGCTGTAAAAGAATTTTACCTGGAATTATATTGGATTTATAATGGGTTTTCAGATTGGATGCAAAATGGTTGTATATGTCTGAATTATGCAAATTCGGAATCCCGGAGTTTTCTGAACTGCAATATGAATCCTAATTTGCATATCAGATTTATACCTGAGGAGTTTTTAAGGATTCTTTTTAACAGCTGGAGTTTATTGGGTTCTTCTTAACTCCTTGATCACGAGTTCCTCCGCAAGTGACCTCCATGGGGTGACAAGGCACATGTACCCATAAGTTTATAATAGCTATTAAAAAACCCTTTGCGTTATTATAAGTTAACACAAAACTTTTGGTGTGAAAGTGTGAATTGGCTGTAAAAGAATTTTACCTGGAATTATATTGGATTTATAATGGGTTTTCAGATTGGATGCAAAATGGTTGTATATGTCTGAATTATGCAAATTCGGAATCCCGGAGTTTTCTGAACTGCAATATGAATCCTAATTTGCATATCAGATTTATACCTGAGGAGTTTTTAAGGATTCTTTTTAACAGCTGGAGTTTATTGGGTTCTTCTTAACTCCTTGATCACGAGTTCCTCCGCAAGTGACCTCCATGGGGTGACAAGGCACATGTACCCATAAGTTTATAATAGCTATTAAAAAACCCTTTGCGTTATTATAAGTTAACACAAAAGTAGGAGATCAAGGTGTAGACTCTTATTCTATTTCCGCTACACCCTCGTAATACAAACATTATGTCGGATTGAAGACTGTGAACGCACTTATTTTCACATGTATGAATTTTCACCTTTTTTTGCATTTCAGGCGTTTCACTGATGTTTAATGTCACTATGTTGGTCTTAGTTCCAATCATACCAAAGTTAAAATATTAGTGCACTGTGTTTTTATTTTCACAGTTTTGTGCCAACTAAAAGCAACAAGGGAAGGCACAACAAAATAAAAGCGAGTTTACAGTACAGAAAAGTAATATGCCATCATATACATTTGATGTACAATATATGTTGATAAATGTATAAGCTCAGACGTACAATATTTGACAGCTATACTGCTGGATGCTTGATCATGCATTCTGCTCCCATACTGTAACAGATTAAAAGATCATGCTGACAAATGTATTAATTCAGCAGCACTGCATGTTTAGCATGTGTGCAGAACATTTTAACTCTCTAAGTGCAAATTTTTTTACTGAGCCAGCAGTTTTTCTCGGTGCGCATGGGCCGCAATGATGCGCGCCGAGAAAAGCTGTCGACTTGGGACATTTTATCTGGAACTATAGACATGCTGGTACTCGAATGATTCTGGGAAATTCAGTTTACTGGTGCCACAGCTAGCTGTCCCCAAACTAAGAGACTGTGTGTGGCACTGGCAGGAGAGCGTGTATAACACGAATACGAATACGAGTACTTTATTGATCGTAACACTTTTTACAGAAAGTAGCATGTGATCAATACAATACAATCTAACTATACGCTAATGGTTAAATAAAATAAAATAGTAATGATACAGTTCATGAATAAACTTCTATGTACATATGCTGCGACCGAGGTCGAGTTAAAAGTTCCGTGTACACATAGTCCATTCACTCTTGCCACTAGATGTCGTACGTGTGATTAAGTCCCTTTATTGTCGCTAGATGACGCTACATGTAGATTGCGCTTACTGATAATACTAAGCTTGGATAATAAATGATAAACATGAAAGATTACATTACTAATTAGCATTCTTGGTATTTGCAAATCTTTTGTCAAATGAGTTGTTCACCAGAGACAGTACCTGCTAGGGGAAATCAGTATCCCCATCATTATATGACATCATCAACACAAAAATTTCTTTCTTTGACAAGTTATCAAACTCAATGTAACTGCATTTTGTTGAAAAGTCTTGAATTCATGGTGGAAAGCAATACAGTTACAAACCAAGTGAAATTCGTCCTCAACACAATTTATATTACAAAACTTGCATATCCTTTGGTCCCATGGTGTTTTGGGTCTTGTATAATGCCCAATCTCACTTTCTAATTGATGGGCACTAATTCTTAATTTTGTAAAAAAAAAAAAAAAATTCTCTTGTTAATAGGTGTGCCAATAATGTAATTTTCCATACCAAAATATTTTTTGAATTGCATATATGTTTTCAATTTATTCCCTGATGCAGTTCCCTTACGTATTTGGGCAGCCATTGATTCTCATATTTTTGATACATGAGGTTGCGCAATAACTTGCACATCCGCTTTATATTTTTAGTACCCTGATTATACCAAGTTTCAGGTAATTCAAATTCAAAGAGCAGTGATTTAATGGAAGAGATCCAGCCTCTAGGGAAATTTTGTAGCTGATCAAGGCTGTCCATGTAGCTTTTTCTTACAAGTTCTTCAAGGTCATAAGTACAAATCCTCACCCAATTGTTAAAAAAAGTGTGAAATGATATCCAGTAACAGTGGGTATCTTCCCAACTCGCCTTTAGATGCCAAATTAGAGGCCTTTTTGTGTACACCTAGGATAAATTTACATAATTTGTTGTTTAGTTTTTCAAACGGAGCATTTTCACACAATGACAAAAAGTTGTCTTTGTTTAAACCTTGAAGAAGAGTAGTGCCATGAACTTCACTACCATGTTGCAGTATCGGTTGGACCAGAGAGTCAAACAGGCTCAGGCCAGTCAAAACATTATCCCAATGTTAAACTGCCTCAATTTAAAGAAGGCTCTTTGTGCTTTATCAGTAAGATTATCAATGGCTTTTTTCATGCGGCCAGATGCCGTAAAACTCAGACCCAGGTAACAGTAATCCTGAGATTGGTCTATTATATTTCCATTGAAAGTAAAGGAGTATTTTTTGATATGGTAGCCACCCTTGTTGAAAATAATTACTTTAGTTTTTGAGAGATTTACTTCTAGATTCCAAGTTTTACAGTATAAATCGAATTTGTGTAAGGCATTTTGTAATCCATGAGCAGATTCTGACATAAGGACCAGGTTGTCAGCATACATAAGACAATTAAGTTAAGAATTCCACACTGTTACTGGGTCACAGGTATCATCAAAAATAGATGGGAGGTCTCGTACGAATACATTAAAGAGAGTGGGGCTTAACACACAGCCTTGTTTCACCCCCAGGTGAGAAAAAATTAATCAGTGATGCCGTTATCAAGTTTCAGGCAGTAGAATACATTTGAGTACATGCTTGACATAATTTCTAGAAATGAACCACCGATACCGCATTTGACGAGTTTATAAATCAGAGCTTTGCGCCAAACTGAGTCGAAAGCAGCTTTGAAATCTATAAAGCAGGCAAATAAGTACTTTCTAGGTTGTTTGTTAATATATTTATCGATTATGTTTTTCAAAGTAAGAATATGATCACTTGTACGGCGGTTTTTTTCGAAAGCCAATTTGTTGTACTGGAATTAAATTATTATCAATCAAGAAATTATTAAGTCTGATATTCAATATACTGCAGAAAAGTTTACATAGGCTACTTGATACTGCAAGTCCTCTGTAGTTTTCTGGTCTGAGATTGTCCCCTTTCTTATGTAATAGGGTAATAGAATTATAACGCCACTCTACAGGAAAGTGTCCAGAACTAAGAACCCAATTGAATAACTTTCGAAGTATCGGGAGTAGCTGTGACTGGCCAGCTTTTAACATTTCAACAAGGATCATGTCATTACCAGATGCTTTCCCATTCTTCATCTTCCCTATGGCTTTAATAATTTCTGAGTCAGAGATTGAGAAATTTAATTCATTAAATATATGTTTGTTTTCGTTAATATCATTATAC
This sequence comes from Hermodice carunculata, assembly GCA_964020975.1. NCBI lineage: Eukaryota > Metazoa > Annelida > Polychaeta > Eunicida > Amphinomidae > Hermodice > Hermodice carunculata. The sequence continues at coordinate 76,510,496 of OZ026623.1, read as the reverse complement.
ATGTGATTCAACAAATCTCCATCATAACCCCTAGAACACCTCATGAGGTTTTTAAAGTAAGCCTGCCATGTGTCAGGAGGGATGGGATTAAGTTTATGCTCTTTATTTAGGTTGGTTACCTTTTGAAAAAGTTTCCAAAACACAGTTGTTGTTTTTTTCATTGAGTGTTTCCAGTTGGTGAACATTTTTTTGTTGAAACAAAAGTTTCTTACTTTTAATCAGTTTCCGGTATTGTTTTCTGAATTTGTGAAAAAATTGCAAAAAGTAGGTATGGTTGGGATTTTCTCTAACCATTCTGGCTAGAAATTTGACATTACCCAAGCAAGTTGCACAATCTGTGTCGCACCATTTTTTCCTTTTCTTTTTCTTATTCAACTTGTTTCTGCCTTGATTTATCCTCTTGACCTTAATTTTTGCCAAAGTGGCACTCTGTATAAACATATCGTTTACCTTTTCAATAGGGCTTTCATTCACATTATCTGGTTTGAGTTGCCCTAGGTCTAAGTTTAGAAAATCAGTCATGGAGGATTGGATTGTAGTAGAAGAGAGTGCTTTTTGGAATTTCTGTTCGTCCCCGTTTTTCCATTCAAATAGTGGTAATTTAGGAAGGAGTACCTGGGAGTTCCTTTCAGCCAAATATGGAGTTGTGTGGATCACAGTGGACAAGAGACAGTGGATGGAAAATTCTGTCGGGCTATGTACATAGAAGTTGTCAATTGATAACAAAAGACTCTCAGAGGCAAGCATGTAATCAATAACACTGGACTTGTCACCATTCTGGTTGTAGCCAATTGAGATTCAAAGCCTTTTGTCAGTATTTATCTTGTGAAAAAAAAGGGGGGAGGGGAAGGGTGCCACATGTACGCCCTCTAGGGGCCAGGTGGTAAAACACGTGTATAATAAATACATGCATCCAATAGAACACAGGTATAAAATATGTCAAAGACTCTATAAAAACTACCTATCTATTCACATGATCCATTCATTGAAGGTATAGTATGGCAGTCTTCTTTTACACTTTTATGTGAGGTATAATCTTTAGAAAATTGAAACCTTTAATAAATTTTGAAACCAGTATAGCCAGATTACCCTCACAATTCAGTATATATTACAACTTGGTTCTATTGTCCATAGTGCTGATATAAAAGATGTCAAACACTCTTTAATGACTACTTATCTTTTCACATCCATTCATTGAGGGTGCGGTGTGGCAGAATTCTTTTGCACTTTTATATGATGTTTAATCTTTACAATATTCAAAACCGTCTTTAATATATCTTTCAACCAGTGTAGCTAGATTACCCTCACTATTCAAGATAATATATGTACAACTTCGTTCTGTTGTCCACAGTGCTGAAATACCTGCATCTTTTCGTCTCTTGTATCCATAATACCGCCCTGCTACACTTTAATTGTGGGCATTCAATCAGGAAGTGCATTCATCCCCTACTACATCTGCAGTTGCCAAAAACTACAGAACCTCGTCTGTCTGAGTGGACCAGTATTCTTTCATATCACATTATTTCAACTTCCGGTCTGTGAGCACTCACTATCAGTTGTGTCATTGCTATTCTGTGGTCCTCTCTATACACATGGTCTAAATACTTTTCATAGATAAACTTTGTTTTGATACATATATAGGTGCACAGTTTACCTTCTGTAGTTTGATTTCGTCCAACTTGCATTTCCCAAAATGTAACATAATTTTCTTGCAGAACCTGTTTAATTTTTTCCAAACCTGGTTTCGTTTTAATCTCCTGTGTAGGCCTATTCATTTTCAATTTGTCCAGACATTTGTCTACAAAATTCATCGAACTGTGTACCGCCTTCTTTCATATTAATAGATTCCAACTTTGCATTCTGCAGCAATTTGATCTCTGTAGTATTCAAATGATTACAATATTTTATCATTAACATTATTACATTAGTTCGAGGAGCGAATCTCCTAACTTCCCCTATTGCTGCTGTATTGCTTGCTTTCTTGTTGATTCCCAGAATGTATTTAAGAATGTATTTAAGGAAAATTATGTTCAGTTTTTTCCATGGGATATGAATGTTATACTTTTCCTACCGTAATCATCATTCGATTTTCTGCTTGTCACATTCACACACACCCAAATTTCTGAGCCATACAGGCCAATTGGTCTAATTAGTTTATTCATGTAATAACTTCAAACTTAGCCGTTGACTTGAGTGCATGCTGTCAGCACCATCCAGAGTCACAGAGCAGTTTACCCCGACCAGGAAAATGCATGAGCCTTAGAGGCGGGGATAGGGTCAGAGGAAAAGCTTGGCAAATAAGAGGAGTGCCACGATTGTTATCTGTTATACCACACTGGTCTATGCAAAACACAGAAGAACCGGCTCTATGTGGAAACCTAGGCTATGGCATCAACTCCGAACAAGGATGCATTGAAACTTAAATAAAAAATGGCTTACTTACTAGAAAAGCTGCATACGATAGTTAAGTATGATTAAAAAGAAAAAATGGTGACAGATTCCCCAAATAAATGATGCCGTTATTGTCGGACTGAAAATGACTTAGGCTAAAGCTTTACATATATGAAGAGGCCTATTAAGTTACAATTCACAGGGTTGTGTGCAAGGTGTAGTTAATAGTCACTGAACAAAAGTTTAACCATGTTGAATCACGCCAATTTCAATGGCACACAGATAGATTTGCTGCCACGCAAATCCTCTTTTTCTAGTTGATTCAGTGCTGGATCTGTGCGCTGCGACTCAGTAAACTGAGACGTCGCGGCCCTACGAGGCCTTCTGGTTGCTTCTCCACGATTAATCAATTGTCAGTACCTTGTGGAATTTGTCAAATAATAAAGTTTTTAATTTCTATATGCAAGTGCCTTGCATTGATGCGGTTTTGACACAATGACTGGTCCCTCGTTTGGTTGCTCCTCAGTATTGGAGGGCAAAAACGCACTTCGCAAGAGGGCGCCACACGTATTAACGCATGAGGCGGGGAATGTTTGACAAGTAAGATGTAAACACAACAAGGGAAAGAGCATGTGTACTTGTGGAGTCGCCTCACTAATTCAATGTAAACTGCTTTGAAATTGTTTTGTGTGTATGTCACATAATCTTAAAACTCACGAAAAGGAGCTTCAGAGGGATACGGACTTAGTCTCTTGCATCGACACAAGCCAAGCCCAAGGGTGTCTACCTGCGCCCTTGAACTTCAGCGTGTTTCAGCTTCATTCCACACTGACGGTTGCCACTGGGTGTTGTTTCCTGGGGTTGTGTTTCACTTATGGACGGACAGAATTGTAAATACATTTATTTTCTCTGACCCGAGTGTTTCATTATTCAAAACAGGAACACTTAATGTTTCGTCGGGCGGCATGCCGAGTGCTTTACGTGATTTGTAAACGCAAATATGAAGGCCAGTGCGGCTATCGCCAGCTGACCAGACAGACCGTCGTGTCCAGGGCGGCGGGAGAAGCCCGTCATGGATCGACCTCGACGAGAATACCTGATATGAACGTAACAGAATCCCCAGATACCGCAACGACCAGTCCCAAACATGTGGCGGTATTAACCAGTAAAAGGTGCGTAACTTTTTATGTCTGGATGCATGCAGTGTCATCGTCGTCAGCCAGACGCCGAGTGAACAGTGAAGACAAGGTTGTAAATGCTGGGGAAAACAAGGATCAAAATTCGTTTCTGAAAATTGACATGACACTGTTTCATTAAAATGTTGTCTTGCCATGAATTTGGAAATGTACCACGAATCAGATCATTTATACTGTATAACAAAGACAATATATATATATATATATATATATATATATATATATATATATATATATATATATATAATAAATTGAATTTTAGCATTACAGAAACAGAAATAAAAATTGCTGTTTCTGAAGTAAAACAGGGCAAATCCCCTTGCCATGAAGGCCTTCTATAAAATGAAATGTTTAAATATAGTGCTCATCAATGTAATCTTGCCTCTAATTACAGCAGAATTTAATCAGATTTCTGAGTTTGTAACAGACACGAGTTTAACTCCACACCAAATTTCCTGCTTATTGCATGCTGTAAATTTCCACCAGACAATTTCTTTGCATTCTTAGTTTTGTTATGGGTATTTGAAGCTGTTGTGTAAGGCATTGTTCAAAACCCCTCCTAACCCTCCCCTCCATTAGCACCGCATCCTTAGCTTTTCTCAAAAATATAACCATAATTATTATTGTTACACTTTATCTTTTTAAAATGTGCGTGGAATCTTAAGCCACTATTACTTAGAACTTTTACTCAGAGGAGTAAAGGGCATTTCCATACTAGCCCACAGATCATTTTTATTAAATATACTTGCACACTGGAAGCTCGTTTATTTTCTGCTTTTCATACCAGCCATCAATTTAAAATTGCTTGTAGTTGGTACCTTGTACTTGGGCAAAGTTGTTACCTGTACCAGCGAATCAAGACCATTGCCCATCTACCCTCGTCATTCCTTTGGCTATGATAAAAACGTGCTAACACAGTCAATTTCAGCAATGGCTGTCAGTTTAGCTGACTGTAAATGTAAAGGCTTAATCACATGCTACTGAGGTATTGGTCACAAAATTCAAGCAAGGTGGATACAATTGACAAAATATGAAGAGTTATTTTAAGTCTTTCACAAAGAGTCTGAGTCAACAGCTTTCCTCGGTGCACTTTGCATGCGTTGCATGCACAAAGTGCACTGGGTAAGGAAAGCTGTTGACCTGGACCAAAAAATTGTGCTGGAACTATCATAAGTGTAGGCTCGCTGGTACTGTAAATGAAAGCTCTTTGGATGAAGAATTCAAGTTTTATCATATGACATAAGGCACCTCATTTTGACTCTTAGTCACTTGTGGTAATAAAAGAGCTAACACAAGGAACACCATTCGGTGCCATATGGCAACTTTTGGTGTCGGTGGGCGGTGGATGGTAGGGATGGGTGATGGGGCGGCGGCAATGGGCAGTGGGCGGCTGGGATCGCTGCAGAACACTGACAAAGCTTACATGCTGGTCAGTGATCTTCCTAGCCACCAAGCACCACCCACCATTGCCCATGGCCGCACACTGCTGCTGAGAAACTCAAAAGCAGCCCCAGGGAGCATCTACATTGTATTTGTTTCATATGTAAGCTAAGTGAACAAAGGCAAGAACTGGTTAGTAAAAGAGGAGGAAAATAAAAGTAAGTGTTATATATATATATATATATATATATATATATATATATTGGGCATAAACATGGGTCTTTATGTTCTTGTTTGCTCATACATACAAAACAGCGTGTACATTGGATATTTACACATACAGGCTCACACACACACACATCATCATGCAAGGTATAAATTCATTCACACACACAAAATATTAATTGTGCACATTGTTGATTTGTACTGGCTTTAAGCATCACAGTTTACATGTCCACAAACATGCTTAAGAATAACCTACATGATTTAGATGTATCCCAATGAATCCCCCATCAGGGACAGTTTTTGAGCAAAATGCAGATCTCCTATATACATGCACTCGCTGCCCACTGTAAAGCATACCATAATTATTATGAGGAATGATCATTAGATATTAATCATGAGCTGAAAATTAACAAAAATTGATGCTTTTTTATAGAGCTATTAAAGTGCAATCAAGTACTGTCCTTTTATCACAGTTGCAGTAGCTATAACATTTGTGTCCGAGGACTTGACAAAAAAGCGGTCAAACATTCTCTACAATGCCAGAGTTCTAAAGAGGGAAAAGAGGATTAAATCTTGCTATTCAAAAGACAGCAGATGCAAATATGCTGCGTGCTGTCGGTGAAGGAGAGCTTGTTGAAATAAGGAACCTTAGAGACCTGGACAAGTTCAAAAACATTGAGCCTCACAATGCTTAAAGTTAAAAACATTGAGCCCCACAAAGCTAAAATCGTCTGTTATGTTTCTTAACATGTTGGGTGCATTGACTTCGTCTCTCATAGCAGAGGTACTGACTTGTGCAACATGATCATACACACTGTGAACTGAATTTTGTACATGGAATACGAACTTCTACTTACCTATTTTTTTTTTTTTAATTATTATTATTTATTTAATTGTTTTGTATGTGTATTTATATATTCCTATGTTCTGTATGCATGATTTATTTCAGCATCCTAATTCTCAGAACCTGGCTCATACTCTTTGAACATTGATTTTTACAAAACACCTAATGAGTTGCATGTACATGTACTTCACGTGTTTCCCTGCTTGCCTGTTTTCGACTACGTCTAATCGTATTTGTTACCATAAACTTATACCAAATGACTTCATTTCCATTCAGTATCGCAACAAATATGTATGTTTTTATGGCGATCTGCTGAAATAGTTTATAGAGTGAGTTTTCAAACGATACATGTATGTCTACTGCAGCCTGTTGCCTGCCCGTTGTAAAGAGTACTTTTTTTTTTTTTTTTAATTGTCATCTTATTTCTTTTCCTGATCTTGGCCCTGTTATTTTTAATTTCATTAATCTGACCATGTTACTGTCTGGCATGGTTTCCTTGTCTGTGTTGAAATTTCAGCTTTGCCAGAAATTACCCTCATTGTGCCTGACTACAAAATACGTGTATGTATGTACGCATTCATGCATATGTATACTTATATGACGGATATAACAACAATCTATTATCACATATACGTGTACATGTGCTCACTAGCTCCTATGTGAAATCTGCAACACATCACATGTAGTCCTACAACAGCGATCTTTGTTTCTTTCCACTACTGTCCAGTTTGTCCACTCACATGCTTGTGCATGTATCAGTTTTACATGTTTCTTTCATTCAATTTTCAACTTCGTGCATTTACCGTCTCATGTTTTGTTATTTTGTTACTTTACATGTTTACGCTCAATGTTTTGACTATGTTACTTACAATGAAACTGCTTGGAAGTCCTAAATACTCTGAAACTCTGTGGTTCCATAGAAATCAGGTGCCCGACTGGCCGAACACATCTGTTTTTGGTCTGTCCTACACATGTATGTTTATTATTATGACTATGTCACTTTATATGATATTTCCATTGAAACTTGATTACATTGTAACGGTATGGTACCAAGGTCAACTAGTATCTGATTGGTCTGACCATAGTGCAAGCAACACACAAGCCGCTGGGTTTACATCAGCGCTCCGTTTGAGGTTCATTATCGTATTGTATTATACCGGGTGTTTGCAGGACGAATATTCAACATACTCTTGTCTCCATGAGTTGTAGCACCGAACAATACAGAGTGGCCATTGGCCTCTTTATAACTCGTTATGTCTCGTATAAAACGCATTCTGTTTACTTTGCTTGTCCCTCAGTAAGCAATCAGATCACCAATTCCTACTGTATTATGGTAATGCTACTTGCAAACTTTATCTTTTGTGGGTTCTTGTGGTCACGACACATTTTATACGTACTATACAAAAACTTGGCCTTATCCACTGACGTTCATCCCAACCCAGGCCCTAGTGATACTTATAATGTCAATCAATTGAAGTTATGTCATTGTAACGTTCGCAGCATCAAAAGTGATGGGAAAATTGATGAAATACAATGCCTCGCTCAAACTGAAAACTTTAATATAATTACTGTTTCTGAAACTTGGCTAGATGAGAGTTATCCGGACCAACTCCTTCATATTGATAATTTTCAACCTTCCCTCAGAAGAGACCGCCCAACCGGGAGAGGAGGCGGCCTCTTAACTTACATACATACATGCTTACCTAGCACACGGCGTCTCGATCTCGAAGGTCCAAACTGTGAATGTATCTGGGTGGAAATCTCGACCCAACGTGGGCCAGTTCTGATAGGTAATTACTATCGACCTCCCGGTCAACCAGCAGAGATCCGTGATACTTTTCTTGAGTCTCTGTTTAATTCCATCTCATCCGCAATCGAAAGTAACCCGCATATATTGATACTCACAGGTGACTTCAATGACAGGTGTGTTGACTGGAACTCCACTCATCAAAATAGTGAACTTGGCATGTCTCTCTTCAATCTCGTAGCTCAATTAAATCTTTTTCAGATAATAGACGAACCTACCAGAATAAACGAATACTCAACTAGTCTGTTGGACCTTCTGATCACTGACTCGCCTGGACTTATCCTGGACAGTGGAGTCTTAGCTCCTATTTCAAACTCTGATCACTCGGTTATTTTCTGCTCCTTTTCACTCTCCTACCACAGAGACCGTTCGTTTAAAAGAGGTGTTTGGAATTTCAAAAAAGCTGATTTTCGAGGTCTTAATAATACCCTATCTTCTGCTCCCTGGAACACTGCCTTCAACGTCTTCGATTCCATTGATGACGTGGTATCTTACTGGTCTGACCTTTTCCTAAAAACTGCCAAAGAGTTTATCCCATACAAAGAGGTTACCATACGACCAAAGGATAAACCTTGGATAACAGCTGAAATTAAAAAACTTATGCGTCAGCGTAATCGTGCATGGAAACGTTTTAAGAAATTAACTCAAACTCCTCACCCTTTCACTCTTGAAGTCTGTGCCAACATTGACAGGTTTTATCAGTTTTACAAAAAGCGACGCAACACGGTTGTCAATGCAATAAAAGTGTCAATAAACTCCTACTTTTCTAAATTACGTACACAATTAGATAAAGATGATATGAATCCCAAACAATGGTGGAACTTATCTAAGTCCTTACTAGGATGCAAAATCCATGAAGACATAGTTACCTCCTATTGTTGAAGACAGTAAAATTATCTCTAGCGTTACCGAAAAGTGTGAAGTATTTAATACTTACTTCGCTAGTCAATGCATTACCCATGCCGATAATGATGCACCTCCCCTGCCAAACTTTACCTATCGTACTGAGGCACGCATGAATGATTTCACGCTCAGTGAAGAAAGTGTCAGGAAAGCTTTGCTCTCCTTGAGATTAACTTCTGCCTCAGGACCCGACAATATTGGCAACACTCTCCTAAAAAATACTGCTGACTCGATCTCCAAGCCCTTAACAAAAATGTTCAACCTGTCTCTCAGTGTCTCTCAATTTCCCGACTCTTGGAAACGCTCTTATATCTGCCCTGTGTTTGAAAAGTCGAATAAACAAATCAAGAGTAACTATCGTCCAATTTCTTTGCTGTGCAACGTATCTAAAGTTTTCGAGCGACTGGTCTTTAATTTTCTTTATGAATATCTAATAGGCAACAACCTACTAACTGATAAGAACTCTGGGTTTAAAGCTAATGATTCAACTACCAACCAACTAATAAGTATTCTCCACAATATCTACAATGGGCGTGAAAATTCCAAGGAGGCCAGAATGGTATTCTTAGATATCTCGAAAGCCTTTGACAAAGTGTGGCATGTAGGCCTCCTCTTCAAACTACGACAACTGGGGTTATCTGAAGGACTTCTTATGTGGATAAACTTTTACCTGTCAAACCGCTTTCAACGTGTTATTATCCACGGGCGTACCTCCTCTTGGCTTCCTGTTCAGGCCGGCGTACCTCAGGGATCAATTCTGGGTCCCTTATTGTTTTTTGTCTATATAAATGATATTGTAGATGACTTGACCTGTGATGTCCGCATCTTCGCCGACGACACTAGTCTACTTGAGATAGTTCAGAACCCTACCGACTCAGCACACCACTTGAACACAAATCTCTCATTTATTTACCACTGGGGTAAATTATGGCGCATGGTTTTTAATGCCTTAAAATCCCTTTCAGTTATTTTCTCAGCCAAAATCAACAAACCTTATCATCCCCCTGTCCTTCTAGGTGGTACAGTCATACCAGAGGAAGACACCCACACTCACCTTGGAATTACTCTAGCCAACAATCTTTCCTGGCGTGCGCATGTCACACGCATCACAAACAAAGCCAGCCAGCGTATTGGACTTCTTCGAAGATCCAAATTTAAGTTATCCCGAAAAACACTGGAAAGATTATATTTTTCAATGGTTCGGCCAATTCTTGAATATGGTTGTGTTATCTTTGATAATTGTGGGCAAGGTCTGAGTGATTTACTTGAGTCGATTCAGTACGAGGCAGCTAAAATATGCACTGGCGCACTAAGGCACACATCCCATAACAAACTCTTAGACGAACTTGGTTGGCCTACACTAGCCAGTAGACGCAAATATTTAAATTAATCCTTTTCTACAAAATGTATTTTAACTTAACTCCTTCCTACCTATCCAACCTTATACCTCGCAACCCCGCCATGGCTGGTCATACCCTCCGCCATAGGCCTATCAGCAACCTTCGCCTCATCAAATGCTGAACCCAGCGGTTTGAAAATTCCTTTCTCCCTGATGCCACCAAACTATGGAATAATCTCCCCACTGATATCCGTAACTCCCTTTCCCTTCAAATCTTTAAGTCGAAACTTAAAGCCACTCTGCTAGCGGCCGACATTGCTCCAGATTTCTACTCCCATGGTCAGCGATTTGCTAACATCTGTCATACTCAGTTACGATTAGGATTCTCTAGACTTAATTCCGATCTCCATAAAGTAAATATCATTCAACAGCCAACCTGTGCCTGCTCCCACCCAACTGAGGATTTCAAACACTTTTGTCTCTACTGCCCTAAATATGTCCAGGAAAGAAAGAAGCTCCTGCTTACCGTCACTCCTTTGTTAGCCCCTGGTGTTAATCCAAACCTGATAATGCATGTTGCAAGTGACAGACTATGTAGTATCTTATTGTTCGGGAGTAAAGAACTTTCAGAAGAATGCAATACAGTAATTTTCAGAGCAATGCAAAATTTTGTTGTAGAAACACGCCGATTTATATTGTAACTGGGTAGTATCTTATCATATATATGTATCCCGAAACCAGCATATACCATTGCAGTGTATTTGTATGTTCAACGTATGTTCTCTATCGTGTCTCCACAGGTGGGTCGACAATGACAAGGCGGGAAGGAACACCCGAGCTACTGGGCGCACTGGCGGCTCCACAGTGGCAGTGTGAGTTTGCAGCCAGGGTGCTTCGGCCGCGCCCAGCAAGCTATAACCTCCCCTTCAGTCGCTCCCTGTGCTGAGGACGAATTAGCTTGCTACTAAGCATATTCGTGTATATATGCATGCTTTCTTAATTGGATTGGAATGTTTGATATTGTTTTTCTTGTTTAATTGTATTACAGCATGTCTACCAGAGTACATAGTCACATGTTCGTACATTGTATTGTCCTATGCGTCTTGTATATATCATTTTGTGTGTCTCCGTGTCTGGAGAACCCGTAGATTAGTCATATTTCATGTACTATTGGGTAATCCAGCGAAAATAAATATGTTTAAACTAAACATCAGTATGTCACAACACAGATCCATACACCTGGTTGATACCCTAGGGGCCCAAAACACACACTGCTCACCAGTTGACCGGTGATCCAGATGTGTCAACTGTGTGCACTGGGGGGTAACCAATGAAGATAAGCCGAGTAATGTGTTGAATACACAACTCCAGTTTCCTAGTCTCATAATAAGATCACACCAAGTTTGCTGCCAATCAGTGCTTTTTGCTCAAGCACTAAACTTCAAAGTGCTTTTTTTTTTTTTTTTTTTTTTTTTTAATGTAATAACACTTTATTAAATTATCTCATGTTTCCCATCCACTTATCACTGCAAATGATGTGGGCTACTTACAGGCCCTCAACCTTCATGTTTACATACAACTTACAAGGCTTTATTAGCCTGGAACATGTAAGAGCTGGATTTCTTACAGTTCAGCAGGATGTCATAGAACATTGAAAAGAAAAAAAGCTTCATGAGTAAAGTATGATACTAAAAAGCAGGTAAGAACATATAGATGTATAGCCCGGGTCAAGTTTGTCCAGATTGATTACAATGAATTATTCACAAGGAAACATTGCATCCTTTGATGACAATTGAAATGCCCTGTAACTATTTATTTGCACCTGACTACTTGACAACAAATAAAGATATTTTTTTCTGAGAGTGATGTTTGGATGGACAATGTCTGAAATACCTAAAACAGTCATTCTAATGGTAACATATCTATGATCATAGTCCATGTACATATATACATGTACACACAAAAACATAAATATATATATACATTAAACTTGTATAAATATTAACTTTTATTTTCATTCCCGTTTTGCCATCAGGTCCTTACATTCATTCACGTAGCCTATGTCTGAATCACATTTATAAATGCTCCCTTGACTCCTTGAGTTTCTCAGCAGCGGTGTGCGACAGTAAGCGGTGGTGGGTGGTGGTGAAGAGTCACAGTCTCTGCCCATACCTGTCAAGGCTTAAAATTAGGGCAGCTGTTGGCAGCCCTGAGCACCACCACCATGCAATGCCCACTGCCGCCAAAATGTGCCATACGCTGCCGAATGGTGTTCCTGGTGCATGAAATTTTGATGCACACATGTCTTGGTAGTTCTATAATAGAGCAGAGTAATTTCAATGCCTTTTTTATTCTCTCAAACACACCCATGTATACATGTGTTACAGTGTGCACATAATTTTAGAATTCCCGAATTGTCCCCCATAATTGCACCATTGTGGTCTTGGCCAGAAAGTTAACGAACCAATGGTACATGTAACCAGCAAGTCATGAAACCAAGAAAAAATCTCATGATCACAAGGTAGTATGTGATTAGTACAGCCTAGTACCTCATGCTCATGAGATATAACTTATAATGTGCAAGTGCAAAACATATATCAGAAACATGATAAAATATCTCATGAACACTTCTTTTTGCCATACTTCATGATCACGGATTAGTATATTATGAAGAGAAGATATGTCAGAACTGCGTGGATGGGTGGGTGGTGGTTCCATTATGATGTACAGTTGCACTTGCTGTATGTGGTCACCCCTTCTGCCAAGAAAAGTGGCCACATACAGCAGGTGACCTGTCACTGCAGGTAGCTTTACAAAAAACTGATTCTTGTGTCCCAGCAAGGTGACCACAAAAAACAGTGTCACTGCTTACGGTAGTGGTTGCATACAGCAGGTACCACTGTACACATACACATGAGGGACGAGTGTGTTTGGGAAAATAAGGCGACTTCAAAATGTGTCTTGATTATGACATAAGTTAGGCTCATGATGTAGCTGATTACAAGATATGATCATGTGACTGAGACTTTCATGCATGTCCCGTTCCTAGCGACTTCATTAAGGTTGCATAAAACAAATGTGTTAAGAACCTTCTCAGAAGTCCATCTAGATTGATCTTTGCAGTGGCAAATGTATTGCTCCCCTATCATTTATTTGCTCAGGTCAATCTTTCAATATAATACTTGCATACAATGTACTTGCAAAAAGGGGTCTTCTTTTCTTGATAAGAATTAGTACAGTTCTCATTTGTAAAATTTGGGTTGTATTTGCAGCTTGACAGGACAGAACTACCTGACGTTTGAGGATGAGCTGTTTGACTTGCTTTGCGACGAAAACAACAAGGTCTCTGTTGCCAAGTTCCTGAATGTGAGTACATGTTTAAACACTTCCATGAGTGGGCTCTCCAGTGTACAGTTATTATATATATATATATATTTATTTATTTATTTATTTATTTATTTATTTATCTATCTCATGTTTGGGTCGATTTTAATGTACCATAACAGGCTTGTATAAATACTGCATCATAGGCCTAAAAGCTACAGTGCATCGATATGATGTATCGGTACTCTTCCGGTTTCATCGGTAATTGTGTTGATGAGGAGTAAAACTTTCTGCAAATGTTGTTCTTATATTTGCTTTGTGTATTGAAATGTACAAATAGACCCAAACATGAGATAAAAATTTTATAGCATGCTTTGTAGACGATATGAAGTAATCAACTCACACTGGATACCATATAGCAGAACTCTTTCGCTTCACTCACTCGTTCTGCCATATGGCATCCAGCGCTCATTGATATACTTCATATTGTCAACAAAGCATGCTATAATCTGTAATATATATATATATATGCAAAGGACCACTCCATTGTTTTGTGTCACTCTCTGTCCCTGTGTGCTGGTGTCACACTTTTCTGCAACTTGTGCAGCTTCCCACTCTATCTGTCCCCGTCTCTTGGCAGTGCTCTTCATTCAGCTTTTCTTGAGTGTTGTCATGTCCTCTTCCTTCTGTCTTATACTCAAGAGGGATTACTATAGGGCATATCCCTGTTTCCCAATGATTTAATAAAATATGTTCAAACCAAATATTTCTGTGCTCTGAAGTACATGTACATATATGGCTTCATAATCCTTTATAATCATGTGGAAAGCTCTCAAAGGTGCCCCTGGGTCTCTTGAAAATTGTGTGGTAAGCTTCCATGAAATATACGAAATGAAATCTCATCAGCGACCATTTGAGAATGATACAAATGTATAACCACGATTATTTCTTAAATGCTAAGCAACATCAAATGAAAGATATATGTCTCTGTCGAAAGTTATTTCATGCCCACATTGGGTACATTATAATTATATAGATAAATATGCAGTGGTGTTATAAAAAAGGAAGAAGAACAACAAATATAAAAAAAAAAGAACTGGTACAGAAACACACAAAAGTATTACAAGTACACTGCGTGGTTCTTGTTTCCTGACAACATCGCCACATCAGGGTCATAGCCTAGGGATCCAATTTGTCGAACCAACATCTAGGTCAGAAGTATCGCTAAAACTATAGTAGTCCTAACATACAGAAATTGGCTTAAGATTTCCAAATTTCTGATTTTGGCCTTACCAACTTTTAATGGAAGGTCATAGTACTGCTACTGGTACATATTGGCTGTACATGTACATACTACATACAATATCACATTGTGGAGGTCATGCTTTGTACAAATGCAAAGCCCCTCAAGTCAAAACTCATAACTGAAACAAGATTGTTTTATTTCACCAGACATTGCACTTTCTTAAGTGTTATGTATACATGCACGGGTCAGGGCTCGAAATTAAGAATTTTTACTCACCAGCCAAACCTACAAAAATTAATAAATCTGCAAGGGTTTCTGCATCTTTTACCAAATATTCTTTGTTTTCGTCACCAGCCAAGTGTAAACAATTACTAGCCAACCACAAAATTGACCAGCATTTGGCTGGTGGCAGGTACTTATTTCAAGCCCTGTGGGCATACACATTGTTCATGAAAATACATGATAATATCTTCAGTATAATACATCATATGTGTACAAATTTGTCATGAAAAGACATGACAGTTCAGTATTCTCCAAGTGTGATATGTTCACATACTAATGATAAATCAATGTCAAATAGACTAAATCCTACAGCACTCAATTTTGAGCAGCAAAATCCTGTGTTTTTAGTAGTAAATTTCCTTACAATATTGGTCAAATTATTCCCTGCATTGGTTTAAACATATTTTATTGGCAAAAATAATCAGCCAACAGACACTATGCCTATACATGTATGAAGGCCTCTTGTACATCAATTGACAATACAACAAAAAGTGGATAACATCTAGATAACAAATAGGGAATGCACAGGACATAACAAATATGATGGGAAAGAGGGAGAGACTAAGGAAATTGGCGGGCGTTATTCCCGTAAATACATGAATAATTGGAGATAACATTAAGTAGAATATATATGACTAATAAATCTCTCTAAGATGTTTGTCTTGTGTCTGATCATGTGGCTAATCATGATGGTACAGCTGCAACCCTGTGCTAGGACAGCTAAACATTGAATATTCCAGTGGTTCTAATATAATTGTGAACTGTGGAATATATATACTGTATTCATTCCAATAAGCGCACAGTGCCCTTAGGAAAATTTAATTGGAAAGTATGCCAAAAAACAGGTAATGGACTAGAATTGAGACTGAAAATTGACCTTTTTCTGTGAAAACCAATGTTTCTTTTCTGATAAAAAATAGGGGTGTGTCCTTATTAGAGCATGTGCTCTTATTGGAATGAATACGGTATATCATGATTTCCAGAATTATTTTTTGTTGACAATCCAAAAAGTAGGGTCTTCAAACTGAAGTCTGCAAGGGGAGTTATTTTAGTTATGAGTCTGTCTCTTGCCCTAACGTATCTGTTGCACTGAGTTCTGTGGCATTACGTGACATTGATTTATCATTAGTCTGTAAACATATTCCACTTGGATTAGATAAATTGCAATACAAACTCAAAGGATTAAATTGAATCCTGCATTAGATTTGATAGTCAGGTCAAGGAGGCTACAGCATGTAGCCACCTTGGTCAGTTGCATACTGATGGATTTAATGTTGCAGTTCATTGCATTCTGATGGATTTTACAGTCTACCAAGGTTGACAAGGATGATGCTGCAGGGTGGCTGTCAAAGGAGTGACTTGTCAATAAGAAAAAGACTAAAGAAAAAAAAAAAACGCTCAACAATAAGGGGTTAGACTGTGATTTGGAAAATAAAACTAAGCTGTGTCATGTCTTTGTACCGTCATAATGATTCATGTGTCACAAGGACATGATTCTGAGTTTTTGTAGCCTTCATCATGTACATATGGTGGACAGGTATTTCATTTGTGTTTCTACATGTCACTTGTTTGATTCATGATGGAAGATACAGTTCCATTAGGCCTCTGGGCTTCATGCAAGGGGTGCCTTGGCAACATAATTTTCTGTGATGAACTGTCAAGACGTCTGTCAAGTTAGTGCCGTCTGCACTGTATGTAAGGCCTCAAGGTACTTTGTACTGTACCTCACACTTTGTGGTACTTTGTATCATATGTAAGGTTTCATGCTCATTCCTACTTAACTCAATCCATACTATGGTCAGAGGCCTTGGTCAGTGGTTCTGGCACTGACCTAAGACCATAAGCATGTTGGTACTTGAACGAAAGCTCTTTTCATGAAGAATTCAAATATGCAATTGTCGTCTTAAATCTAGGTAAATACACAAAAAAATCAGCATGGAATGAGTTATTACAAGATTTCATGGTGATGGCATTTCAAGAGGGATAGGTTGGGATGGAAGGGGGCAAGGGTTGTGGGTAACCTGAACCCGTAGACACATTTTCTGAGGTAACATGGCACAGTTGTATGGATTATGACACCCTAGGGGTCAGGTACTTGTTTTATATCGATATGTCAAAGGCAACATGATATTACATATGTATTATTCTTCAGGAACACTGGAAGGTTTACTTTGTAAGGTTTTGTTCAACCATGTAGTTGTACTGTTGGTTGCCTTGTCTTTCAATACATCTTTTCGTCGAATTCTTTTTGGACCCTTGCTTACAGTCTTTTTGTCTTGCTAGCTGAACTAAGCTGCTCAAATTTAAATTGTAAAAGATTGCATGTATATGGGTGACCTTGACCAAATTCTCATGATCAAAGGGAAGTGTTCTGACTTTGGCTTGTAGGTGATCATTTCAAGTCTATTTGTGTTCTCATCTTAAAATTACCCATGACCCTGAGCCCAAGTTTAAAATAGCCAGCACTTGATCCATCTGTTAGTGTGCCAGCATACGGGCTGGTTCTCTCTGTGTGCTTGATGCCCTCGAACTGTCCCTGTATAACCCGTTGCCCTCAGTACTAGCTGTACTATCAGATCTTCACTGTGTGCCCCTATATATACTGATTTTCTCAGTATGCCCTATACACACTGATGTCCTCAGTGTGCCCCTATATGCACTGAATGTGATGCCTCAGTCTGCCCTATACATACTAATGTCCTCAGTCTGCCAGCGTTTCCCCACAGCCATATAGCCCTAAAATGCTAGGGTTTTACATGAAAATTTGGCACTTTTAATTTGGTCTCCCTATTATATTGAATAGGAGGCTAGGGCTTTAATTTTTCCATTTTAGCTATTTCAGCAACTTCCCTACACAGTAAGAATTTCCTAGGGAAAACCCTGCCCCTTTACTCTGATGCCCTCAATCTGCCCTATACATACCAATGTCCTCAGTCTGTTCTTGTACCCACTGATGTCCTCAGTCTGCCCTACATACCAATGCCCTCAGTCTACACTATACATACTAATGTCCTGAATCTGCCCTATGCACAGATGTCATCCATCTGTCCCTGTACACGCTAATGTCCTCAGTGCCCATACACAATAGTGCACATAGACTGCCCAATACACAATAGTGCACATAGGCTGCCCAATACAAACTGATAAGCTCAGTCTACTCTATACACACGATGTCCTCAGTCTGTCCTTTATACACTAATGTCCTCAGTCTGCTCTTTTTCTCACTGTCCTCATACACTCTTTTTCTCACTGTCCTCATGCACACTGATGCCCTCTGTCTGTCCTATAGACACCAATGTCCTCAGTCTGCCCCTATACACAGATGTCTTCAGTCTGCTACTATACACAGATGTCCTCAGTCTGCTACTATACACAGATGTCCTCAGTCTGCTCCTATACACAGATGTCCTCAGTCTGCCCCTATACACAGATGTCCTCAGTCTGCTCCTATACACAGATGTCCTCAGTCTGCTCCTATATACAGATGTCCTCAGTCTGCTCCTATGCACAGATGTCCTCAGTCTGCTCCCATGCACAGATGTCCTCAGTCTGCTCCTATACACAGATGTCCCCAGTCTGCTCCTATACACAGATGTCCTCAGTCTGCTCCTATACATAGATGTCCTCAGTCTGCCCCTATACACAGATGTCCTCAGTCTGCTCCTATACACAGATGTCCTCAGTCTGCTCCTATACACAGATGTCCCCAGTCTGCTCCTATACACAGTTGTCCTATATATATCAATGGCCTCAGTCTGTCCTGATAGATTCTGACGTCCTCAGTCTACCCCTATACATCTTATGTCCTCAGCAGTGCTTGAGATTCAAGTGACCAATTGAGCTTGCATTCCTCCATTGTGCCTAAAATTATTGAAGCGCAGCTGAACAGTTGAGAAACTTTATTTGTACAGCTTCAGATGTATTTATGCAAATACACAAAAGAGCTGTTGTTTGGGCACCTGTACGTCAGATTTTATAATGAGTTTGAATGTAAAGCTCACGTAACAGCTCACTTGGGATGTTTTAGAGAAGCTATGTGCAGCTCGAATGTGATGTTGTCAGAACAAGCACTGCCTCAGTGTGCCCTATACATTGTGTTCCTGGGTGTCTTGTCCTAGACACTGAGGTCCTTGGTAATGCGTATGTCACATTGATGTCATAAAGTATGCCCAAGTACACCCTGATGTCCATAGTATGAGCCCTATACCTATATGTAGGGTAGCCTGTACAGGCAAATAACAAACTGTGATTTGGCTAACACAATTTTCCAAGTGTTTATAGTCATATTGGCTTATGATATTTCATTATTTATTCAACTTTTGATGCATCTATTCATGGTGCTTTACCTTATTGATCTGGTTTCAGTTTTTTTGGGATATAAATTCAGAATATAAATTTTGCTCATGGTCTTGGTTGACATAATTAGTATTTGGCTGAAAAATATTATGTTACTTTAGCCAAACTGGCAACAGTGGTAAAATTTCCTGGGCCAGGCCAACATACGGAAATCCTCAATAATCACATACCTTTACTTCTCAATTAGTAATTCCAATTAAATGCATGTGTGAAAAAAAAAATCATTGGGGTGGAGTTAGTTTATACATGTATGTACAGATTCTCACTGCATTGAGCTAGATGGAGGATACGTGGTCAGAAGAGAGTGTGTAATTTGTACATGATCAAGCTCACGTAAATGTTTTATATTTATTTGTCCAAGACAAAGCAAGTATGTGGAGAACAAGTCGCATTCCCACTCTGCCTGTTGAAGTTTTACATGTAATTTATATACACTAAAACTAATTTCACTGAAGCTGTCTGTTTGTATGTCGAGACAAGTGCACATTTTTAGCTCAGCTGACTTGTCAGGCAGCTGAGCTTATGTGAGGGTCTGTCATCTGTCCATAAACCGTCCACTCGTACAAATGATACATTGTGTGGCTTTAATTTTGTTCCCAATGGTTCATTGGGTGTCCCAATTTTTGTGTGTGTCTAGCCATACAATGCAATTCTGAAATTGTGCTAGTTGGATCCTTATGTGACCCTGAAATCCTCCAAAAAGCCATACAGGTTACAGACTACAGTTATGATTGGCTGGTTGCGCATCCCAACAGAGATAGTCCGTAATTGTGAAAATACTGTGTTTTCAGCATGCTGTAGCTTCTGTTTAAATAAAGTTAGCTTAGTCAGGTTTGCTGCATCATAGAGTTGCTTCATTGGTGCTCATATAGGTGCACTGTCTTCCAGGCCAGGTGGGAACTTTTTGGTGGGGAAGGACAATGATGTGACCCTGGCAAGAGCACAGTTCATACACCTGTATAAAGCTGACATCCAGGTGTGGTTTTGTATTTCAATTATCACAAATTAACGAGCTGGGAATTATATGACAAAAATCCATCCATGTTTTTCTGACATTTTTATCTGTTAAATGCCGTTCACAGAATTTTGAAATACCAAAATGCTGATTTTTTAGACTGAAAAATGCTAATATGAAAAATAGAAGGATTTATAACTGTAGTCTGTGGCCTACAATGTATGTGTCCATCAGATGTGCATCAAGCTATGGACATCGACATATCCTACTGATGGACATGATTGTCGGCTTGCACCCTCTTTTGGTAAAGAGTATTGGTTAAGCCACAGAGACACGGGCAATGTTTATCCAATCAGAAGAGCTGCTTTGATAAGCCACACATTGACAAATGTATCCAATCAGAAGAAATGTTTTGGTAAAGCACACAAACCTGGACGATTGTTTATCCAATCAGAAGAGCTGCTTTGGCAAGCCACACAAACATGGACAAATGTATCCAATGAGAAGAGATGTTTTGGTAAAGCACACAAACCTGGACGATTGTTTATCCAATCAGAAGAGCTGCTTTGGCAAGCCACACAAACATGGACAAATGTATCCAATCAGAAGAGATGTTTTGGTAAAGCCACACAAACCTGGACAATTGTTTATCCAATCAGAAAGGTTGACTTTTTTCAGTTCCAGGTATCCAACATTTTTCTGTGTATATCATGCCTTCTGTCACAGTGGTTTTTTTCCATATGGACATACTGCCACATAATGTTCCATTCATTAGAAAATCCTTAAAGCCACACAGTGCACCTTTATAAAAGCCACACAAAGTATCATTTGTTGGCCTGTCCTTCCATCCATAGATTTAGGTAGGGCAAACATAGATGTGGTGGTAGGGCGATAGTTGGTTAACTTAAACCCACCTCGAGATTTTCTCTAGTCTGTCTTCAGTCAGAAACCACCATTCATTGTTGGCTCATCCTATTTTATCACTTGGGTGTAGCGGGGACTATAGTCAATTACCTTATAAATACACTCACTTCACGATCATAGTTAGTACTTTTTATTTTTTTGTGCAGAAGTAATAAAATTTGGATTTTGAGTGGTTGGGCCTATACATATTGGAAACACTATAGTCTGTATTTAATGAAGAATATTTCAAATGTTGAGAGGACTGGTTTAAAACCACCAGTTGCCTTTTGTAGGTGTCTGTCTGTCTGCCTGTCTCAAGTCAGGAGTGAAATTTGTTTCTTCACATTGGTATTGGAAGATGAGTGTTGATGCTTTGGTAACTCTGGAATCTCTTTGCTGTCATTATTTGGTTTGATATTTATGAATATGGGTCATGTTTTTCTACGTAAGTGTATCATACTGGAGATGTCCATTGTCTGTCTACAATTTTCGACTTCTTCTCCAAAACCGTCAGCCAGATTCACTTGAAACTTTGTGGGGATGTGCCTTGGGTGGGTCTCAACGAGTTTTGTTTAAATGGTCACACTCCATTATTTTTGGACTTTTTATGTTTTGTTTTGTTTGCTTTTTGGGGAAAAATCTTTAAAAAAAGTCTTCTCCAAAACTGCTCATCCAATTGCTTTGATATTGCACAGGGACACTCCTGGGGACTCCTAGTTCTGAATTTGTTCACCAGGTGGTGCTGCAATTTTTTCATATTTTTTTTTAATGATTTTTGGTGTGTTTTTGCTATTTTTGACTTCTCCAGAACCCTGAATCAGATTAACTCATTTCATACTGATCCCGTCTTTTCCCGCCCAATAGTTAATGTCGTCTGCTTATCTGATTTTGACAAATCTTGCGCAATTTGTAAAAATTTTGAATAAAGATTGAATGAGAGACCATTTAGGCTTGTATGGAGTAAGTCAACAGCTTTCCTGGGTGCATTCTGGGCACTAAGTGCCCAGAATGCACCCAGGAAAGCTGTTGACTCTGTCTTGTTCTGGGGTCGAATGAGTTAAGCTGAAGCTTGGTTGATATGTTCTTTGTGGAAAGGTCAAACAAAGTTGTTCAGTAGGTGGCACTGCTGTGATTCCTGATTTGTAACTATTTTTTCAATTCAGGTACTTATCGGTCAATGCAGCTTTCCTATTGATTACTATGTAAGTCAATGGGCATTCTAATGCTAATTCACATTTTCACCTTTTTCTCTGACACCCTCAGATTGATTTCAAACTTGGTGACAAAGTACCATGGGTGGGTTTCTATCAGGTTTGTTCAAATGGTGACATTCAAATGATTTTTGAATTTTTAATGAATTTTTTGTTCTTTTTTTTTGACATATCTTACAAAATTTTCAACACAGCCGCTCACCCAATTGCTTTGATATTACATAATAACACCCCTAGGTTCTTAATTTGTTCACCAGGTGGTGCTGCAATTTTTTCATTTTTTTATGAATTTTGTGTGTGTTTTCATAGACTTCTTTTCCAGAACTGTTACTCAGATTAAGTTGAAACTTTGTGGATATGTTCCTTGTGAAAGGGTCAAGCAAAGATGTTCACTAGGTAGCACTGCTGTGGATTCCTGATTTTTAACTTTTTTTTTCAATTCTGGCACTTAACGGCAAATGCACCTTTTCTATAATTGCTTACCATGCTAGTTAATGGGCATTCTAATGTGTTCTTATGGTAAATCACTTTTTGGACTTTTCTGAAGAAACTGTTCGTCAGATTCACTTCAAACTTGGTGGCAATGTACCTCAGGTAGGGCTCTACCAATTTTGTTCAAATGATCATTCTAATGTGATCTTATGGTAATTCACATTTTGGACTTTTCTGAAGAAACTTTGTCTCAGATTCACTTCAAACTTGGTGGCAATGTAACTCAGGTGGGTCTCTACCAAGTTTGTTCAAATGGTCATGCTCTGGAAGTGATTTTTGGACTTTTTATTATTTTTTCGAAAATCTTTAAAAAAGTTTTAATAGGAAAGTTTAATGTGGGAATTTCTTGTAATGGTTATAACTTAAATAATTTTGGCCAGATTTGTGCCAAACTTGGTAGGGATGCACCCTCTATAAGTGTCTAGGTACTTTGTGCTTCATGCTCCAGGGATGTTTGGACCTTGACCTCATTCCCAAGGTCACAGGACAACTGACACAAAATTTACTGTTCACTTGATAACTTGAGATATGTTTTGAGTTAGGACCTTGATGCTGTACATGTTAATGTTGCTCTATGAAGGTCATGCTTAGACAGTACATGAGTGACCTTGACCTCGTTTCTAGGTTCATAGTGCAACATACATGAATTTTGTTCCTCGCTGTAACTTGAGAACTACTTGAACTGGGACCTTGATGTTGCACATGTTAGCGTTCTTCGATAAAGGTCAGACTTACTCAGTACATGGGTGACCTTGATCCTATCACAAGTTCACAGAGCTGCAAGTGTGATGAATGTCTAGGTCAGCTGAGCATGGGCTATTCACACAGCCCTCTTGTTACATTCGTAGACTGTTTGGGTACTTGTGGTGGCCTTATCTATGCTGATTGCTTTGTGATTGGGGATATATCCTGTTTTCATTGACTTGACACTGAAGATGAAATTGTAAATGAATAAAGCATTCAAAAAGATTATCTTATCATTTTATGTACAGTCATGTAAATTTTTGTGATCAAAATTGTATACTGAGCTATATTGATTGATGCAGTTCTCTTATTGATTACCTTAGCAGGGTTATGAAGTACGTATTTACCAACATGCAAACAGACAGACTAAGGGACTCCTGACGTAAATAATGCAGTGCACGGTCTCCCTGTTGAGAGACCCATTGCCTTGACAGATCTTGCTATAATCGCTTCCATCTAGCATTAACTCTTTCAGTACCGACTGCAACTGAAATCAAACGACTTAAAATGAACTACTCTGACTTAGAACTACTCTGACTTATCCTGTAATATGGATGCCAGATTCATATTCCTTTGAAAAAGACCTTTCATTCAAGTACCAGCATGCCTGACGTTAAATGGAATATAAGCACACCGAGAAGAGTTGTTGTCCTGAGCTGTTATGTTCCTTGTGCCTAAAGCATGCTGAGGAAAGCTGTTGACTCAGTAAAAAATGTGGCAGTGAAACAGTTAAGACTGAGTGAATAGATTTCCTTGCCACATTATGGGTGTGGTTCTGATCTATGATTCCAATTCTTCTGAAAGAAATTTAAATTATTCATTTGTATAAAGCATGTGGCATACTGGTGCCCCCTCCAGCTGAGGACCAAATGGGTACACGTTGAGGACCATAGGGGTACACGTTGAGCCCTCCCCCCCCCCCCCCCCCCGCTTTTATCTGCTTTTAGTTCTGAAAGTTATATGTGTCTGCATTGAATATTGTAGGAGTTGTTGCATTTAAAACCTTAACTAAAAGTAGAATATAACATACTTTGGATGACCTTGAATCAGCAGAGCACTAGGCCCATGAGCCTCTTGTTAGCATTTTTGATGAATTTTTGTGTTTTCACTATTTTGGACTTCTCTCCAATTGCATATTGGATTGTCTTCAAACTCGGTAGGAATGGACCTGATCTCCATCTCTGTATGCAAGGTCAGCTGTGCACAGGACTGTCACAGCCCTCTAGTTTGCAGGTAAAGTGGTCAGAGATCACTTCCAGGACAAGCTACATGAATGAGCACAATTTCTTGACATGTTACTTTACATATTTCATGTTTTTTTATGGCATTGTCTTGTAAACGAATGGTTCATGTCATTATTTTTAAGCTGGACCTCTGATTAAAATGCACACACACATTGCATCAAGGGTTTCTCTTTGTTTGCAAGGACCCAGTCACAGTATGATTGGTTGGTCTATTTTGTATGAATAGATGCGTTGAAGGAATGGCACAATGTGTCTCACCAGGCAAACAAATGCTGTGCATATGTGTAACTTTTGTGGTCAAGGGATCTTGGCCCACCTTGAACAGGTACAGAATGTGAAATGTGGTAGCTGGAGTTGTATTTAAAATGTATATTGATGTTTGTGTTCTACATATTTCTTTAAATATGTGTGACACATACAATAATTAGCCTTTTATTTAACAGCTCTCTCTCTCTCTCTCTCTCTCTCTCTCTCTCTCTCTCTCTCTCTCTCTCTCTCTCTCTCTCTCTCTCTCTCTCTCTCTCTCTCTCTCTCTCTCTCTCTCTCTCTCTCTCTCTCTCTCTCTCTCTCTCTCTCTCCATCTATATATTTAAAGATGTAAATATAGATACATATACATAATGTATAAATATACAGATATGTTTGTATGTCTGTGGAATGTGTATATAGTTTTACATATTATTTTAAATTTTAGTACCATTTCACATTCATATTCTTCAATTTTTAGCTCTGCTGCTTGTCAGTCAGCAGAACTTACAGAAACCGTTTGCATCCCTCGTCCGGCCATCTGTCATAAGACTTTTTACTTTTTCGTCTTATTCTTAAAAAACTGTTGCATGGAATGTTTTGATTTTGCACATGGATGTTCCCCTGGTACACCTCTGCAAAGTTTGCGAAGGAGACTATGATGCAATAATTTTCCTATTTTCTTTGAATTTTGATATTTTTTGAAAAAAAATTAAACTTTTTCATCTCAAGAACTACTTGGCCAATTGCTTTGATATTGCACATAATTGTATCAGAATATAGTTGGACTTTAGACAATGAAAGTTTGCGGAAATAATGTGGATATGTTAATTTTTGACAAAGTCATGGGATATCAAACTTTGCGACTATAAGTGAGTGCCGCCACTGTATCTGTGTATATGGCAATTCAGTGCATATATTGCACTGTTGTATTTACAATTTCGACTTGTTCTCAAAAACAGCTACATAGAATGTTTTGATTTTGCACATGAATGTTGCCTAGATGGACGTCTACCAAGTTTTTAAAGGAGATTATGATGCAATAATTTTTCTATTTTTTATGATTTTTTTAATTCTTTGAAAAAAATTTAAATTTTCTTGCCTGGCCAGTTGCTTTGATATAGCACATAGGGTCACTTGGGGTCACCTAGTTCTTATTTTGGCCACCAGGTGGCACTGCAATTTTTTCCAAATTTTTTCATGAATTTTTTGTGTGTTAAGGCTATTTTCGACTTCTTCTCCAGAACGGCTAAACAGAATTGCTTAAAATTTCTTCAGAATATTATAGTTGACTTTAGACAATGAAAGTTTACTAAAATAATGTGGATATTTTTAATTTTGACAAAGTTATGGGATATCAAACTTTACAAATGTAAGTGAGTTCTGGCCCTGTATAAATATATATGGCAATACATTGCATGTATTGCACTTTTGTATTTACAATTTCGACCTTTTTCTCAAATATCAATGCTTGAGTGTTACCACTGTACATGTATATAACTATGCAGACTATAGTGCATGTATTGCAATATTGTAAAAACAGATTCCAGTCAGCAGAGCACAGGATGATCATGATCCTCTTGTTTTATATGGGTTGCCCTCCTTAAAATTGAACTGACAGACAGAAATGCTAGGAGAGTTACATGTCCAGGTATTACAGGTGCTGAAACACAAAGCAGTTGCATGTACCTGCAGAAAGCCAATTATTGTCATTTAAGCTGACGTAGTCTTTTTCAGCAATTTAATATCTGTTCAATGTCTTTTGGTTAAGTAAAGATAAAAATGAAATTTTTCAGCATTCTGTGCTTCAATTTTAGAGGTAGGCAGAGACAGGTATGGACATGGAAAGCAGCGAACTTGACTCACTGAGTTTTGGTACTAGCATTGATTTCTGCCACCCCAAGGGTGGGCCAAAAAGTGGTTACATAAGGCAGGTGGTCTTTCAATAGAGGTGCAATAAGATGAGAAAGGTGGCAAAATGGACATGGTAAACATGGTAAGAACAGGCAGGAGGCCTTTCCTCACTGTGGTCTCTCAAAACGGGTTTCACTGTACTAGCGTTGATCTTCTAATCTATGTCAGGCCAGAATTTCGGCGAGAATCCAAGAATCCATTCCCGTAAAGATTCTCCTAAACTTGCCTTTCTTTAAAAGGAAAACTAATAGACAAAAATAAAAATAGATTCTTGCAAAATTTTGCGAAATTCTGGCCCAGTATGTATTTTGAGGAAATTTACATCAATGTGATCCACTCTCAAAGATTCCAATGTTCAAACTACTTGCGTGAGCATTGAAAGCATTGTTGATACCTGTTGAGTGCAGCAGTACATGCACACTTGACATTGGAGACTACATTCTGAATGCTGTGACCAACCAAGAGCAAACATCGCAAAAGGTGAACAATGGAATCACAACAGGTCATTGTGTTTTAAGCTCAGAATGTTTGTAGGTGTCACACTGTGTTCAGTGCAACCATGGATTGCTACTCTGCATGTGTATCACCTGTGCACAGCACACACTGACGCTTCTATGTTTCAACATTTGTAAACACCCACATTAAAGAGTTCCAATGACACATATGGTCATATTGAAGCTGATCACACGTGCCACTGATGTTTTTATAGTGCTTTGTTTTATCTTTTCGTGATTTTAGTTTATGACCCTTGAACACTTTGTGTGGTTTTGCAGTTTGATGTCTGTGTATTTATCGTGTTTATTATCTTGTGATCTGATTCATATGTAATTATTTTTTCCACAGTTTGTGTTTCAGCTTGCATCTTAACCCAGCATTATTTTCTTTATGATTTGGCCACACCCATTCGTGTGACATAGAATTTAGTTATGTATTTTTGTCATTATTATTTTATTATATGTATTTCACCATACTATTTATACGTGTTTTACTTTCTTCACTTGTGGAGGCATAATAAAAAATGACTATGACAATGATGATAATAATATCTATTATTCTTGTTGCATAAACCTGGGTTGTCATAGCTCAGTTGAGGCTGCATCTGAAGTTGATGTTTGGCCTGACTATGCTGTGGACATGTGTGGGTCAGTGGACCATAAACTGTACTCTTTTGTAATAATTAATCTTGTATATTGGGTACACACATTAATAATAGCATTGTTCTTATCGTTGCATGGGGTGACACTCTTTTGTTTAGGATAGTGTCACGTTATGCTTTCTTGACAGAAAACAAAGATAGTCGGTGAACGCCTCTGCAGAGCACTTGAAACAAAAATAATATTGTTCTGTGCTGTATTGCTTGAGGTTACTCGTTAATCGGGTTGAAGAGGACTTTTTAGGGTTTACCACCACCAGCTTATAAATATCCAGTCATAAACCTTAATAACCACCTCCAATGTTTTCCCCATAAAGCTATATTGCAGACAATTAGTGTTATAACAACAGTCTTGAAAATAGATGCAGATGTTAAATTGTTTGAGAATTGATTATAGGTGTACCTTTCATAATTTGCATGGAAACAAAGTCTTTTGCATTTGTAGCTGTGCAAACCACAGGTCAAAGAGCTGATACCAGTGAATATGTGATCACTCATGTCTGCGTGTCCATCACTTTATGTCTGTGTGTCCATCCGCCATGTCTGTGTGTCTGCCCGGACTCTGTCTATTTGTCACTTTCAGCTTGTGCCTTGTGAATACAATGCAGACTACAGTATTTGAGTTAGGCCCACAATCAGGACTTATTGTGTGTATAAAATCGGTGACGTTGTTTTATAGTGGTGGCTCCATCTAGAGTATTACATGTGTCCAAACTTGAAATGTGAAAATCTTGTGAACATTTTAACTTCTTCAAGTTTTGGTGGATCAATCATGAAATTAATGAGATTGTGGAGGAGATCAAAATCCCAATTGCTTATTACACATGTGAGATCCCATTATCTAGATGGCCACATAGGCAGACTCCACCCCATGTACTTAAATTGATCTATTTACATGGCAACATAGCACCAGGCCCAGGGGCATCTTGTTCTTGATGTTAACAACATTTCCATTATGTAAATAAGAAGTATGTAGGTTTTCACAGTGTTTTTGTGAACAGAAAGCATCATCACATATATTATAAACTATGAGGCAAAAAAAAAGCACAATTTGTTTTGAATGTAAAAGTGCCCAAGTCTGTTAATTTTTATAAAAGTGTGTTGCAGTCAGGTTTATAAAGTCAGGCAATATCATAGAGCCAGTCAACGTAGCGTCAAGTGGCATCATGCAACCAGGGAGCATCCTAAAGCTAGAAACATAGACTCAGTCAGCTTCATAGAGCCAGGCAAAATAGAGTTAGTCAGCACAATAGAGAGTTAAGATAGAGCCAGTCAACATAGACTCAGCCAGTATCACAGAGCCAGGTAATACATAGTCAGTCCGTATCATAGAACCAGTCAATATAGATTCAGTTAGTATCATAGAGCCAGCCAGTATAGAGTCAGTCTATCATAGAGCCAGTCAATATAAAGGCAGTCAGCATCACAGAGCCAGTCAACATAGACTCAGTCTGTGTCATAGAGCCAGTCAATATAGACTCACTATCGTAGAGCCAGTCAATATAGACTCATTATCATATAGCCAGTCAACATAGACTGTATCATAGAGCCAGTCAATATAGACTCAGTATCATAGAGTCAGTCAGTACAGAGTCTGTCAGTATCATAGAGCCAGTAAATATAGAGATAGTCAGCATCATAGAACCAGTCATTATTGTCAATCTGCTTCATAGAGCCAGTCAAGATAGAATTAGTCGGCATCATAGTCAATCATCTTCATAGAGCCATTCAAGATAGAGTCAGTCTCCATCATCAAGGGAGTTTCTTAAATATGAAATATCACAGCAGCAATTATGTATTTAAGTCGATTGCAAAATACAGTAAACTAATTGGGCACTTGAAATTTTATGCAAGGCAATCAACTGGAAGCCCGTGGAGGAGGGGTCCTGAATGAGAATAAGTACATATGTGGCATTTAAAGAGGGTGAAGACATGGTACATATATGCCCTTGGTGATGATCTACCAGTGGAGGCTAGGCTGTAGAGACAAATCGCATGCAAATCTTTTCGATACTCAGGACCATATACAGTGCTCCCTCTTTATAACGCTGGTGTTATAGCAAAACCGCCTTACAACAGAGGGACTTTTAACATAGAAGTAATGGGAAAACTATTTCAGTGGGTGCCATAGTACCTACCGTGTTAAATCAGAAACGGCCTTGTAATGAGGGGTGTTATAAAGAGGGAGCACTGTACTTCCGGGCAAATCTCATTGAGAATGGCATGCAACTCCTTTTGATATTCAGGTCCTACACTTTTAGGAAAATTGTATTCAATGCATGAGCTGAGTTCAATTTTACTAGTTGGCAGTTTGTCAGATATTGTTTGTGTCCCTAAAAACATCAATATTGATTGCAGTGCCATCTGTCAAGAGAAATTAAAGTCAATTCTGTGTAAATAATGTACATCGTGATAGCAGATCTGATAGCCACCAGGAATGTAGATGTGCAGAATGATAGGATTTGTTACCATGGAAACTGGCAGCAGCCAAATTGGTCCCAGTCATGAATGGTCGTCAGAATTAAGCATTTCCCCTTAAATCAAGACTGTGTAAATAGTTTTCCTTGGCATGTACGTGTCCAGGTCAACATATGGCACTAAAAGGGCTAAAATTGTCACATTCAGACAGACTCGCCATCTTGCTTCTATTGTTAAGTGTCCAGTGTGCACAAAAAAAAAAATTCAGAATAATGAAAAAGTTCATGACAAGCCTGTGTTTTGAATATATCAACCATGTTAGCTCTGCTGACCTTAGGTTTCAGAGTCTAATATATTCATGTCCATCCGTCCATAAGCATTTGTTTGTCAACATGATAGCATCCACAATTTTCAAGGGTCGGCCCCATGGGGGGACCCGTTATGTTTTGGGGTTGTGTGTCCGGCCGGATGTCCGTCGAGATGTGCACATTCTTGTTACCTGGATATCTACAGAACGCCTTCATGTATTTTGCTCAAATTTGGCAATATGCTTATTTTATATGGCAAAATGAACTGATTGGAATTTAAATTTTGGTGTCACCATGACGGAATTGGAGCAAATGACAGACCCTTCAGTCAACGCTTTGTGTGGATGGTATATGTCTAGTCAAGTTTACTCTTGAAATTTTTACATTGTGTCAATAAAAATTTAGGTTCCTTTTCTTATCTCTGCTGACCAAAGAGCTCATTCAGTCACTGATGTCTGTCTGTTACCTTCTGTCCATCCGTCAGTAAAACTTCGGCTTGGGAGTGCACAGTTTTCAAAGTAACCCCATGTAGCTTACGGGACTTATTAAGTGTATAAAAATCTTAGTCGTGTTCCATATTAGTGGTGCCACCTACAGTATTATGTAATATATGGGTCAAAATGGGAAAGTTTTCTGAGCACTTTAGCATTCTTAATGTTTGATAGATGTTCATGAAATTTTGTGGGATTGTAGAGGAGGTCAAAATCTCAGTTGCTTACGATACTAGTGGCACCATGTATGACTGGACAGAAATTATCAGCAAAAATGAAAGATGTAAAATTACATACCGTGAAAATAATTGAGTTAGACATGCCAAATTTATAGGATGTATAGATCATGTCCAATCATAATATGGCATATAGTATCAGTAACCTTGACCTATTTTTGTGAGGTCACCAGTTCTGTAAAGTTGACAGAAGGGATTTTGTAATTGTAGGGCATAGCTTGGACATCGATGGCAAAGAGAATTGAGCTTTCAGATCCAAATTGTGTTTGAGTACATTGAACATAAAGCTCTAAGCCTACTTGGTGACATACATTACCAGGCACCATGACCCAAAGATTATGGAGTTTGGCGCTTGTCCAAGTTTATTGTTTTTTTTCAGTCACTCCAAAAGTTATTACCCAACATGATCAAACCATTAATGGAAACCTGGACATGGGGTACACATTTTGAATGGAACAATTTTTTTATCTGAGTTGAAGGTCAAGGTCAAATGACCAGTTGAAATTTAGGGGTCATCTTATGAATGTTCTGCACCCCAAAGTTTTTAGTTTGACCCACATAACTTTTAGGACTTACAAAGTGTGTGAAAATCTACTTAGTCTTCAATGTTGGTGGTGCCACCTATGTATATAACATATGGGTCAGAATGGGAAAATCTTGTGACCAGTTCAGCATCCTTTTAAGTTTTGGGGATCTTTTTGAATTTTTTTTGTGATCTTCCTGAAATTAAGTGGCATTTTGGAGGAGGTCAAAATCTCAGTTGCTTATGACGCTAGTGGCGCCACTTATAATTTGACGGAATGTCTTGAAAGATATAAAATTTCATATCTCCAAAAATAATTGTTTTAGACATACCAAATTTAAAAGTTATGTAATATCAGCGACCCTGACATATTTTGTAGGTCACTAGGCCTGTAAAGTTAAAAGAGATAATTTTGTAACAGCAGAGTGTAGCTGGGACATCAATGGCAAATAAAATTTTTTGGTGATAGTTGTCAGATTATATGTCAGTAGTGTATTAGGCCCATGGGCCTCTTGTTATTTGTGGTGCCACCTGGTGGATTAGGTAGTACGGGGCCAAAAAGTGAAAAAATTGAAAATGCTGTGGTGTTTAATTTTCTGTGGATCCCTATGAAATTTGGTGAAAATATTCTGAAGATGATTATGTATAATCTGAAACGTGCTAGTGGTGCCACGTGCAGGTGAATGGGAGATGGCTTATTATTGGTAAAATGTATGAAATTCAATATCTTGAGAAATGACAAGGTTAATTTCACCCAATGTACAACAAAATTAATGTGTATCATATATGGAAGTTGAATATTACATAACATGGGTGACCTTGACCTACTTTCTCAAGGTCAGAGAGTGATGCATTACAGAAAATGATATTTTTGCAATGATCATTACATCTGAATTTGTGGACACACATCCATTTATCAGTACGTGAATGTTATACAGACAAAAGTCTATGGGATATGGAGTCATGGTGGTGCCACTCGTGGTAATTACTGGAAATGACATCATAGGTATTAAAAACACATTCAGTTCATTATTGTGATAAGTGTAGACAGAACGTTAATTAACACCAAATATGCATTCGAATCGTCAAATTTTGGGTGACCTTGACCGATTTTCAAGATCATTAAGGACTTAGTAAAGGACACTAAATTTGATGTTTTGATGAAGAATAAGGCCAATGAAACCAATCATACCACAAATATGGATCATGTAGAAGGTTGGTACT
Source organism: Hermodice carunculata (assembly GCA_964020975.1). Classification (NCBI taxonomy): domain Eukaryota; kingdom Metazoa; phylum Annelida; class Polychaeta; order Eunicida; family Amphinomidae; genus Hermodice; species Hermodice carunculata. The sequence continues at coordinate 76,477,141 of OZ026623.1, read as the reverse complement.
GCATAATTTGGATGACTGACCTACTTTTTCAAGGTCACTTGAGAGAGTGCATTTCAATAAAAGAATTTGTTGCAATGGTCAATACATGCGACCTTGTGGACATACATCTTACAGGAACATTTTACAGGCAAGATTCCCTATTGCATGCGAGGTCATGGTGGTGCCACTGGCGGTAGAAATTGGAACTACACTTACTATTATGGGTATCGCAAACACATTAAATTCATTTTTGTAATAATAAATTGAAATGGAACAACCGAATTTACTCCAAATATGCCTTAGGTCATTTGTCAAATTTTGCAAAATTATAAGTGACCTTGACATATTTTTCAAGGTTATTATACACTAGAAAAGAACACTAAATTCAATATGTTGAGAGGGGATAAAGTCAACACTACCAAATACATGTATGCTGCAAATGTTTATCATATACGGAACTTTGATCTTGCATAATATAGATGACCTTGAAATACTTTCTCAGGGTCACACAGGGCATGCATTTCATGAATTGATTTTTTTGTTTGTTTTTTTTTTTGTTTTTTTTTTGTTTGTTTTTGTTTTTGTGATAGTCATTACATCTCAACTTGTGTTCATACATCCAGAAACCATTACAGGAACATTATACAAGCAAAAGTTTATGACATAAGGAGTCATGGTGGCGTTACTGGTGGTAATTATTGGAAATAACATTATAGGTATCAAAACACATTAAATGCAATATTGTTCTAATAAATTGAGATGGAACTGCAAAATAGACACCAAATATGCAGTAGACCAATGGTAAATTTTTTCGTATGTTGTGTGATCTTGACCTACTTTTCAAGAGCATTAGGCACTAAAGAAAAGGACATTAAATGCAATATATAGATAATTAGGCAAATGATACCAAATGTACCACAAATGTGATCATGTGGATGTTTGATATTGCATATTAGAGGTGACCTTGACCAATTTCTGAAGGTTATACAGGGAATGAATTTGATGAATTTTTTTTTGTTTTTTTTTGTTGATGGAATTCGTTAGAGCATTAGGCCTATGGGCCTCTTGTTTGTATAATAAATTGTATAATATTAAATTATTTCCATCACTTTTGCACTTTGTGAGTGATATGAGTAAGAGGCGTGCATTTCAGATCACAGGCACCCAAAGGGTTAGTGGAGCAAGCATTTGTTTTTTAGCTTATGACTATACTCATAGCAGGTGTATCTGTCCAGAAAAAGGTAGCCTCTCATTTTAATGAAAATCATTGCAAATATCAAGGGGCACTGCAGTTGCATCTGTCATCAGTAGCCACTAGTTGAAGACACTTGGGACCATTATTTCTATGTTTAATTCAGCTGTATCACCCGCCCCATGGGGACAGTGTTTGGGTGAACAAATAGCTATCTTATACAGATACACTATAATACAGCAGTCACTTGAGTACCTGTACTCACAGACAACATTTATCAAGTCATTGAAAAATTCGTTCCATTTTGTTGTATGTTTTGGCCATGATTCCCGTTTGGTCTATCAATACAGGGACCATACACTATGTTTTGGCTGCTGTTATGCGACTAAATAATTCAGTGGGTGTACACTTACATCAGACTGCTTTGAAGGCTACCCCTTGTGGCCTTGTCAGTTGATGGGGCATTGCAGTGTTTTGTGGTACTAAATTTGTGCCCAATCATTCTGATATCACAAATAAAGCCCAATGAAATGGCGCTGAAAAACAAGCATTGTATTTACACCCTAGGCAAATAATGAATGAAAGAAAAAAAACCCAAACATATTGATCATTTGTGCATTGAGTACAATTGCTAGGTCTACACTGAAAACTGATGTCCTAGAAAGCTGGCTGGACGAGGAGCATGTTTCTGCAAAGGTCAACTCCGAGGCAAAAATCTCGGGTTTGTGAAAAACACTGAACCTCACGATAAAACACACAACAACAACAAAGAAATAGATGGAAATTACGGCAATAACAATTATTATGGCCTTTGTGGTAGTTGAGTATTTTTTATCCCCCGTCCACGAAGTGGGGGAGGGGATATGGTAATGGGCACCGTCCGTGTGTCCTTCTGTCCCTCCGTCCGTCCGTCCATCCGAAACAAATTTTGTCCGGCCCATATCTTCTACATTATTAATGCTACCTCTTCGAATTTTTTTATGGTGGGTAGACCTTAGGTAGCAGGTGTGCATAGGCATTGTTTTGTGTGGCTAATTACTTGCATTTAGTAATTAATTAACAAAGTTCATTAAGCAAGCTCTAGCTACAATACAAAAACTATTAATCCTATCCCTTTGAATTTTTTGTAGTTGCTAGGCCTTAGGTAGTAGGTGTGCATAGGCATTGTTTTGTGTGGCTAATTACTTTCATTAATTAATTAATTAACAAAGTTTGTTAAGCAAGCTCAAGATTTGTCCGGGCCATATTTTCTAAACTATTAATACCAACCCTTTGAAATTTTTATGGCTAATAGACCTAAGGTAGTAGGTGTGCATAGGCACTGTTTTGCATGGCTAATTACTTTCATTGATTAATTAATTAATAAAGTTCATTAAGCAAGCTCAAGATACAATACAATTTTGTGTGAAGCATAACTTTGCAACTAAAAGTGGTAACCCTTTAAGATTTTCAGCGTTGGTAGACCAAAGGTAGGAGGTGTGCATAGGCAGAAATTTGTTTGACTAATTACTTTCCTTCATTAATATATTAATTAACAAAGTTCATTAAGCAAGCTCAAGATGCAATACATTTTGTCAGGAGTAGAACTTTGCAATTATAAGTGGTAACCCTTTAAGATTTTCAGGGTTGGTAGACCAGAAATAGGAGGTGTGCATAGGCATACATTTATGTGGCTAATTACTTTCCTATTACTGTGGGTGGGGGATATGGCTAGCGTCAGTTGCTACTTGTTAAATAAAATATCATGATAACATAGGTACATGTAGCAAACTTGGTGCAAGCCACATGCTGTGGTATGCATGTTGTCTCTGTCTTCAGTCCTGCATACAGTGAAACCTGTTTTGAGAGACCACCCCTAAGGCAGCCTAAAAAGTGGTCACATAAGCCAGGTGGTCTCTCAATGGAGGTACAATAACATGGGAGAGATAGCAAAAGGGACTTTGCAAATATGGCTTTAAAAGGCAGATGGTCTTTCACGACAGTGGTCTTTCAAAACAGGTTTCACTGTACTTCTTTATTATGCCCCCCTCCTACCAGTGGAGAGGCATATAGTAATCGCTTTTTCTGCGCGTCCGTCAGGCCGCTATTCATGTCTGGGTGATAATTTGCTTGTCCTTCAACTTAGAGTAATGAAACTTTACACACAGGTGCATCTAGATGTAAAGGTGTGTCATGAACCAAAAGTAGGTCCCTAGGTTAAGTATTTGGGTCAGTGACATATTCTTGTAAAATTGTGTCTGGGCTATAATTCCTTTACTATTTAACTTGGATTAATGGAAATTTATACACGGGATGCATTTACACATAAGGATGTGTCATGTACCAAAAGTAGGTCACTAGGTCAAGTATGTGAGTCACAGTGACATATCCATATAAAATGGTGTCCGGGCTATAATTCTTTCACTATTTAACATAGTTTTATGAAACTTCACAGACACATATATCTTAACTTAAAGGTGTGTCATGAAACAAAAATAGGTCATCAGGTCAAGTATCTGGGTCACAGTGATACACTCATGTAAAACTATTTTGCACTTCATGTCTGGGCTGTAGTTCTGTCATCCTTCAAATTAGAATCAGGAAGCTTTACACACGTGTGTATCTGGCCAAAAGAGTGTATCATGTATATAAGTAGGTCACAAGCTCAAGTATCTGGGTAATGGTGATAGCTTATTTTTATTGAGATGCAGTCATTCCAAGTTAGACCTGTGTTTAGCAAGGTTATAAATGAGGCGAGGGGGGCATGGATCTTGCCTGCGAAGCAGACTCTAATGTTCTTGATTTTGTATGTTACATTAAAGTCTCGTCCACATCTTGGTATCAATTGTTCCAAGCTACAGGCTCTGTCCCAGTGGGACCCATTATCACAGTCACTGACTTGGTAGCCAAGGCCAGACTGGCCAGTGGGGGCTCATGCCTAATTGCTCATGAATAATAATAGAGGCCAATCATGTTTAGTTATTACATAATTGCCTGAGGATCAAAATAGTCCCCACATGGGCCAGCATTGTTTACTCAGCCAATTGTGCGTAATCACCAATCGCAATCAGGGAGGGGTCTGCACAACCCAGTGTGCAAGTTGGCTCAACATGCCACTGAAGCGGCAGGCCAATAGGATGTATTCATATCTAAATGCGGTCCTACTCTAACACCTATTGAGCAAAAGAGGGAGCCACCTGCATCAGGGCAGATCCATGTATTTGACATGGTCAAAAGTACTTTCTCAACAAAATGAACAACACAAACACAGAATAATCTTAAGAAAATGTATTAACATATATTTGAAACATAAAGGATGCCTAAGTTGATTAGAAATGGGCTCTCTTTGGTTGAAAAGGTGTTATTTATAGATGTTTATGTGGTATGTAATACAAATCTGCCCTGATCATGGTGGATGCATCAGTCTGTTACCCCGGCAACACAGGAAGTGATCAGGATCGCAGTTAAGTATGAATGTCTCCTTTTGTGTAGCACTAGGCCGCTTTGCAGGCAAGCATGGATCCAGCAATCTCTGATTGCCTTTCATTGTTACTAGAATATTGCATTGATCAGTGACAGTGGTATTCGATGCAGTAGGTTTGATTTTGGACTTCTAAATGATATATCAATGTATGGACCAGTATGGTATTATTCAATTCAATGCTAAAAATGCACTATGTTGCTATATGCATTTGAGAACTGCATCATGGGAAATGTATAAACCATGCCACCAACAAGAAATTACTTTATTTTCTTGTGGAAGGTCAAGACTTTCACAGTCCATGGGTGAACTTGACCCTATCCCAAGGTCACAGAGCCACTAGCGTTATTGATGTCCTGGTCAGATGAGCATGGGCTGTTCACACAGCCCTCTTGTTAGCTCTGCTGTGAACATGTGAAGCCAAAAGAGCTAGAATGTGAAACAAGCCCAAATCTGATTGTATATATACATATATATATATATATATATATATATGTGTGTGTGTGTGTGTGTGTGTGTGTCTGCATACATACATACAGTACAACCTCCCTATACCAAACACCCTTGGTACCAGAAAAAAGTGTTCAGTACATACATAGTGAGGTGTTCAGTATAGGGAGGTTTGCTTACATTCACTAGTAACTTGTTTCGGCGTTAGTGGGTGCGTTTCGGCGTTTCAGGGCGGTTCCCGGCGTTACACAGCATTTGCCGGCGTTACAAACGCCGGCAAACGCCGACTAACGCTGGCAAACGCCAAAATCCAATTAAGCCTTTTGGGGCTCGGCGTTTGCCGGCGTTAGTTGGCGTTTGCCGGCGTTATTTGGCATTTGCCAGCGTTAGTTTTGCGTATAAATCTACTATCAAATGACAAACGTGGATTTTAAGGTGTCATTGAATGACTATTTTCAATATCCAGATGCCCAGTGTTTCGTACAGTGAGACACATGGCTATCCCTAACATGTATACTGGGGTACCCAATTGTCGTACAGCTAAGCACAAGGTTGCATTCATTGCCATACTGAAAATTCAATTACATTTACTGATGTTGTTTGGCAGTGCCGCTGAAAAGACCAAACACTGTGGATTGTTGGCACATGTTCCTTGTCAAATCACACTCTTTGGATTGCGAACGCACACATATTTTACAAGAGATGACTGAGAAAATCCTGCCATGAGCAGAAAGTTAGGTGTGCCCAAATGTCGGACATGGGAAGGTATTTGGCTCTACGTTATTTTTATTCACCTTCTAGCTGGAAATCAAACTCCAGTCCTTGAGGGGAGAACCTCCATATTTTAATACATATATTCAATTTACAACTTTCTTTTGCACACCATGTCGCACAAGTGTTGAATAACACTTGCCAACTATAATGGATATTTTCTATCTAAAAGCTGACTTTGTGTCTGAAAATTCCCAAATTTCAAAAATTGGTCAACTTGTCTTCGATACCACATCAGTCCCTTGGTGCTCATTATATTAATAATTTTTTGTACATTTCTTGAATCAATGGCAAAACTATCGATGATTTCCAACAATTGGGCACGTCCGACAATTGGGCACTGTTCTATACATAGGGTTAAAACAATTATTCTAGGTGTCCAGTATATACAGTGTTTAGTGGCACATTTGTTCTAGTCTGTCTACAGGAGACTATGTTGTACATGTATGTAATTCACATCTGTTGGCTATCAGTGTAGACATTGTGAAGCTCCATACTTGATATCTTTTCAGCGTGCCATCTGTTTTATGTATGACTTGTCATGGTATCATGTCAAGTCAGCCGTGTCTAAAGATAAGCTGCCATGTGTATGAACAGTTGGACATCATTACTATATGTCTGTGTGCTGGCAGAGACGTATTGCTATTCATAGAAATTCATTCATTCATTCATTCATTCATTTTGTACAGGCAATTGTCTGGACTTTTTCTTGGACTCCATATCACTGAGAAATACTGAAATTTTGCACAGATGTTGATATAGCAGTAAAATTAAGCACATAGTTTTGAACAGTCAGCATGTTGAAAATTATGCAAATGAGGACCATTTGAAACTTTAAATGTTTAATATCTTCAAAACCATTAAAGGTAGATATGCCATTGCAACTTTGATTTGTAGGTTTGTGCTATAGGCACTTTCTTTTAATTTGTGCTAATTAGGGGCATTTGAAAAGTATGAATGTTCAAAGTTATGCAAATTAGGACCATTTGAAATTTTAAATGTTTAGTACCTTCAAAACTACTAAAGGTGGAGGGGAGGTATCATTGAAACTTTGATTCATGTGATTGTGCTTCTTGGACAGCCAATGGACCACAAACCAAAGTTGCAGAATTTCAGTTTATGTTATTTAGGAATACTTGAACAAATTAGATATGGTATAGATATCTGTCATTCCTTCAATCCTTGAGTTTATGGTACAGTAGCGTCCACTTGTTAGTTTTGAAAGCACAGGTAGATTTGCCTTTGACGCAAATCTTCTTTTCTAGTTTGGAATGCTGGGATTTCACCCTGAAGGGACCAGTGATTATTTGTAGCAGAACAAAATATTTCAACATATCTTAATTCATTATATCTAAATGATACTTGTAGAATAAGTACAAATAGTTATATCATGGAGTCAGAGAGGTAACTTTGCTGGGTGGCATTTGGGAAAATGAAGTAATGAGGAACTTAAGCTCAAAAATTAGAACTAAAGCACAAAATCAACCAATCACAACAACAAGATTCAAGTTTAGGAAGTTCCATTTTTGAACTCCCCTACCCCCCCCCCCCTTTTTTTAAAATTTTTGTAATGAACTCTTCCACCTATTTCACCTATTTCTTGATTGACAGAACGGAGGTCAGTAGCTTCCACTCACACCCCATGGTATGACTGTTTAACCCCTGGTACTCAAAGCCCTACCATGCTTACTGTCTCCCCCCCCCCCCCCCCCCATTGTGAAGCCCTTGGTGATGACTATATACATGTACTATTTCATATGTGAAGCTTCATTCAATAAATCTTCTCCATTGAAAACAAATCATTTGATATTATTACAAAATATTATAAAAGCACATTTTTCTGTTTCTATAACAAAAATTAGTGTAGTTTAGCAGGGCTTCTGCTGGAGCCAAATGCTAACTTAGAACCACTAGTACTGTCACTGCAATTTCCTTTTCTTTCTTTCTTTTTCTTTGCGGCTGAATAAAACTCCATAACATAGAAAACATAAAATCTGAGTGTTGGAAGTGATGTTTCGTGCAAATTTGGCTGCAAAACTAACATTTTCAGACGAGACCCTGGTTTAGAACAGACTGTTTGAAAATTAGCTCTGCCTTCCAAGGCTCTGTGTGTGTGTGTGTATATATATATACTGTAGTTCTAGAAATTTTCGCGCGTGTTTAATTTCGCGCAAACTCATTTTTTTTTTAAATCGCAGAATTTTTGCGCATTTTAGTTTCGCGCAATCCAATGCCAAACAATGTAGTGAAACACAATGCAACTTATTTTCGCGCTTTAGGTGGTAGCGCGAAAAGTGCGAAATTAAATCGAGCGCGAAAATTTCTAGAACTACAGTATATATATATATATAATGTACTTTTGGAATAGAATAATAAAATAAATTGTGATACTCTGCTTGTAAGACCAAAAAAAACCCCACCAGAATTGTATACTCTGTGACAACTGAATGCCAGACTATTAATGACACCTCAGCTACTTTTCCTTTTTAATTTCAAATTATGGTAGATTTGTGTAAAAAGTAGCAAACTGTGGTATGAAAAATATGCAAAGGGAAATTATTGCTGTCCCATAATAGTGAGTTACAGTAATTTGATTTGAAGGTTTAGAACTACAGGAGCTGCATGCCAGAAAGTCCAGCTTTTGTAGTTTCAGTGTTGTATGCATGTGAGTGTGTTAACACTTTCTCTTGAATTAAGACTGAGTCAACAGATTTCCTTGGGTCTGGTTTAGGTACTGAGCACCCAACTCATGCCAAGGAAAGCTGTTGGCCTGCAGCACGTTATCTTGGTAGGTCTCATCTACAATTCTCATTCAAATTGTTTTTCTTTTCTGATGAAAATTACTAAAACAGTGAAGCAAACAGCATTTGACCACCAGTCTGTTTTGCCCAGTTAAGAGGAAAGGGTTAAGATTTTCTCTTTTGTTTTGTACAGAGCCTGACAGCAACGGGTCTGCGGCAGACTGACCCACGCCTTTACCAGGCTACTCATAACTTCCTGGCCCTCACCCAGGCACAGCTGGAGGTAGATGGAGAGGATCTGGGGGCCATTGACAGGAAAACTTTCAAAGAGTGAGTTACTACTCTATCTTTTTTCTCTATTTTTTTTTAACACTTTCTCACAGTGTTGATGTTATAAGTTACGTGTATTACTGCCATCTAATGTTGATTATGTATTGATTTGGTATTTATGCAAAAATTTCCCCTGAGATTTTATAAGCTCCAAGAAGTCTCTATTACCAAGCGTGACTTTTCTACTTTTTTGTAAAGTATGTTTATTTTCATCATGTGTCAATTAATTCATTAACCCTGTGATAAATCTTAACCCTTTCCTGGTCAGAGTGAGATGGAGTCAGTAGTTTTCCTGTGCATGGGCTGGTACCATGTACCTACCCTAGTATATTAAGGAAAGTTATTGATCTGGGGCATGCCATCGTGATCAGTGTTGTTTATAATCCGGAGCAAAAATATTTATTATTAACTCTTTCAGTGCCAATCACATCTAAAGTCCATCTACTTAAGGCAAACTAGTATGAATTATCAGGATCCCAGATTTGTATTCCTGGAAAAAAAACCTTTCATTCAAGTACCAGCATGCCTATAGTTCCAGAGAGAATACCCCAGGTCAACAGCTTTTCGTGGCATGCATTGGGCGCATTGCACCTAGTGCATGCGGAGAAAAGCTGTTGACTCAGTCCAAAATTTGGCACTGAAAGGGTTAAAAAGCAATTTAAGTAAAAACGTTGAAGCAGATGACAAAGTACATCAGTGTGCTGTTAGGCGATTTGTATTGGGAAAGGCATTAACCAGTCTCCTCTAGAGGAGTCCTCCCCCAGCCAGTAGGTACATACAGTGGTACATGTACCTGCTATTCAAGACCATCTCTGATGACAGACAGAAGTCGTCATATATGGCAGGTGATCTTAAATTCCAGGTAAACTAACAAAGAAATAAAGGTTCAATGTCTTGAAAGGGTGGTCTTCAAAGCTTACGTGGTCTGTCTCTAGTGGTGGCCTTCAGAGCAGGTACCGTTGTACTGATGGCCTTCAGAGCAGGTACCGTTGTACTGATGGCCTTCAGAGCAGGTACCGTTATACTGATGGCCTTCAGAGCAGGTACCGTTGTACTGATGGCCTTCAGATCAGGTACCATTATACTGATGGCCTTCAGAGCAGGTACCGTTATACTGATGGCCTTCAGAGCAGGTACCGTTGTACTGATGGCCTTCAGATCAGGTACCGTTGTACTGATGGCCTTCAGAGCAGGTACCGTTATACTGATGGCCTTCAGAGCAGGTACCGTTGTTCTGATGGCCGTCAGATCAGGTACCGTTATACTGATGGCCTTCAGATCAGGTACCATTGTTCTGATGGCCTTCAGACCAGGTACTGTTGTTCTGATGGCCTTCAGATCAGGTACCGTTGTTCTGATGGCCTTCAGATCAGGTACCGTTGTAATGATGGCCTTCAGAGCAGGTACCGTTGTAATGATGGCCTTCAGAGCAGGTACCGTTGTACTGATGGCCTTCAGAGCAGGCATCGTTGTACTGTTTGTTCCTGTGTTTTCTGTAGGCTAGTCCTTGAAGGACTTTTAACAGTCAAGAAATGATCAGACAGACTAAGATACACCAGTTTCTTTATGAAAAATGTCTTAATCTCCCCCCCCCCCCCCCCCAAATAACAACATTCTGTTGAAATCTGCATAAATATTAACTTTGGTGCCTTTCCCACATGATAATAGGAAAGTCCCAATATGGTGTTTGTTTTGGTGTGGTTAATTTTGACCTTGAGTGATGGTAGAAGGTCAAACTGACACATTTGGCTCATACCTTCGTAATGATGGATCCTAGGCCCATGGTTACTATTAACCCTTTTGCCCTTGAACTAAGTCTGAGTCAACAGCTTTCCTTGGCATGGGTTGGGACTAAATGCCCAACGTACGTGAAGGAAGGCTGTTAACCTGGAGCGTGTCATCTTGAGAGGCCTCATCTACAATAACCAGTTTTTTCATTACTGTTAAAATTGGTTGAAAATAGTGAAGCAGATGACATTTGACCACCAGCTGGTTTTGGCGGTTAAAGCGGAAAAGGTTCAAATAGTAATAGAAAAGTTTCTGTTAGTGTTGTTGTTATAATTTTGACCTTGAAAGGTTTAACTTACATGTTCAATTTTGCCATATATCTTGGCAATGGTGGATCCTGTCAGTTTTCAGTACAAAAATGAAGACTTTACAACTGTTGTGTTTTATTTTATATACAGGGTGTATATATAAGCCTGTGTATTTTAAATTTAATCATTATTATCAGTTGATCTCCTGACGTTGACAATTTTAATGGTGAAAAGTACATGCACTCGGTAGGTATAGATTACCTGTGATGACCAGTGATTGTTTTTGAAGATAATGAACACATGTATCCTGATAGACCACTGAGAATTGATGAGTGTAACACAAACATAAGCATGAACAGGTGCACAAGAAAGTGAATGAAATATATAGTACCCTAAAAAGTGAAATAACGACAAAATTATGTCTCCCGGTGGAAGCCGGGGGACATATTGTTTTAGTGCCGGTTTCTTCCGCTTCTTCTGCTTGTTGTTTATGTTGTTGTTTAGGTTCTTCAACACTTGGTTTCCGTGCGATAAGTCTTGAAGGACTTGACAGAATTTGATGAAACTTGGTAGGATTATGTATCTAGGCAAGGCCTAGGTTGGGATTGTATTTGGATGACCTTGAGCGAATTCTCAAGGTCACAGGGTCACTTATGTGAAATTGGTTTCCGTTCGATAAGTCATGAAGAACAGGATGGAATTTGATGAAACTTGGTAGGATTATGTATCTTGGCAAGACCTAGGTTTGGATTGTATTTGGCTGGCCTTGACTTAATTTTCAAGGTCACAGAGTCACTTATGTGAAATTGGTTTCCTTGCAATAAGTCTTGAAGAACTTGATGGAATTTGATGAAACTTGGTAGGAATGTATATCTAGGCAACACCTAGGTTGGGATCATATTTGGGTGACCTTGACTAAATTCTCAAGGTCACAGGGTCATTTATGTGAAATTGGTTTCTCTGCAATAAGTCTTGAAGAACTTGATGAAAATTGCAAGAGTAATGTATCTAGGTGAGAGCTAAAATAGAATTGTAATTTTCAAGCAAACTTGGTCATTTGTAATTTGTTATCACCTGTAGCTTATTCAGAGACGTAAGTGTTCCACCGGGAGACATTTGATTTTCTGTTGGAAAATCAGTCTGTTCTAGTTTAAATATGTTTTAGGTCTACCAGGATGGCACATCATGTACCAGAAAGTTGATGATATGATTGCTCTTGGATATACAGTGTACTTTATTTTAAGTTATGTGTGAGGTTTGATAGAAACCAGTAGCTATTGTATGTGATGCAGTATTTAAAGATTATCCAACATACACATTAAATTAGAAGATCATTGACATCTTAAAAGACTGGAAAATTACATAATAGATAAGATAATTAGCATATTAAAAGATCAGATAATTAGTGTGTTAAATATCTAATTTGCATATTTTTTTTTACGAATGTGCCTCTTATAGGATGGGAAATTTTCTTTATTTTTCAGATGTGTAAAGGATAACATCATAATCATAGGCCGTGCCTTTAGGAATGAGTTTGTTGTGCCTGAATTCAGAAAATTTACAGGGACCATTGATCAACTCTACTGGAAATGTAGAAACAACCGGGCAGGAAAGGTAACGTTTACAGCGATCTGAACATAACTGTCTTCAGTCTTAACTCATTCCATACCAGTCCCTGATATTTACGTATATTTAGCTAGATTTAAGATGACAGTTGCATGTTTAAATTCTTCAATAAAAGAGCTTTCATTCAAGTACCAACATGCCTATAGTCTTCAGTCAGTGGTTCTGGCACTGCCTGGCAAGTCATGCTGCAGCTGCTGCAAGGGCAGCTGCAGTATGACTTGCAAGGTAGTGCCAGAACCACTGACCAAGGCCTGTGACCATAGTATGGAATGAGTAAAATCCCCAAATACTTCAAGTGTTGCACTTTATTTTAACTTGAGCATGGCAACTTTTTGTGAGATTTCTCATCAAACACAAAGAAAAAGAAACCAGTATGTAGTAAAATCTGTCTAGAAATGCCATCCACCGTCAGCAGAAAATTACAGTGTCTTAACACTGGTGCAGGAGGAAGAATTTGCATGAAAAGGACTGAGCCATTTTGTTATTGGCTCCATTGTGGTAAAGCCTTAAACCCTCCTTTGTGTTAACCCTTCAGTTGTGTTCTTAACCCTTCCATGGTGTTAACCTTAAGCTTTCCATTGTGTTAACTCTTCCATTATATTAACTCTATTTATTCTGTTAACCCTTCCATTGTGTTAACCTTTCCATTGTGTTAACCTTTCCATTGTGTTAACCCTTCCATTATATTAACTCTGTATTTCCTCTGTTAACCCTTCCATTGTGTTAACCTTTCTATTGTGTTAACCCTTCCATTCTGTTACCACTCCCTTTGGTTAACCTTTCCGTTGTGCTAATTCTTTTATTATATTACTCTTTCACTCTGTTAGCCCTTCCATGGTGTTAACCCTTCTATTGTATTAACCCCTTCACTGCTGGTTTGAAGGGTTTATTGTACAGCTGTTGGGGAAGCGCTTTGGCCACAGGGCTCCCAATGTGCTGAATATGACCTGGAGACTTTTCTTCATTCTCTGAAATGGTTGTCAACCTGGTGGTTTAGTGGAAGCTCTTTTGGATGTGAATGTGAATCTGGACAACCTCTTTCAGTGCCAACTGCAACTAAAGTCAAAATACTTAACACGAATAAAGATGCTAAATTCGCGTTCCTTGTAAAAAGACCTTTCACTCAAGTACCAGGATTCCTGAAGTTACATAGAAAATAACATTGTAGGTCAACAACTTTCCTCTGTGCACTTTGGACACACTGCACCATGAGCGTACCAAGGAAAGCTGTTGACTCAGTCCAGTATGTGGGACTAAAACAGTTACTGGGATGGTCATCACTATGGCAGTGATCAGTGAGCGAAATTACTTTTTTGTTGTTCTACATTACAGGTGGCAGATTACATTCCACAACTGTCTCGATTCAGTCCTGATTACTGGGGTATCTCCCTGTGTACTGTTGACGGACAAAGGTAAGTCTTGCTGTGATTTCGTCATTTTGTTGCACGATGTAGACAGGTCTTTGTAGATGGTACTCAGTGGGTGGATTCACAAAGAATTTGTTCCTAAACTTAAAATTGATGTGTTTTTGGCCCAGAACTATTTAATTTGTGGCCTGATATTTGATCAAAGCTTTCAGGATTAACCAGTCAATGATTTTTGGCTGTAATATGAACTTGGGGATCACCACTTCCATTTTCATCAATCTTAGTTTGATCCAGTATTTTATGGTTATTCTGGATTGAAATATGGATCAAATTAACTCTTTTAATGCCGAATTTTGGACTGAATCAACAGGTTTTCTCGGCATGCATTGGGCGCAATGTGCCCAATGCATGCCGAGAAAAACTGTTGACCTGGGATATTTTCTCTGGAACTAGAGGCATGCTGGTACTTAAATGAAAGCTCTTTTTACGAGAAATAAGAATCTGAGATCTTAATGATAATTCAGACTAGTTTCACTTTAGTAGATCAACTTTAGATGTGATTAGCACTGAAAATGATTAAATCATAATCTTGCAATGTTAAGCATATGTTTTACACAATAGCCATGAAAACATAAGTTGGGTTCATACTAGAATTGCTAATACACCACTGGGCCCTGGACTAAGTAGCTTTGGGTCAAACTACATGTAGTTGATTTTAATTTTGATGTTAAATTTCGTATTGGATCAAAATTCTTTGTGAACGCAACAGCAATGAATGTTTCTGCTAGTGGGGAAAATAGGTCAAGTTGCATTATCATGGTAAATCTGAGGGAGATCCTGGTGTCACTTAACTGTAAATGTTTATCTGTTTAAGTGACTCCAATAGGGTAAAAGTAAATTCATGAACCAGGAGACAGACATTAAACCTGACTAAATAATTGGAGTAACATATTTTGCAGATTTTTTCAGCAAATATTGTTTGGAAGTAGAAAACTCCTGCATATGAAATACGAATTTTGGACCACAATTGCCACCATAAGCACAAAACAAAGACAACAAAATAAGGCATACGGTATAAAACTGGAACATTTTGTAGGAAACATCTAGTTATGGTAAAGGTTGAGATGCATACATGGTTTAACTTATATTGTTTTGTGTATTTGGCTGTTGAGTCAGGTACAATCAACTACATGTCTCATGTACGTCATGGTTATTCAGGTACATTTTCTGTATATGTTTGTTTAAATCGCTCTGACTCGTTGATACTGGCCAACATGTTATGAATGTGTCCCTGGATGTGACCCCCGATGGTTGAATATCGAACACGCTCAGCTTCAGTGGCCAGGATCATTCGAAGCGATTGTCAAAAACGCAGGCACTGCCAGCAAAAAAATTGATGAGACTACAGATATCTCTTTTGTTTATTTACCTGAATCCATACAGGTTTATTGCAGAGATTATTGTGGATAGCTAAAATGTAAAGACTTGGCCATTGCTGAAGTGACAAAGACCCAGCATTGCATGGGCTCAATATATGTATGTAGCTTAGCTTAATTAGCAAACTCATAAAGTTGACCAGTTAAGCTCACAATATGTTGGGCTCAGCAGAGACTGAATTTTAACAGATGTTAACCCGTAAAGTGCTAATCACTGCTATAGTTGCTTTCTAATTACCATTAAACATATAATGGTTAAAAGAGTAAAATTTCTCATGAAGATACCTTTCATTCAAATACCAGCAAGCCTTGTCTGAAGCAAAAAGTAGTCTTAGTCAACAGCTTTCCTCGGGACACTTTGCGCACATTGCGCTCAAAGTGTCCCGAGGAAAGCTGTTGACTCAATCTTAAATCAGCACCTTAAGGGTTAATCCAGCTTTGACAGTGGCACTCAGGTAATATGGCCTTGGGAATGAGAATTACATTACACGCCTGATGTTGAGTGTGGGTCAACTGTCATTATGACTTGAACTGGAATCTCGCTCCTCACTTTCATGTTGAAACTGTCGTTTTGTGTCAGATTCTCGCTATCAGCGGGTAAATGCTATCATGCGGCTACTTAAAAACATAATGAGTTATCAAACTTTGGTATTTGTTTTAAAATTTTGTCATTTAAATTTCTTAAATCTCGCTGCAAAAACATCGTGGATGATCCACATGCGTTTCCATTAGGGTGCCGCCATGACTAATCTCGTTTTCGAGACTCTCACTAGATTGCATAACAAGCTTCTGTAAATCATCACAACTGTGTCTTGTGACTAACACATGGCAAACATGCATGCTTGTCTTATGAACACTGATCGAGCCTATTTCACCAGTTTTTCTGTCTGCATATTAAACTATGAACAAGAATACGCAGATTATAGTAAGGGCAAGCCTATAGTTATACATTTTATTGCATTATTGAGACTTTTTGACGACGATCACAACTCTTAATCAATCAATCTACAATGTATGTACACCGGCAATGTAAACAAACATGGCCGCCGGTCTTTTCCATCGTCAAGAAAACTTCCTCCCAGGCTAAGTCCCTGGGAAGTTTAGACTGTAGTCGGCATAATAGTCGTAGGTATGGCTTTGGAAAAATTATTTTACCCCTCCAGCTGCGACGATTATGGCGTCCAGTACGGTATTGTGTGGACAGTTGATATCGAAGGAAGAACATTTATGTCTTGCCTGGCTAAGGGAGTCCACGAGTATAATTTTGTTTAGTGGGTAATCACTGTCCGTGATGTCAATAGTGATAATGAGACAACTTTATGAAAGACTAATGAAACAATGAACCAAATATCTGCCTGTTATTGTGACAGTTTGATGGCATTGCACCTTTAGAATTCAGTGGTCCAGATATGATGCACAGTGAAAACTTGTTATAATGACACCATTTGTTCCTGAGAAATGTGTCAGATAACTAAATATGTGAGATAAATGAATCAGATAATAAAGGAAATGAACTTTTGCCATTCCAAACTTGCGTCATTATAATGAATATGTAGGATATCTGAGTGTCGTTATAATGAGGTTTCACTGTACAGACAATATATTGGGCAAGAAACAGGATTGTATAATACATCTGACCTTGATGAAACCTGGAGAATAATTTTTCACGGTACGTGTCTGCAGCAGGAGTTTTTTGATACTAACAGTTTCTGCAATGTGGTAGGCAATGAGGTTGAACTGCTTCACCAGGCAAAATTAGTTTGTCAGGTAGCTGCTGCCATCTGATGGCGAGTTTACATATTAAGCTGGCATTATCTTCGTGCATACAGCACCAGCTCATACTCTGTTGCTGATAGTGAAAATGAAAGTGATGCCAAAAATTGGAAATTCAGCATGTTACAAAGTTTGATGTCTTTGCGCCTTTAGAATTGGAACCAAGAAGGCACCTCTCAGTCAAATCAAGACAATGTGAATGTTTCTTTTTTTTTTTTTTTATGCGTTTTATTGAAACATGACTCCATCTGGGAAAACAGGGACTCCAATCAAATCTGTGTTAAAATATGTAAATTTTTTTCATTTGCTGTTTGCTTTTCACTTTCTTCGCGTATTTTATGGCATGGATTTAAGTGCAATAAAAGTACAATGCTTACTGGTGTAACAGAAATAAACCAGTTTGCAGTTCTTCATGCCAGTGATGAACATAATTATGTCCCGGAGAAGATTCATATCAGATTCAACATGGAAGAAGCTTTGTGAATCAGTAATTTTTGTTCAGCACAAGAAAGAAAAAAAACTCATTCCATACAGATACTTCTAAGGGATGGTACATTATTGTCACAAGAGATCAGAGAGTGGCTGGGGGGGGGGGGGGGGGGGAGGGGGGGTGTTACATGAACATGGTGCTGTACACTTTTAACCATATTGTAACAAAATGATCACAATTTGTGGATTTGCCACTGGAAATGAGAAAAAAGGACTGGACTGTTTAACGGTTATGCTGACAGCCTAATGAATGTTGCTGATGCACTTTCCCTTGAAATTATTTATTTATTTATTAATTTTTTTTTAGCTACGAGCCAAAAGTGAACCAGGCTTTTCATTACTTTACCCCTTTCATTGTCATCTGAACTTCAGGAGAGATCATCATTACCCCTCCGGGCCCTCCCCCCCCCACCCCACCGTAGGAGGAGCATATATAGTAATCGCTTTTTCTGTGTGTCTGTCCATCCGTAGCTATATTAATGCAATACTGAGTGAATTAAATAATGAAAGTTATCAACAGGCAGGAACCTCTGATACTGTTATCAAGGACCAAGTGGATGAAAACAAGGAGTTGAAATGCATTGCCTCAAATGAGGACAAGAAGTTACCAATTATGTATGCAATTGTCAAAATGCATAAAAAAACCTGTCGAATTCAGGTCCATCATTGCAGCAAAGAAATGTGTTTCGAAACAAGTTGCCAAACGACTCACTAAAGTTTTCAAACTTGTCAAAAATTCACATACTAAATACTACAAAAATGTGAAAATGTACATGGGAGTGAATAGAATGTGGATCACAGATAGCACAAGTGATATTCTACTAGACATTGACAAATTTAACATTAAGAATGGTGCCAAATCAATTCATATCTTTGATTTCTCAACATTGTATACAAAGATTAACTTGACAGACCTAAACAACGTCAATTTCAATGTTGGATACAGCGTTCAAAGGTGGCACATGTCAGTACATATACATACATATCAACTCTTACAGAGCCAATTTACAGACTGAGTCAACAGCTTTCCTTGGGGCACTTTCCGCGCGTTGCGCAGAAAGTGCCCCAAGGAAAGCTGTTGACCTGGACCAAATTTTTCACTGGGAACATAGGCATGCTGGTACTTGAATGAAAAGTCTTTTAATAAGGAATATGAATCTGGAATCATTACGGTAATCCAGCTTCATCAGCACAGCTTAAGCCATGACTGGCACTCAAAGGGTTAAAAAATGTCTAGTGCTGAGGCTAAATTTGATAAAGGTAAGAGGAAAGGGATATCTTATACAAAGCAAAAATGTGCTCAAATAATAGAATATATAATCAACAATGCATACTTTTGCATTGGAATTAGAGTCTATCAACAACTAGTAGGCATACCAATGGGAACAGACCCAGCCCCATATACTGTAAATTGCTTTAATTTCGCTGTATTCTTATTTTCGCTTATTTCGCTGGAGGCACAAAAACCATGAAAATAAAAACACAGTGAAATAGTATTTTAACATTGTTTGAATGGGAATTATGTCCAAAACAGTGAAATTAAAACTACAGTGGAATATCAAAAATACGAAAACTGTGAAAATTTATACTCGCGAAAATAAAGCAATTTACAGTATTGCCAGCCTTTATTTACACTATTATGAATCAAAATGGATGGGCGAATTGGCAAAAACAAACTTTACAGCTGCAAGAAGATCATATTCTCACACAAGAGTATTTATAGATGACCTGTGTGCCTTAAACAATGGAGATGAAATGAAGGGAAATTGGAAAAACATATATTCCAAAGAACTAATATTAAATCAGAAAATGAAAGTGATACAAAAGCTACTTTCCTTGATCTGGATATAGAAATAAAGAACAACCAGTATGTAACAAAAAATGTTTGATAAGAGACCAGTTCAGATTTTATATTATCTCCTACACTGATCTGACAGAAAACATTCCAGAGAAACAAGCATATGGAGGTTGTTTCGGACAAATGATCCGTATTCCTAGAAACACCACACTTTTTAGCAACTTTGTCAATAGAGTCAGAATTTTGTTGCAAAAACCACAACGCAAAGGTTATAAAAAACAACAACTACAGAAGCCTCTGTTGAAACGTTCCAAGAGATATGACCAAATACCTAAAATTACAACACTAACTCAAGAACATTAGTCAAACAATGTCAAGATAGAGCTTGAAATGACAAAGTGTTGTCCTCAAAGTGTTTAAAGTGGTAAGAGGGAAAGTACCCAGGATAAAGTATATTTAACCCACCTAGAGAATTTTCTGTAGTCTGTCTTGAGCTGGAAAACCATGATCATACGCACTTTTTACAGGATTTCTTTCGTTTCAACCATCATCCAGTATAGTGGAAGAGGTGACTTCCAGCTAATACTTTAGTACACTTTACCTCATAACACCTCTAGTCAACTTTATGGTGCAAAAAATTGTATTACTATTTACCTGTTTATACCAGTGTTGGTGTGGTGGAATAGTGTATGAAGCTTTAAGTTTCAAAGCAGACATCCGTCCGCTATTTGTGTCGGGTCTATAATTCGCTTGTCCTTCAACTTAGTTTGATGAAACTTTACATACAGGTGCATCTGGACATAGGGGTGTGTCATGTACCATAAGTAGGTCACTAGGTCAAGTATTTGGATCACAGTGACATATCCTTATGAAATCATGTCCGGGCTATAATTCCTTCACTGTTTAACTTAGTTTCATGAAAATTCACGCACATATATATCTTGACCTAAAGGTGTGTCATTAAACAAAAGTGAGTCATTAGGTCAAGTATCTGGGTTACTGTGATACATCAAGTAACACACCTATGTATCTGGACACAAGAGTATGTCATGCATAAAAGTAGGTCACAAGGTCAAGTATCTGGGTCATGGTGATACCCTATTTTTATGCCCCCCTTCGAAGAAGGTGGGGCATATAGCGTTGCACATGTCGGTCGGTGGGTGGGTGGGTCGGTCGGTAGACTGTGGTTTCCGCACAATAACTCAAAAAGTTTTTGAGCTAGGACTTTGATACTATACAGCTGTATTATTCTAGTCAAAAGCTAGGCAAAGTTCGAAGATGGGTGACCTTGACATAATTTCCAAGGTCACATTGGTACCTGAGTTAACTTTGGTTTCCGCACAATAACTGAAAAGGTTTTTAAGGTAGGACTTTTATATTGCACAAGATTATAGTTCATATTTGGAGCTAGGCAAGGTTTGAAGATGGATGACCTTGACCTCATTTTAAAGGTCACAGAGCCACTTAACTGAATATGGTTTCATGCTTTCTGCATGATAACCTATACCTTGGAGCTAGGACTTTTATATTGCACAGCTTTATGGTTCTGTGTAAGGGCTAGGTTGAGTTTGAAGATGGGTGACCTTGACCCAGTTTGCAGGGTCACAGAGAGATTGTAGAATTCCAATTTCTGTGGTTTCTGCACAATAACTCAAGAAGTTTTTAAGTTAGGTCTGGGATACTTTACAGGTCTACAGTTCTTGCTAAGGGCTAGAAGAAGTTTAAAGTTTGGTGACCTTGATTTAATTTCCAAGGTCACATTGGTACCTGAGTTAACTTTGGTTGCCACATGATAACTGAAGAGGTTTTTAAGCTAGGACATTTATGTTGCACTGGATAATTGTCGGTATTCGGGGCTAGTTCAAGTTTGAAGATGGGTGATCTTGACCTAATTTCAAAGGTCACAGAGACACTTGGTTGAATACTGTTTCTGCATGATAACTTGTATTTTAGAGGTAGCACTTTTATATTGCACAGCTTTATGGTTGCCTATAAGGGCTAGTTTGAGTTTGTAGATGGGTGACCTTGACCCAGTTTTGAGGGTCACAAACAGACAGTAGACTTCCTGTGGTTTTTGCACAATAACTGAAGGAAGTTTTTGAGCAAGGACTTGGATACTGCACTGCTATATAGTCCTTGTTAAGGGCTAAAAGAAATGTAAAGTTTGGTGACCTTGATCTAAATTCCAAGGTCACATATTCACCTAATTTAACTTTGGTTTCTGCATGATAACTGAAGAGGTTTTGAAGCTATGACTTTTCTATTGTACAAGATTATAGTCCATATAATCTAATCGAAGATGGGTGACCTTGACCAAATTCCAAACGTCAGAGAGCCACTTTACTTAATATGGTTTCATGATTTCCGCATGATAACTTGTACTTTAGAGCTATGACTTTATGCGGCACAGCTTTATGGTTCCCTATAAAGACTAGATTGAGAATGAAGATGTGTGACCTTTATACAGTTTTCTGACATTGATGTATGATCAACCTTCACTAATTTTGTAAGGTTATGAGTGCCGCATCTACCACTATCAATAGGGTAGCGAGGGCAAGGGTAATGAGGGCGGGGGGCATCTATGTTTTTACAAACATATCTTGTTATTGACTACAGTCAAAGTGAGACCTATGTTAGCAAGGTTATAAACAAGGGGGGGGGGCGCAGGGGCATGGATTCAGCAATCTCTGATTGCCTTTAAATTTTCAACTCTTTCACTGCCGACTGCAAGTAAAGTCAAACGGCATATAGCAAATTGCTCTAGATCATAGTAAGGATACCAGATTCAGGTTTCCTGAAAAAGACCATTCACTCCTGGACCAGTACCAGCAAGGCGGTGGTAATATAGAATATAATAGCTCAGGTCAACAGCTTTCCCTCAACACACTCTGTGCACATTGCACACAAAGGATGCAGAGGAAAACTCTTGACTGAATCCAAAATGTGGCACTGAAAGAGTTAAAGGCCAGCAAAACTCTTTGTGGGGGTAGGGGGGTAGGGTAGGTGGGGAGGGGGGCAGTGGAAAAGAGTATGGTTTGTACTTTGTCAGAAGTATGTGTAATTAAACTGCACAACCAACCCTTGGTAAAAGCTTTTGTCAATGTTTGAACCTTAAGTACCAGGTCATGCTATAGCTGCCTGTCTGTTTCCCTGGCTATTTGCCTGTCTGTTTGCTGGTGCCTGGCTTTTTCTCGGACATACAAAAACTGCTGTCAAGAGAGGTGTATGTTCAAGTTGGTATTATGAAGGAACCAAGTTCTTTGACATGGAGCCTGAAGTGATAAGTGCTCTGAGTCCACAGTAAAACCTGTTTTGAGAGACCACCCCTAGGACAGGCCAAAAAGTGGTCACATAAGGCAGGTGGTCTCTCAAAAGAGCTGCAATAACATGGGAAAGATGGCAAAAGGGACATGGTAAACATGGTCTCAAAAGGCACGTGGTCTTTCCTCACAGTGGTCTCTCAAAACAGGTTTCACTGTATTCTCAAAACGCGGAGGGAGACAATTAGCTGGGTTCTGGTATGGAATGAGTTAATGTGACAACTCATGTACAAGCTATATAGCCATAACTGAACTGAAAAAAAAAAAAGAGAGAGAAAATCTTCTGATTTGAGGTGTGTTCATTCTATTTTATGCTTGCAGCTGTATTATCATGATAATTACAGTCAGGCAGACCAGGGTATAAGGGGTGCCAATTTCTGACTTTATGTTGGGGAATTTTACTACTTTCCAAAACCCAGTCACTCCCATTGATCTTGAACTGCAGCTGCAAACTCCCTCCCTTCTGGTAACTTTTCCAATACAGCTTTCAGTGGTGATGCCACCACAGCCGTCATAAATCTGTTATTCAATCAATGCCAGATAGCAGCATGTGCTTTCAGGTATATTTATTAAGCTAGACTGTGTATTGAAATCTGTTACTGACTGACTTATCTAAGTTACGTATTTATTGCAAATGTACATTATGGCACTCTGAGTGAAAGTGTTGAACCAGCAACCTTCAGCACCAATTCCCTAGCCCAAAATAGGAACCACATAAACCACCACATCAAATCCCAATTTGTAAGAAAGAATGGTTCTTTGAAGGCAGTTATGCATGAATGCTGTAATCGACATGGCCCAGTTCATCATATTTGTTATGGTTTTGTTCATGAAGGTCACCCAAATCACTCAAAATCACCGGGAGAAAAAGTACCCAGTGGTGCCTGCAAACACATTGTAAGTAACATCGGATTTCCTCCATGTAGTTTCCTGTTTAACACAAAGAAATTCTATGGACCAAACTGTTGTGAAATTCCAAATAAACACTGATAGTGTCCAGTGTTTGTTATCTGAAAGTGTTTGTAAACTTCGTCTACTGTAAAATGTGGCTCATACATGTATGGATCACAACAGTTTTCATGAGTGTAATTTTTGGAATTTTTTTATGGGAACCAGTAAGACTCGTTTCAGTTATATACAAACAGGAGCAACAGTGCCATGTACATCATCCGTGTTATTCTAAACCAAAACATAAATAAAATGAAATAATAATAATAACACAATCCAATCTGTCTATACTTCATAGCAGATCCAGTGACATCTCTCAAGGCCATCCAGGATGTGATGTTTTGCGGAGCACACACGTTTGATGTATAATTTGGCAATCAACTTTAATGTTTTCCCACGCATAGTCAAACTGGTCTACGCCGTGACTGGTAGTGTCAAGGGTTGTCTGCTTCATCCATTTGATTAAATAATGCCTTGTCTCAAAATAATTGTATTTAATGAAAGTTTCAGGAAGAGTTACCATGGCAACATGCCAGTAGGTAACAGTTTTACTGGGTGTATCCTGGCTGCCTTTTGGCACTCAGTCTGCGCGAAGGAAAGCTGTTGACTGAGTTCAATGACATGTCATATTGACCTTTTGATTAAAGGTTAAATGATGACAATAAGGCCAAAAAAGTGAAGTTCAGAGGTGTTGCACCCATCGGTTTTTGTGACCTACCTCAATCCTGGCTGTTTCTGTAAGAAAAGTTTGGGTTTTTTTTTTTAATTAAGATGAACTTTTTTGTGTCATTTATGTATTATTTTGGCCCTTTCCTGAACAAAAAAATTTTAAAAAAACAATGTATAATTTTGAAATGAGAAATCCCTTCCCCTCTCCAGTCTTTCAGTCAAAAGTACCAGAGAAATATGCTATTTAATTTACATGGCCTAACCTTGTTTTGTTTGTTTATTTATTTTTTTTTTTAATTTTTATTTATTTTTTGTTTTTTGTTTTTTACTGTTCATGGTTGAAAGATCTCTTATTGTAGACTCGGCAGGGAAGAGAGGCCAGTTGCATTATACAATTGTGTTAATATTGTGTGGTATCAGAATAGGTTTGTGTGGCATTGATCAATGCATCATCAAAATGTATTTCTGACGGCCTTGTCCAGTTGTGAAATTATGGGGAATTCCCTGGGTCACATCTTCAAATAAATGCTGCTTGAATCATTTTTGAATGCCTGGGTAGTCTTGATTGACAAGAATATGCCAGCTGAGTATGATGGGCTCCATGCACTTATATAAGCCCCCCCCCCCCCCTTTGACAAAAGGCAACTTTCTCTACAGAGACCACTTTACCATGTAGTAGGTATGGTACAGTGGTACCTGCTGTTTAAGACCACCCCTAGTGCCAGCAAAAAGTGGTCTTATACTGCAGGTTGTCTCAAAATGAAAGTTATTTGAACAAACACAACAAAGGATCTTCAAAGGGTGGTCTTATAATAGAAGTCATAGTCATCTTTAAAGCAGGTGCAATTGTATTTTCATTTTATTCCCCCCCCCCCCCCCAAAGAGAGGCTATATTCCTCTTGTCAGGTCATATTTCTGGTGTACTTGGGGTGTCACTGTAGCAGGGGAGCACCGTGCACCCAGCTGACCCTATGCTGTCACTCCCACCACAGGCCAAGTGTGTGTGTGGGGGAGGAGGGGAGCCCCAGCTGTCCCAATGCCATGCACAAAACTCCATTTTCTGAGAAATTCAACATGTGAAAATTGGGAGAGTAGCCTATATAATGTTGCCTGAATGTATATGAAAACCAAGAATTTTGCTTGAAAAATGACAAAAGTTTTTAAAATACAGTTGTGCCTTCTTTATAGCCCCCCCCCCCCCTGCCCAGGACACTTCTCCATGCAGCAAGTGTTACTTTTTATGGTGGTGCATGTATTTTCATTTTGTTTTCTCCCCTAAAGAGGCCAGCCCTGTTAAAAAGTCATGTTTCTGGTACACTGGTAAGTTGGCCTAAAGGGGGGGGGACCACTATAGTGTACATGTTATTCACTTCGAACTTCTTCAGAGTACACCATTTGCAGTTTAAATTTTTTTAAACATTTTACTTGAGGATTGAGGCCTTCCCCCTCCCCCCCCCCCCCCAGCATGTTGTTCCTGCACTTAATTGCTATCATCTGTTGCCTTATATTTACAGTTTTGGGTGTTACCTGGTACTTGATGCCACAAGCTTAACCCTTAAAGTGCTGATTTCAGATTGAGTCAACAGCTTTCCTCGTGACACTTTGCGCACATTGCGCGCAAGGTGTCCCGAGGAAAGCTGTTGACTAAGACAACTTTTTGCTTCAGATAAGGCTTACTGGTATTTGTATGAAAGGTATCTTCGTGAGGAATTTTAATCTTTTAACCATTAGATGTTAACGGTAATGAGAAAGGAGCTATAGCAGTGAGTAGCACTTTAAGAGTGAATATTGCACATAAACTGAATACATGGATCAGATGATACAGCATGACAAGGACACATATTAAAATAGAGATCGTAACGAATAAATATCAACCTATGAACCTGCGAACCAGTGAAAGAAAAAAAAAGGCCCACCAAGTACATAACATACCGTAAGTAGACCATACCCTCAGTTAGCCGACTTCAGGGCATGGTTTGTCATGCATATGCAGGATGTAAATATACTTTTCTCTGGTGTTTCAAAGGATAAATAAATGAACTTAACGACTTCCTTAATGCCAAAGTGGTGGCCACTTGAACCAGTCGTGAGAAGGTTGTGTGGGTCTCATTGGGATTTCTATGAGAAATTAAAGATACTGTTTAGATTGTTAATGGGTTGGTTTTGAAAGTGATTACATGTACTTTCAACACAATTTATATGAATTTATGATGTGTGTGTGTACCTGCGTCATGCCCATCCTTAGGAGGATTTGCCTGTTTTAGTGTTAATTCTTAAGAGCCTTTTACACTCTACATTTTTAAAACTGTTAAACAACCTGTATTACATCAAATCTTCACTGGTAGGCCTGCTGTTTGCAGAACTTGCCGATTCAGTCAGTGGAAAACTTCTCGCTGTTTGATTTGAACATCGTACCCTCGTGCAAACAAAATTATTTCAACAGCGGTTTCAATCTTCTTCAGGAGTTACAAGATATAACCGCAAGACTTAGACAATTTGAGAAAGCTCTATTTATTGTTGGCCCTCCTAAGAACTTTCACATTAGCTTTTGTATTAGTTCCTTTCACTTTGAATAAATTAAGACAGAGTCGACAACTTTCCTTGGCATTATTAGGTTAGGTGCTTTAAAAAGGTGATGAACTGTGTTCTGTTAGCGTGATAGATCTCATCTACGATTCTGTTTCAAATTGTTTTTCATTTGTGTTGAAATTAGTCAAAATGCAGACATTTATACCACTGGCTGGTTTCGCAGGTTCAAGTATGAAAGGGTTCGTGTTCTGTAGAAAATTGACAGTGCAGCATTATACTACAGTATCCCTTTTTGATGCCCCTGCTCCATTGAGTGTCCTCCCTTTTTACCGCACAGAAAATGAAAGTGTAAAGTAAATATTAAAACTGATAGCCACTTGTTATGCGGAAATAATGTTATAATATTAAAAACATGGGTATGAACTTTTCACATAAAAAAAAGTGTAAGTGCTCTGGACACTTAGCAGAAATAAACTAGTAACTTTTTGCACTTGATGGACGTTTGGATTTCATTTGGTGTGTGTATTGACCCCTGTGTCAATACACGTTGTTGGCTTTTGCCATTTTCCTCGACGAGGTCTCATCTACAAATCTGGCTTTTTTGAGTCATTATCTGTCACTTGATTTCAAAGTCAAACACAAAGAGTAGGCAGAATGTCGTGTGCCAATACTTATGGAGATTTGAATTTAGTGGGACAAGTTTCATGTGATGCGCCATATTTTCAGAAGTGACAGACCAATTTGCTGCTGATGACAGTTGAAGTTGAGTCTCAATGTGTCATGTTTTTGTTGTCCTGCAACTGGGCCCAAGTGAAGAGGAGGTGCTTTGTGCATTGAGGAGTGTGTGAGGTTATTGTGAAACAGGACATCCCCAACATTGTTGTTATACACAAAGCAGCACATTAACACTTCCAGGGCCAAATTTTGGACTGAGTCAACAGCTTTTCTTGTCATGCATTGGGTGCATTCAATGCACCCAATGTGCGCCGAGAAAAGCGGTTGACCTGAGATAATCTCTCTGGAACTCTAGGCATGCCGGTACTTGAATGAAAGGTCTTTTTATGAGGAATGGGAATCTGTGATCCTGATGATAATTCAGACTAGTTTGACTTAAGTAGTTTGACTTTAAGTAGTTTGACTTAAGTAGTTTGACTTAAGTAGATTGACTTAAGTCGCACTTGACACTGAAAGAGTTAACCCTTTGCAACATCAATTTCTACCCAAGTTGATGTGTTTTGAGTTAACCATTGCCATACCGGATTCATACTCTTTGAAAACTGACCTTTCATTCAAGTACTAACAACCTACAGTTGTAGAGGCCACGTGGATGGCTCAGGTCAACATCTTTCCCTGGCATGCTTTGAGCACAACTCAGAGCACACTTACAAAATGTGCTGACTCAGTCAAGTGGTGGCAGCAGAAGAGTTGACTCCATGGAAGCACAAACTTGCTTAGCCTAAAAGTCATGTGGTTTTTTGCAATAACTCTTTCAATGTCAAGTTTTGTACTGAGTCAACAGCTTTCCTCGGCATGCTTTGGGAGCACTCAAAGCATACCAAGGAAAGCTGTTGACCTAGACCATTATATTCTCTCGAACTATAGGCATGGTGGTAATTGAATGGAAGGTCTTTTCACAGGTTATATGAATCTAGCATCCGTTTTATACTTGAGAGCGGTTCATCTTTTTTGTAGTTTTGACTTTTAATAGTCAAAGTTGGTATTAAAAGAGTTAATTTGCCGGTAAGTCATGGCACTTCTGCATCTCTGGCAGCAGCTACCTGATTTGCCCAGCGGTGTTACCATCATGATCAGTAAGCAGCTAACTCTTTCTGTGTCACTCACGACTAAAGTCGACCTACTTAAGCCATACTAGTCTGAATTATCATTAGGAGCCCAGATTCATTCCTCATAAAAAGACCTTTCATTCAAGTACCAGTATGCCTATAGGTCCAGAGAGAATATCCCAGGTCAACAGCTTTTCTGCGCATGCATTGCCCAATGCGTGCTGAGAAAAGCTGTTGACTCAGTCCAAAATTTGGCAGTGAGAGAGTTCAAGCTTGCTACACTCATTGCATTGGCTGTTGGATTTGCAATGCCTGTTATGCTATACTGTCTCAATCTTTCACCATTAGCCCTTCTCATCTGAAGTACAACAGTGACTCCAGATTCAAATTTGTCAGAAGATCACCTTTCATTGAAGTAAAAGAGTGTCTTCATTGGCAGAGAAAAAAAAATTCTAGTTTAGTCGCATAGTTACGGAACCCCATAAGAACCAACGAAAAATTTAAGTAAACTTGAAACCTCAATTTTTTTCTCAAAACTTTCAACTTTTTTCTTAAAATTCAACTTAAAAAGTCAAAAGTTCGACATTGAAAAAGTCAAAATTTTGAGGAAAGTCTAAAGTTCCAGAAAAATGTTATAATTTTGGGTTAAAAAAGTGGAAATTCAGAGAGATAAATTAGAAATTTTGACTTTAAAAAGTTGAAATTTTCAGAATAGTCAAAATTTCAACTTAAAAAGTCCAAACCGTGAGAAAATAGTTGCAATTGTGACTTCAAAAAGTGGAAATTTCAACTTTTTAAAGCCAAAATTTCGAGAAAAAAGTCAACATTTTGACCCTTTTAAAGGTGAAATTTCAAGAAAAAAACTTGAAATTTTGAGTTTTATTTTTTTGTGGTTATTATAGGCTTCCATATATAGTACTGGCCGGGTCAAGACCAGGCACTGGCCGCGTCAAGACCAGGCATTTTACCAGACCTACTTGACTTTTTTTTAATGATGAATTTTGACTTTTCAACTTTCGTTTTATTTCAAGTGATATCTGGAAAATCTGCCACCAGCATGAAACAAATTACATTTGACAAAAAACAAAAACAAATGCAACAATGCTGTGGTTTTTTTTATATTTTAATTCACATCTACTAATATAAGCACAGTCCTATCCAAGGCTCTGCAATTTTTTTTATCTCTTGTTGTTCCTGGGGCTAGCATAGCTTTGGCATTTTAACAGCCCACCAGTGGAACTTTCTCCTCCATACACACATAACAAACAGTTAAAATTATCTACAATAACACAAAACATTGGTCAAATAATGTAGAGGTAAAAAGGATCTACAAGATCTTCCACCATCCTATTTTGATTGGGCTCAATAAGCCCTAATAATACAATAAAGTGTACCAATTATAAAGTGTCAGAGCAGGTCATTGAGTGGGGGTATCAGTCAAGTGAGCAGTTACATTAAACAGGATTTCCTGGTACAGGACTGGAGCATGTGTGTGTGCAACCAGCGAAGTACTTGGCAGAGAAAATTTGATGTGAAAACGCTTTGTGTGGCTCCAAAATTGGGAGTACAGTGGTGCCTTGTTTGTTCGTGGAATCGCCCCTAAGGCAGGTCCAAAAGTGGTCACATGATAGCAGGAGGTCTCTCAATGAAGGTTAACCCTTTCACGCTGAAATCATCCACAAATGCCTGGATGCAAAGTCCAGTCATCTTTAGTGTTTTCACTCAAATTCCATGAAATAATCAAAAACATTTAGTTGATGAGAATTGGGGATAGGACATATGGTGATGGTACACGCCAGGTCAACAACTTTCCTTAGTGTGGGTTTGGGGGCATTGCACCCAGCCCATGCCTAAGTGTTCGATTCAGTCTTATTGTTGCCATATAATGAACAATAAAAGCACCTGAGCCCAGGTAATTGTGGTGTTAAAAAGCAGAAAGTGTCTCATTCGTGTGGGCAGTTTTAATCAAAGGATGAACCGAGCACTGCGCCCTTGACTGCCAAATGCCAAGTTGGAATCGGTAGGAAGCTGTTACGTGTTGACTCAGATATAACATGCACAGGGAAACCTCTCTGATAGCAACATCAGCAGTAGTGACAACTAAGGTCTTAGTAGGGAAGTTGTCTTATTGTGGAGGGCAAGCCAAAATAGCAAAATTGGAATATGAAAAGGTGGTTGTAATGGGGTTGGTCTTATTAGAGACTGGTCTTAATAGGGAGATTCCATTGTTCATTTAAGTTACTGCTTGTAATGCTCCAGCAAACTCCCATGGTAGAACATGTTGTTAATCAGTTTCACCGTTGTGTCCAACATTAATCTTGCATGGTGAATTGCCCCCGTCATGTTGTTGCATGGGACATCAATACATGTATATGCACTTTAAGCCCGATAAGAGAAAATTGTGCAACTTCATCAGTATGGTATTCATCTTAATAAGTGCACACTCCCTAATAAACACACGCCCACCATCCCCTCCCCACTCAAAAAAGAACCCCCAAAATATCCCATAGTATTCAAACCAGTGGTAGAATTCATTATTACGCTTAGAATCTGAATTTTTTCAGCTTTTGTGGATGAAATTATTTTTATAGCACGCTGTGCGGTTATTAAGATGAATATGTTACGTTTGATACAACTGTTTGGCACTAGGGAACAAAAAGTAGATGTGCATCAGAAGGGACCAGTCAGCACACTATGTCCCGTGTACCGGCCGGGTGTTAAATAGTGCTACTTGCCATATAATCTTGTGAGGTTTTCATACACTGTACATGAGACAGCAGTTTGACTGTACAAAGGACTTGCATTTTCTATAGTATACAATTATACGACTTTGCTGTGACTCTAATTAATTGTAATTATCAAGGAGCCGATTTTTTTATGCTGTAATTAAAAGCCATGCTTTCATGATTGAATTACATGCCTCATCATGTTTGTCATAAAGCACACCCATCCGAGTCACAAAAAAAAAGATAATACTATTATTCCAACACAAAAGATAGGCATGATAAGAATGTACAGTTTGTGGACAAGTATTGCGTATTAGATAACCAGGACATCCATCATAGAGAAAAGATACAAAGCCAATAAGTGTGTGGAGTCATGAGTACAGCATGTGGCAGACATGTATGGTTCATCAGGAGGAAGTCGACCGTTCATACACCATTGTCATCTGGCAAGAATAGATTGTACATGAGGAGGAAGGTGATTATATAGCACTATTATCATGCGTATAGATCCATATGTCTGGGAATTGTAGTTTCACCCATGGTTATCGGCTACTGGTGATGCCTGTATCTATGTACAGTGGTACCTGCTGTATGTGGCCACCCCTTCTGCCAAGAAAAAGTGGCCACTTACAGCAGGTGGCCTGTCACCACAGGTAATTTTTCAAAGAAATTGACTCCTATGTCCAAGCCTGGTGACCACAAAAAGCAATGTGGCTGCTTATGGTAGTGGTTGCATACAGCAGGTATCACTGTACTAGCTATATGAGAGGCTGCTCCATGAAGACACTACCTGCCTTTTCAGACCGCAATCATTAGGTCCCTGGATCTACCTTTTTTCACGCTGTTTTTCCTATTTTTGAAAGACCATGTCTTACGTGATCACTTTTGGACCTGCGCTGGTTATGATCTCAAAAGCAGGGAATGGTTTAACTCATTCCATACCAGTCCCTAATTTTTCCGTATATTTACCTAGATTTAAGACGACAATTGCATATTTATATTCTTCATGAAAAGAGCTTTCATTCAGGTACCAACGTGCCTATAGTCTTCAGTCAGTGGTTCTGGCACTGCCTGACAAGTCATGCTGCAGCTGCCGCAAGGGCAGCTGCAGCATGACTTGCCAGGCAGTGCCAGAACCACTGACCAAGGCCTGTGACCATAGTATGGAATGATTTAACCAGCATCACATAACAATTTGCTGTTCAAAGTGAAAGATGTTGCTATACAAAATTTTATTGAATAGCAGTTTTTATGGCGATCTCCCATGTTTTTGTTTAATTCCCACTGATCAAATTGCTATGCAAAATAAAATTTCTAAATCAAACTGTGAAAGGTGGGACCACAATATGTGTGTGTGTGTGTGTGTGTGTGTGTGTGTGTGTGTGTGTGGGTGGGTGTGTGGGTGGGTGTGCGTGTGGGTGGGTGCGTGCATACATGTGCGTGTGGGTGCATCTGTGTGTCTGTGTGTCTGTGTGTATGCTACAAACATGAACCTACTGACAGTTTCTTTACCATGACATGTAACCAATTTTTGCACCAAATAAGCAGGTGTCAAACCTGACCTGGAAAATCCCAAGTGAAGTTGAAATATGAAAGCAAAAATTGGAAAATGATTGCGGCTTTCAATAACTCATTTTTAATAAATCAACCACTTAAACATTTCATCATTCACATAGAAAAAAACCCATTTAATTTAGCATAAATGTTTTGGGCAGTTCCTGCAAAAAGTAAGTGGGCTGTCAACAGGAAATACACCAATGCATACATGGCAATACAGTGGTAGCTTCTATAAAGACCACCTTCCATGAGACCACATATCTTTTTAGGACTACTCTATAAGACACTTTATCGCATATGTATGGTAAAATTTGGCCTTATTGTAAGGCCGACTCCATGCAGTATGAGACCCTTTTTTGGCGGGAGTGGTGGGTGGTCTTGAAAAGCAGGTGCAACTGCATCAGCCTATGAACTCTTTGGCGTGTATATATATTCAAAATATATCAGAGTAAGACCCTTGTCAGCCAATGCACATTTGAGGAATATTTGTGAAATCTGCCCAAAATATAAACAAAAGCATTTTGATCCCAAATTCCCACTTTAAAGCATGACCACTACGCTATCTATTTACAAAGCATTGGCAACTCATTTGAACTATTTTGGGCAAACAATTTACTGCAAGCACTGTAATGTTTTTCTGTAAATGTATTCAACACTTTATCCATATCTAGCTGGACAGCCTGATCATTCGATGCATATAATTTATGACCGAGACAACTGCTTAGCTTTTAGTATGTATTTTCGCCATACAGTGGGGTACTTTGCAGTTAGTTGTAAGTTAAACACATTCAATGGTACCAAGTGGAAACTTGTCATGTCCCTGGCCCTTGGGGCTCTCTCCAATAGGAGACATTCATATTTAACTGCGATCCTGCTAGCTTCCTGTGTTGCTGGGGCAACAGACTGATGCTTCCACCATGATCAGGGCAGATTTGTATTATTTACTACATACACATCCATAATAACACCTTTTCAACCAAAAGAGAGCCCATTTCTAATTATTTTAGGCATCCTTTATGTTTCAAATATATGGTAATACATTTTCTTAAGATTATTGTGTGTTTGTGTTGTTCATTTTGTTGAGAAAGTACTTTTGACCATGCTAAATACATGGATCTGCCCTGATGCAGGTGGGTCCCTCTTTTGCTCAATAGGTGTTAGAGTAGGACCGCATTTACATATGAATACATCCTATTTTGTTTTCCTGTTGACTTTGTCATTTGTTGGTTGCATGCCAAAATAAAAAATAAATAAATAAATAAAATAAAAATTAAAAAAATCAAGGAATATTAATGAAAATGTTGATATCTCATCAACATTATTACACGATGCATACATGTATGTAGTACTGTATTCCTCCATTTCACATCAGGTAAGTTAAAGACAAAATAGAATTACAGTGGATACAATTTAAAAATTGGACCATCCCTTATGGTAGTTTCAGAGAGTGAACCTTCCCAAATTGTGTCACGTTTCTGATTGGTAATTGGCTACAAGAATTTGACCAACCACGGAGCCATGCAGTCACCAACAAGAACCAGATGCACTGTTCTTGTTGCTAATTGGCTTCAAAACTCTCCTTGCTGTGTTGGGAGCTGTTAGGTTTTAAGACCTGATACAGTCTAGTCCAGAAGCTCTCTTGTTCTTGGCTGTTCTGAGGCCACTGTAAGTAAGACATTGTATCCATCAGATTTTGAATCTCACTCGGTATGTTTGTCCCAAGTGCCTCCAGAAGCACCATGATGATACTAGTTTCCGAACCTTTTTGTGCCTTCACCAGTGCCGCCCGTACCTCGTACATACACCACCCGCTGCGCAAGAATTTGTTTGTGACTACCAGGACTACTTTTTCACAGTTTGATATGGCCGCTGTGATGTTGTCAAAGATGGATCTCCCTGGAGGGAAGTCACGATCAGAAACGCACAGGTGCAGTTGGCGTTTGTCTTCAATTTCGGGCAGTAGTTTGTATAGCACCCATTCTCGGTCGTCATTCTCATAGGATATGAAGGCATGGAACTTGGGCATGAAGCGCATGCTGGGATCAGTTTGCATGCTCTGGTGGAGCATAATATTCCCTGAATCAAGTGCAACAGCAGCATTAGAGTTTGCGTTGACGTATATGTTGATATTACGCATTGCTATGTCCCCGGGGATCTCTTCATAGCCTCTTCGGTTGTTTGGTCGCCGGTGAAATAAATAGCTAGCCATTAGGGAGACAAGGATTACAAGAACAAGAAGAACGACACACACGATTACGATGTGCCAAACCTCCAGACTGCCATTTTTGTGTGGGAAGCATGTCTCTAAAACCCCTGACACTGAATGGCCTTTTAAACTTTCTGGATGGGAACATTGGTACTGACCAGGTTTCTGGAAATCCACAAAATGGAACTCGTCTTTCACTGGATCTGAAAAGATGTTTATTTCGGCACAGTCACAGCGAAAGGGATTATGGGATAGGTTCAACTGAAGAACAGTGCCTGGGTGAACCCACTGGAACCAGGACTTTTCCAGAACAGCAAACCGGTTTCCAGCCAGATTTAGGACCTTCAATCGATAAAGCATAGCAAAGGATTTCTCCTCCAGATTTGCTAACTTGTTGTTTCTCAAGTCCAAAATTTCAAGCTTTGTAAGACCCTTGAACATATTGTTTATGATGGTTCCAAGTTCATTACCTGAAAGATTAAGCATTTTGAGGTGACCATAGCCTGGTGCATGGAATAACGAAACGTCCTCATGTATTAGATTTCCCAGTGCTGGAGCATTGTTCGCCAAGGACAAGTAACGCACAGTAACATTCCCAAGTATCTTGGAAAGATTCCTAAAAGTACTATTATTAAGTTGGTTATTTGACAGATCTAGGTGATAAATTTTTTTCAGAGACTTGAATGGAAACGTGGCATCAATGCTTGTCAGACCATTCCTGCTTAGGTCCAGTTCGTTGAGTTCTGATGTTTTGAGTGGCAAGAAGTCGTAAGTTTCAACTGAAGATATAGAATTGCCGGCAAGCTTCAAGTTGCGTAGTCTATACAGTTTGCTGAGATTTTCCGGTAGGAGTGGCTTATTGAAACCAAGAGCATTATTAGAAAGGTCCAAGGTTTTTAGTCTGCATAAACTCTTACCACGAAGTGCCTGTGGGACTTTTTGAAATATATTATTACCAAGGTAGAGTTCCTCAATTGGATGTTTCTTGTCACATGGCTGAATATTGCTCAAATTATTGAAGCTGAGGTCCACGGTTTTGGCTCTGATAGATGTTAAATTCACAAAGTTTGCATCATTGTGTCGAGCCGA
This sequence comes from Hermodice carunculata, assembly GCA_964020975.1. NCBI lineage: Eukaryota > Metazoa > Annelida > Polychaeta > Eunicida > Amphinomidae > Hermodice > Hermodice carunculata. The sequence continues at coordinate 76,440,865 of OZ026623.1, read as the reverse complement.
CAGCTTTATGAAGCCACGTGCAAATGGCGAGGAAGGCCAGTTTTTAGGATCATTGTATAGATCGATTTGATGGATACTATTTCTGTCAAGTTTGAGCTCCTGCAGGTCCTTTGAAAAGTCGTCAATATCGGGTATTTTGTCCAACTCCCTTGAGGTACAATCTGCAAATGTTGCATTGCATTCGCACTCCACTGGACAACCAAGCTCATGCCTGCTGTGCCACCTAGTGTTACTTTGAAGAACTACTGATACAGTATCTGCACTACAATCTGATTTTGTTCCATTTGTATTTTGCTGAACAGATCTGTTGCCGTGCGTTAACTTTTGGCGCCACCAGCTGTTTTTTGACTGAACCTTTTTATCTGCAAGCTGCTTCTGACCTCTGCTAGAACTCAGGGTCCTGTTCTGTGATCCGTGGCTGGCATAGACAGTATGTGTGCATCCTAAGTGGATGACCATTAGACACAGCAGAAAAAAATGTGCTATGACAGCCATATTTTTCTACCAAACAGCTGGAGACTCAGTAGAAGTGGGCAACACACGTGTAAAGTACATAAAAAGATGCTCCTTGCTGAGAAAATACTGTCACTCACATGTTGAAATTTTCATTCCGTTCAGATGATCAGGTGGCTTGGCGTGTTGAACATTCACAAATATATTAAGAGCTGCAATATATAGAATGTACACTAATTGTATCAGAAGTGGGACTCCTGATAATGGCACCGTTGGTCCACCCTACAATGAGCTGATCACAAGTTTGCTGGCACCCAGGAACAATACCAATGGTTCTTGAAAGTCTGCTGTGATATCAGTGGTTATGTAGAGGAGAGTTATATCAGTAGTTATGCAGAGGAGAGTTATGTTATCAGCAGCTGTGTAGAAGATAGAGTGATAATATTAGTGGTTATGTAGAGGAGAGTGATAACAGTAGTTATGCAGAGGAGAGTGATATCAGTAGTTATGCAGAGGAGAGTTATGTAATCAGCAGTTGTGTAGAAGATAAAGTGATAATATTAGTGGTTATGTAGAGGAGAAATTGATGATATCAGTATTTACATGTATGTAGAGGGGATAGTGTTGATATAATTTATGTGAAGGAGAGTACTGTCAGTAGTTATGTGTGAGAGTGGGTGATTGTATCAATGGCTATGTAGAGAGAGGGGGATACCAGCCAATGTATGGAATCCAATGATATCACAAATTATGCAGTTTAAATTGATAACAACTGACTGTGCCAAGTTTATACTCACAAAAAAAAAAAGGATTAAGATTAATAATAATATGTGAGTGAGAGCATAAACATGAAAACTGCTCTGTTTATCTTGATGGATCATTCAGGATAGCATCCACATGGACCAACAGTGGTATGTTATGTGTATAAAACAGGACACATCCCACACTGTTCAGATAACTTTGTCTGTAGAATTCACAGTGGTACATGTAAGATCATCTGTCTGTAGAGTCCACTCGGGTTAGATCTTGTATCCATATAGTCCACAATAGTAAGATCATATGTCCATGTAGTCCAGTTTTGTCTGCAGAGTCCACACTGGTCAGATTACTTGTTACTGTAAAGTGTACCCTGTTAACATCTGATCACTTGTCTGTGGAGTCCATGCTAGTGAGATCATGTATCCAAGTAGTCCACAATGAAAAGATCATGTATCTAAGTAGTCCATAACAATAAGATCAATTATCCAGGTAGTCCACAAATTAAGGTCATGTATCCAGGTAGTCCACAATAACAAGATCATGTATCCAAGTAGTCCATAATATTAAGATCATGTATCTGTTCCAAAAGCATCCACTATTGTTGTATCATATTGTCTGAAGAATCCACACTGGTAGATACATGTTAATGTAAAGTCGACCCTGTTAACATCATTTGTCTATAGAGTCCATGCAAGTAAGATTATGTATCCATATAGTCCACAGCAGTGAGATCATGTACCTGTGGAGTCAATCATTGTTGTATCACATGCATGTCCAATAGATTCCACACTTGCAAAATTATTTGTGTTGCGAAACCACACTGGCAAGATCACTTGTCTCCAAAGTCCATGCTGGTGAGATTACTTGTTGTAGAGTCCACAGTGAGAAGATCGTTTTAGAGTCCACACTTGTTTGTATAGTTTATATTAATGAGATCAGTAGTCTCTGCAGTCTTCACTCATGTGTGCCTTAGTTTAGGATCAGATCCGCTCAAAGGAGAGCACTGTTGCACAGACAAAAAGGGCACCAGCAGTGCACAGCCGTGGCTTTGATTTACAGATGTCTTCACAGGCAATTCTAGCAAGCACTTGTTGAAAATCTATGGACATATTCTGATATAAGCAAATATTGTAGTCAGATGCAGATGTTATAAGCTCACCAGTACTTGACAGCACAAACACAGGGTTATACAGCCAGCCATGCCGTCACACAGCATGACAGTGCCTCTAATATACATCTATCAGCTGTTTAAATTGTGGTGGGTGGGAGCAGCAGAGTGTTGCCATTGGTCCAAGCAGGACATAAGTGAGTGCCAGGCAGCCATTGGTCAATCATTGTGTGTGTGAGAGGGAGTCGCATTGAAATCTAGGGCATTTCTGAATGGTTGTACGTATCCTCAATGTTATATGGCATGAGAAAACAGGGCGAGTGCAGCAAGTTCAACTCCATGGAGTAAAATTACACACAAGTCACAGTTTCACTTCCTCATATTAGTCATGGAACATTTTAACCCTTTGTGTCTGCAGTTTGTTATCAGTGCTTGAGTACCCGTAGGAGGGTAGGGGTGTGCAGAATCAATGTATGTTTGCATAATGTGGAAAATGTTTTTTTAGCATGTGGCCCACATTTGGCAAACAAAACCAAAAAAAAGACTATTTTTTTGGAAGATGAAGGGGGGAGGTCATAGATAGAGGACTCTTATGTACTGTTGTGAAAAGGTTGACAATTTTGAACATCCCCAATAATCATAACAACAGCCTTGTTTGTTTGTTTGAATTGTAGTTATTGTTATTGCAGGTTCAGATTCCCCATGAATAGACCTTTTCCCGCAATCAATCACTGAGCATGACAGTATAATCCAGAAGGAAATTTAACAATTGTCACAATCAGTTACCCAGGACAGGAAGAGTTAATCTGTCAATCCAAACTACAGTGGTCCCTGTCTTGGGAGGCCACCCGAAGGGCAGGCCCAAAAGTAGTTTCTGAAGACAGGTGGCGTCTCATTAAAGGTAGAATAACATGGAAATGATAGCAGGGACTTTTGAAATGTGGTCTTTCAAGCCAGGTGGTGTCTCTTCAGAGTGGCCTTTCAAGACAGGGACCACTGTATTGACATTTTCTGCAAAATGATGTTCAAAGTGGTTCTTCGTATTATGCTAAATTTTTACTGTTATATGCTCATTCCCTCACGTACCAGAAGTGTAAATAAAGACTCTTGTTTTTATCACATAATAGCAAGGACATAATAAAACAGTACTGAGCACACTGCACGTTTTTATCACATAATAGCTACGACATAATAAAACAGTACTGAGCACATTGAACTATGTTGATCAGCCCCTGTGCTTGTTGAGAACAAGAAAACTCCAACCAGGATCCTCCCACCCTCACCCCATAAATCCTTAAATCCCCCTCAATCATATGTTAAAAAAAAAAAAATTTTTGCACCAAACAACGTGTTTTTGCACTGATAGGGGATCCCCAACTACCAAATGGGACTTCCCATTGACTGTCAACAATGCCCCTTTAAAGTAACGTCAAGGAGCATGACATTACAGTGTGGGTAAATTTCACACAGCTGACCGTCACATATGACAGGTGGAAAAATGACCCAGGACCAGTTAGCTTAACTGACCTGCATGTATATGTCACTGTAGTATGTTAACAACATTCAAATGGCAAAACCGGTTGGGTGAAGTCATCTATTTTTCCCCCCTACATTCCTGCTGAGCTTTTGCTTTGTTTTAACTCATTCCATACTATGTGACTTGCCAGGCAGTGGCAGAACCACTGACTTAAGACTGTAGGCATGTTGGTACTTGAATGAAAGCTCTTTTCCTGAAGAATTGAAATGTGCAATTGTCGTCTCAAATCTAGGTAAATATATGGAAAAATTAGGGACTGGTATGGAAAGAGTTAATTTTCCTTTGTAAATAGAGCCCCTATTCCCATAGGTAGTATGCAATGCTTCTCTTGTTAGGTCATGATCCTCATCCAGAAGTGCCTATTTCTATTGAACTGACCCCCTGAAGAAAAACCACCTCTCTAATATGACATTGTACCTGGAATAGTAGGGTGGCTGTCTTAGACAAGGTCTACAGTAACAATGAAAATTACATGGCACAACTTCTGAAAAAAAGGACTGACAGTGTATTAAGTACCATCATGTGAAGGATATAGTCAGACTAGCTGTAAGTTATTGGCTTCTGTGAAGACATGCTACAGCTGGTGCAATGGCAGTTGGGGCATGACTTTCCAGTATAGTGAAACTTCATTATAACAACATCCTGGCACCTAACATTATTCACTTAATGATGCCAGTTTTAAGAGGCGTAAAGTCAAATGTCTCTGGTGTTTGACTCAGTTATTTCACATATTCAGCTAAATGCCACATGTTGCAGGGAACAGATGTAGTCATTATAATGAGGTTTCCCTTTAATTAAAAAAACAAATTAATGACCACAGCCCAGGCCTTCAACAAACTCAAGACCTTCAGTTGTGATCACAACAAAAGTTGTATGGATCAAAATGTTGCCAGACATACACAGGATACAGTCCTCTGCTCCTTGTAGAAGGACTTCTCATTCAAGTTGCAGCATGCCTGTAGTTCCCAAAGGAATAAGAATGGTCCAGTTTAATGGCTTTTCTTAGCATGGCTGTAGTGCCCAAGGAAATAAAAAGAGTCCAATTTCAGGGCTTTTTTTATATAGTGCGCCTATACTTCTCAAGGCAATCAGAATAGCCCAGTTTAATGGCTTTGCTCAGCATGCCTATAGTTTAATGGCACTCCAGAGTGTGCCTGTAGCTACAAAGGAAATTAGAATGGTCCAGTTTAATGGTTTGCTTCAGCATGCTTTTGGCACCAGATGTCCACAGTGGCTGAGAAAACATTCGGACTCTACATGTATCTCTAACATCACTGACAGGGTTTAAAAGTACCATGCTGTCTCTTTATACAGCCCACCATTACAAGGTTGATTTTGATTAATCGGGGGGAGGGGGTGTCCCTTGGCCCCCACTGAAGCACTTTTTCTATTACTTTTCTGAACTATTCCTTGTGATAAGGCAGTTTTGGTGTTGCATAATCTACTCCATGGAGCTCTTTATCACTGTGTTATAAGTGAGACTGTATGTAGTTGACTTGAGTGCCATACGATTATTGGTCAAGACCGCTAGGGTTTCGTGCGTCACATGTATTGCCTACTAAAAGAGAAAATAATAAAGTATTTTTATTTGGAACATGTTTTAATTAGGACTGACATTCAGCATCACTATAGTAATGGCGTGCGGCAGAATTTGGCACATCTTGGTGGTGATTGGGGGTGGCCAAGCTGCGATGTGTGGCAGCCAGCAGCAATGAGTGGCAGGCGACGGTGCCGCCGCTGATCGCCACCCACTGCTTTCTCTTCCAGTCAGCCACTGTGGCAGTCTGCAGTGGTCAGAACACCGCTGAATGCCACCAAGTGCCGCAGACTTCTGAAAAGTACCTCAACATAGATTGGGAAGCGTTTAAATTTGTTATGTTCCACAACCAACATTTAACTTTCATTTCAGTGGAAATTATTCATGCTTCCCAATCTGTTTTGAGGTACTTTGTAGTAGTCTTCAGTGCTTGGTGGCATTCGGCAGCGTTTAGTGGTGATAATTGGCCTTGCCACTGACTGCCGCAGACTGCTGCAGTGGCTAACTGGAAGAGAGAGCATTGGCAGCACTGGGCAGCAATCAGTGGCTCCACCGCCCACCGCCAATCGCTGCGAAAATTTTCTAAGTGCCGCTAAGCATCATTACTAGTGCATTCCTATGTTTTGCACATTTCTTGGGAGCACGTATTTGTTCTAGGTAACTGTGTACATTTTGCTGCTATTGCCCCAGTCTTGCCAGTCAGCACACCTTGAATTTATTACACCCAGTTAATTAGCATATCTTCCAGTGTTGCCCTCTGATCCAGCGCATACCATCCAGTTATAACCACTGAGCAAGCACATATCTTCCAGTATTGCTCTCTGACCATGCACATATCTTCAGTATTTCCCTCTAATGAAGCACATATCTTCTGCTTTTGCCCTTTGACCATGCACATATCTTCCAGTATTGCTCTCTGACCATGCACAAGCATATATCTTCAGTATTTGCCTCTGATGAAGCACATATCTTATGGCTGTTGCCCTCTGACCATGCACATATATCCAGTATTGCTCTCTGACCATGCACATATCCTCAGTATTTCCCTCTGATGAAGCACATATCTTCTGGTTGCTGCCCATGCACATACAGTAGTCCCTGTCTTGAACGACCACTCCTATGAGGGACCACATCATTTGAATGACCACATTTGGTTGCCAAAGTTGTTTTTCTTTCATAATTTACTTCTCATGAATGACCACCTGTTAAACATGACCAGCCACCATGCAAAATGAACAGATTTTGTGACCGCATAACACAAATTTGAGCCATATCTGGCCACTACCCAGCAAGTCAGCCAACGAAGTACATGCACGCTACTCACCCATTGACATGGTTCTTGTCGAATTCATTGAGTGCAAACAGTAAAGGATTTCTTTCTACGGTAAATTTCCTTCAACAAGTACTTCATTTGATCAATCAGTGTCTATTCCTCATTTCAAATTCCCACGAGCGTAGGATCTCTCCATTTATGTACATTTTTATAATGGCAGTGAACAGCCATACTCTGCATGTATCTGGCCTTTCCACAGTGGATCTCAGAGGATTTCAACTAGCATATTTCTTTCTCTGTATGCTGGGATATTATGGATTGTTTTCTAAACTAAACCTCATAATGATCAGCAGAAATTTACTTGTGGCGGGAACTTGATCGCTCCCACTTGTGATTGTTCACATCATGCATCTTGAAATGTTTCAAATCTGAATACACAAAGAAGGTTGCCAAAGCCCTCCGGAAACATACGAAACAACTTTCGTCATTTCCCGGAGATTGTTGACCAACATGGTCATCGCTTTTTTGCATGCAAAACCTAACCTAACCATGGCAAATAAGTGGAAAGCCACGGAAATATTATTCAATCGAACCATGTTTTATCATAGTATAATCTGTAAAATGAACAATGATAACTTTCGCTAGATCAGAATCACATGGAACCCCGATCAAACACATGCTTGCCTGCTTGAATATACAACCGACACTGACGAAGTGGCACGATCTGTTTTTCCCTTGGTTCAGAGCGAGGTGAACATGGCGCCCAAAACACACTTGATGCCAAGGGGAAAATGCCGAGTTTTATTTTGATCTATAAATTATGAATTATAATGAGTTAGGCTCCCCCAAATGTGTAGAATGAAGTTAAGACACTGAGTGATGCCATCAAAGCAATTTTATGACAGTTTAAGCTGATTACGTCACAAGCAAAGGCTCCGTACCGAGTGATGCATCAGGCCTATTGACCATAACGGGAAAATGATAAAACTCGAGACCGGCAAATATTTTAAAGTTATGAAACACATCTATCTGCAGCCAGACAATTAAGAGTTCTTTATTGAAATAAAGATTTTCAGGTTTGTGACTGTTAAATTTAATAAATGAGAATTTCTTTTCAAAACATATATTATCAATGATGAGGAATTGATGATGGCAGAAAATTTGTGTACCTCAATACCTGAGAAAGTCCGTCCAGTGGATTATTTTGAGCTGTTGAGGTTGCGCAAGTGGGGTTTCTCCAATGAGTGACCATTTGCATTATACGACCACTTTTTGGTTGGCGCTAAGGGTGGTTGCTCAAAAGAGGGACTATTGTACATGTATCTTCCAGTATTTCTCATGAAGCACATATATTCCAGTAATTGCGGGCTAACTTTGAACATTATTCAGTTATTTTATGTTTTGAAAGTAAAGTCTTTTAGGCAAGAGCAAAAAAAGAATGTTCTTGTTGTCCTTTGTATACAGGGGAATTCAATCAGGAGAGCTGTGGTTTGTGTATTCCCATTACTTTGCATTGTAATTTGCAACTGTATATGACTCAGAACTGCTCTATGTAGAACTAAAAAATTTCTCACTGCAAAATCTAGATGTTAGGCTTAAGTGTCCGTACAAATTTTAAAACCTAAGTTACAAAAGAAAGTCAGTTTATATGAGGTTTCTTTTCCCTGACCAAGCATGGTGTACTTCTTTATATTCTTTATGGTATACAGTGAAACCTGTTTTGAGAGACCACTGTGAGGAAAGGCCACCTGCCTCATCAGACCATGTTTACCATGTCCCGTTTGCCATCTTTCCCATGTTATTACACCTCTGATGAGAGACCATGCACCTGCCTTATGTGACCACTTTGGCCTGCTCTAGGGGTGGTCTCTCAAAACAGGTTTTACTGTATTGCAAAGGTTTTTAGCAGAATTCACATGGAAAGTTGTTGGAAAGGGGGAAGGCAAGACAGAGATTGTTTATCAGTGTGCGCAAAGTCTTCGATGTTTTGGGGCTCAAAGCCACCGTGGTGACTCTCTTTCAGTGTGTCTGGTATCAGTTTTAACACACTGTCTAATTGGGATACTCGTGTGGTTTGATCCACAAAAATTTTGTGTGTTGGTTTGTGTGTTTGCTGTTTAGATATTAAACACAGAAAATTGCTAATTGGGACTTTTCCTGTTCTCTGTCATTTGTGTCCGCTTATGCTGACAGTGATGCAATGTGTATGTACATGTACTGCATTGACGTCTTGTCAAGCATGCAATGTACTGCTCTGGATTGGAGATGATCAACAAAGTATAATTTCCTCTTTGGCAGGATATCAGGTAATGTTATGGTGTACATTAGATAAGGATATAGCAAATAGTCAATTGACCTGGGACGTGATTGCAATGGGGCTCATCTGCAATTGTTGTCCAAATTGTTTTCTGTTGAGACTAAAATTAATGAAAATCATTGGAGCAGATGACTTCTCATCTCCAGTCAGTTTTCGTCAGTTTATGGAAGAATTGGTTAAATAATACTGGCACTGAGTGAACCTGGTTTCGAAATGTGCTGTGAAATGATTTTACTTGACTGTGTGTGATATTAGGCCAAAGTGACATGAGAAAGATTTATCAACATGAAGTTGTAAATGCCCCCATCCAACCTAAGTGCATCAGAACATGACAGCTCGCTTACTTCAGTCTCAGTTTCATTGTAGCTTTGCAGCAAATAATTTATCATAGCCAATGAGCAAACATAAAAAATCACCTGTAGTTTTGTTCAGCTGGTTTTTGAAAAAAAAAAAAAATGACTGCAAACGTGCTAAAAAAATCATTATGCATAATGATAGAAGTTAGTCAATTAGGCACTCAGTCTAAAATGTTAAAACTTTTAGCTCTGCTGACTGACCAGTCAGCAGAGCTACATGTATTTTGATTTTGTACATGGGTGTTCCCGAGGTGGACATCTACCAAGTTTCCAAAGGAGATGATGATGCAATAATTTTTCTATTTTTCATGAAATTTTTAATTGATAAAAAAAAAAATGCATTTCAAGAACTACTTTAATGGTCAAATGCTTTAAAATTACACATAGAGTCTCCTGGCATCACCTAGTCCTTATTTTGGTCACCAGGTGGCACTGCAATTTTTTTCTATTTTTCTTCTTTTTTTTTTTTTAGTTGAATTATATATCATACTTTTGCTACCACTGTACATGATATATATAGCTATACAGACTACAGTGTATGTGTTGCAGTACTGTAAAAGCATATTCCAGTCAGGAGAGAGCACAAGATTATCATGATCATCTTGTTTGTTTGATTTTTTTTTTTAATTTGTATTCAAGGTGCCGCATTGACACTTTAAGTTCAACTATTGTGGCATTTTAGTTCCTATTTCATGGTACCAAGGAGGGCATCGATGAGACGAGACCCTCTCCCCGGCCATGAACTTTTTTATGATTTTTTTTTTCATTTAAGGCTTTGAATTTGTTGATTTTAATATTTGTGTTCTTGCTTCAAGAAAGTGAGAAAATACAATCCTAATAAACAGAACATGCATACAAATGTTTACTGTATACCTGTGTGTGACTGTGGAGTGCAATGTGTTGTAGGTACACAGTGGGCGACTCAGGCATCCCGTTTTGTCTGCAATCCTGCAGCAAAGCGCTCACCTACGGCCTGGCCCTCAGTGAGCTAGGACCAGATATTGTGCACGAGTTTGTGGGGCAGGAACCAAGTGGACATAGCTTTAATGAACTAAGGCTGGACCCACAGAGTAAGTCAGTTCAGGTTTTGTTTGTTTGGTGTGTTTGTTTGTTTGTTTGTTTTTTTGTTTGTTTGTTTGTTTGTTTTGTTTGTTTGTTTGTTTGTTTCTCTCTTCCTTTCAAAAGTTAGCATAAGGAAGAGGACACACCTTATTGATCAGTGCCTTATATGTATTTTGTTGGTGTCGATTTGGATATTACATGATGGTATTTGCTGTAAAAATGATATGAAATGTGTAAATCCAAGCAAAGCCAGTGGTGAAAAATGTGAAAAAGATACAGCTTGAGCCAGATTGTCCATAGGTTGTTATGTTGTTATATATAAAATTTATTTTGGGCAGACATACATGGTTCATATGGAGCAAGTGCAATAACATAAAAAATTAGGGGAAAAAGTGCATTTAATGTACATTTAAATAATTTGCTAACCTGGATACTGCACTTAGATTTAAGCAGCTAAGGCTAGCCTGTATCCAAGTTAATACAAATATATTGCACTAATGTCTATGTAGCAGAGAGGTATAAAACACGTCTGATGCATATAATTTGTTTACAAGACTGTTGCTTGAGACCATTAATCTGGATAGGAAATTGAAAATCTGTTCATGCTTATACAGGATACATGTACAGTGTACCGGGCACATACATATTTTCACTTTTTTTCATATATGCAAGACAAAAATTCTGTATGTATCACCCATAAACATAAGAAAATATATTGTGCAGGGAAGCCACACAACCCAATGATCAATGCTGGGGCCATTGTGACAGCCTCCCTCATCAAAAGTGACTTCAAGCTGGCAGACAGATTTGATTATGTAAGTAAGAGTTTATCTGATTTGAAGTTTCATGACCCTTCATGACAAAATATCATGTACTTGGTGTCAGATCTGATATCTTTATTTATCTGTTATATTGTACTGTCAGATATAATATAGGTTTGATATTTTATGCTAATTTCAGATTTAATATTTTGCAGTGATTTGATATTTTTAGTCCTCCACGAGAACCTGGGCAAGAGTGGGTGGGTTGGTGGAAACTTAAGATTTGGGTTCAAAAATGCTTGTCAGGACAACATTTTTGCTATACATGTACCATCATACTTATGGACAACTAACTTGGTATCTATGGACACATCCTCGGATAGGGGTGTGTCACATACCAAAATGAAGCCACCTGGACGTTTGACCCTTGACCTTTATCAGTATTGCCACCCCACCAAGCTTAAAATCCAAGGGATGAAACATAAGATTCTGGGAAGTTGATAAAGTCAAGGGGATGAAACGTAAAATTCTTGGAGATTGGTAAATTAATAATAATGTGAAATACAGGAGGAAAATATTACTGAAATGCTGTTAGGTGCCTAAAAATTGTCAAAATTTGAAAATGTTCAAGAATTTTCAGCATAAAATTCTGGGAGTGTCCCGGGTAATTTGGTAGGGTTGGCAACACTGCTCTATTGGACCCCATCATAGAAAATGCTTGTGTGGGCTTTTCATGTATGTAGCATATTGTAGGAAGTAGAAATCATTATCAAACTATGAATTTTTGACACTTGTTTGGATACTGGTGTGTCATGTACCAAAATTAGGTCACTGTACCCACGACTTTTGACCCCGTTGTAGAATTTATGCCTGTTTGCAGTATGATTGCCTTGCGATTCAATTTCTCCCTGATCTCATGCTATACAGATATTGGATGAGAGGAAGTACAATACAAAACTTTATGTAGCAACGAAATGCTACATCTGGTGAGGCAATGCCAGGCCCAAGATGACATTTTATGTGCCCGTAGAAGATCATGTGGGACAACTTGCTACCCCAGTGTTATATGCTGCATATCATTCACAATTTTCATTACCTCCAGCATTATGATTAAGCATCAGACTGAATCTGGGGCTTCTCTTGACATGGATTCAATGCTAAGTGTCCAGCCCATGCCAAGGAAAGCTGTTGACCTCAGGGGCATGTCCTCTTGAGATGTTGCATCTAAAATTCTCATTAAGATTATTTTTAATTACAGTTGAAATGAGTCCAATTTGATTCCCATTTGCTTGTAACATGTCCTTATTTTCAATAGACTTATTGAATAGCATACATAGCTATATATTTTCTAAAAGTATACATTTGGGAAATGAACTTTGATTGGTTAACTGAAAAAAAAAACTGTTTTATCTATTTTTGCAGACAAAACAATAGCGCAAACATCAAGAATTGGAAACATTATTATCTTATGGGTCTCTGCTGAGTTTGTCCAGGTGGTCTTCCTCTGGTGATTACTTACAATTTTTTTGTTTCTTGTTTGGTAAAATCTTAAAAATCTTTTTGACAAATATTCTCAGAAAACACTAGGGCCATTGCTTCAAAGTTTTACAGGGACAATTTTGCAGACCCTTAGACCTTGGTTTGTTCACCAGGTGGTGCTGCACTTCTTTTCTATTTCCTATGAATTTTTGTGTGTTTTTTCTTTATTTTTGATATCTCCTAAACTTTGTGTTGGATCTCCATCAAACATGATGGGAATTTAGCTGGATTCAATCTTAACAAAATTGTTTGCTACATGAGATTGCTGTCATTTTTTTTTATTTTTAATGAATTATCAAAACTGTGAAATACCAGTAAGGGTGCACACACACACACACACACACACACACACACACGATTATCATTTTTACAATAGGGATAGCAGCAGATCTGACTTTTTGGCTTATATCGTGGTAATGGTGAATCCAAGACCATGTTTACTGTTAAGTACTGGCAGGGAAGTAAAAATGGGGGTTCCTTGGTATTGGATATTTTGACCTTGAGTGACCTTGAAAGGTCAAACTGATAGTTAGCCTTCTTTATATCTTGGTAATGGTGGAAGCTTAACCCATGGTGACTGTTAAACACCAATACTATTAGGAAAATACTGTACCTGTTGGCTTTCTGTTGGTGTCGTTGATTTTGACTACATATGAGTGGATTTGAAAGATCAGACTGATATTTTAGCTTATATCTTGGTAACAGTGGATCCTGTGACACTCCATTCAATGAAAAAATGATTACTCCTGACCTCTATGAGTGAAAACTGATATCGCAAACAGCGATGATGGTCTTTAACAAATAGGAGCTTGATATTATTCCAATCACAGGACCACCTGAGTCTGTGCATCAAAGTCAGCTGAGCATGGGACTGTCACATTGCTCTTGTTTGTGCTTATAAGCTAAATATCTTGACATCATCTGGTAGTAAGTATCATAATTTTAGTTGTTGAGAACACACTTAAATAGATTGTCAAATCAACAGCCAGATATTACACGACCTGATACTTGTCCTGTCACATGTATTGAATGCAGTGTCCTCTATAACACTGACAATGGGCCCATGGAGTAGACTGTGTCATAACAGCAGAACTACCTTTCTACGGGGACGGGGGCAGGGAGTGCACATGTAAGTCAGGGTGAGAAAAATTGTTTTGAAATAACTCGTTTGCAGGATAAGTGACACAAAATTTTCACTTGTCCTTCCGAATGCTGAAGAAGTGTACCTACCGAGTTTTGGTTTGAAGGAGCTTTAATGGAAATCTTTATGTCATATAGTGACTTTATGTGTCTGTTATGGGAAGAAACTTTGAAATTTAACATACTGTAAATTTTGCCAGTTACATGTATTAGTACTTGTCCATAGGACAAGTGAAATTTGAAAGTCACTTGTCCTCAAAAGGATTCCACTTGTTCCTGGCAATAGGATCATAGGAATTTTCACACCCTGGAAGTGAAACTAAAGGAACCACTATATTGTATGAGAATTCACCTCATATTGAAGGATCTGATTAAGTAGGAGCCATGTAACTGACCTTGATCAAGTATGTGGCAAGTGACAATGCTTACAAAGACTTGCCAAAAATTGCTGGGCATTTATACTGCCATGAAGAAATAGGCAACATGCACACAATTCAACCATCTACGTTTAATAACTGATAGTTTTGCATAATGCATAGGGTGTTTACAGTAAATAGCATTGTCGCAAGTCAGAAAAAAAATGGATACATTTGAATGCGCTCCAGACCATTCATGCCTGGCTGCACGGCAAACTCGGTCAGACGCTTTTTCTCCAGTGTTTGGATTCCCGGGGGCAGGTCAGTCCACTTCCTTAAAGCAGGAACAATAATGTATTCGAGTAGTTTCATTGGGTTTTTATTTTTTGTTTTCTATACTTTATTTAATTTTTTTTAATTGTATTTAATTTTTTTTTATTTTATTTAATTTTTTTTTTTTTAATTTATTTTTCACTTATTTCATTTATTTTTCTTTTGTTTTCTTTATTTAACTCTTTCAGTGCCAACTGAGACTTAGGTCAGTCTACCTGTACTAAAAAAGAACTGTTCTGAATTATGATAAAGGTGCTAGATCCATGTTCCTGGTAAAAAGACCATTTATTCAGGTACCAACATGCCTGTAGTTACATAGAATATAATAGTCCAGGTCAACAGTTTTCCTTGGTATGCCTTGGGCTCAAAGTGTGCAGAGTATAAAATTTCCCAAGTTAGCTTTAAACCAAATATTCCTGACTTTCATTTTTCCACACTGACTGCAAAAAAAGGGACCAAATAATGAAATGAAATAAAAAATATATTTAAAAAAAATACATCAGTGAGTCACTTTGTTCACCATAATTTTCGGACATATTTAATCCTTCCGTAAAAAAACAAAACGAAACTTTTAAAAGACTTAATTTGGCTGCATGGGGACAAGTCCAGAGTGTTTCTCCTCAGGGAGATTTGGAACAGTGGAGGGTGAAAACAGATATATTTTTTATAGACGTTGATGTTGAGGAAAAAACTTTTTTAAGACTTGATGTTAACTTATTTTCCCTGAAGAAATGCCAGGTGGCGTGCAGGCAGGGTGCAGTCATTCCCTATGGGCAGATATATGTGCATGGAATGTAGTTCATCTGTGCAGTAGAAAGGGTTTTTTTTGTTTTTTTTTCAAATTGGTGTCTGTGTGCAAGTGTCTTGTCTCGG
This sequence comes from Hermodice carunculata, assembly GCA_964020975.1. Lineage (NCBI taxonomy): Eukaryota > Metazoa > Annelida > Polychaeta > Eunicida > Amphinomidae > Hermodice > Hermodice carunculata. Next base: position 76,425,461 of record OZ026623.1, on the reverse strand, counting down.
AAAAGCAGAAATAAACTGTGAACAATATGTTCTTGACAGGTGTTTTTGTTAAAACATAATGACCAATCATTTTGTTGCACTAGGTTGAGTGTGTAGCACTGAAAGATTTCAAACCTGTTTCCAAACATGTCAACCTTTGCTCCACATCCAGTGTTAAAAAATTCCCAGAGTAATACTCCAGAACTGGATCTATCCCTCACAAAAAATTATGATTAATATACTGTATTGACCTTCACTGTTAATATGCTAAGGTACACTACAACATACTTTGTGGGAAAATACACAAGTTCCCCACTAAAATTACCGCATAATGCATAGTGCATGAAATTTGTTGGCACATTATATACTTTTTTCGCCACATTATATACTTTTGTCCTTTCAGGTTCTGAATCAATACAGAAGACTGGCAGGTGGGGAATTTATTGGCTTTAACAATGCCACGTAAGTTCATCTTCTTTTTTTCATCCCATTCTTGTGTATCTCGAGAATATCAGCTGAGTTGAGATGCAAGCAGTTCCTGTGTTTTCAGTAATCCTTGTCAGTAAAACCATAAAAATTGGGCAAACATATAAATAGGTACAACACTGATGATAACCTCAGAGATGCAAAATAGATATTTTCTAGTTGAACTCTGTTTGGTTCAAAGTACCACTATAGCTCTGTCTAGTTCAAAGTACTTCTTTAACCGTATGCGGTTCAAGGTTCTACTTTAGTCCTGCCTGGCTGAAAGTACTACTTTTAGCTTCTCTGGTTCAAAGTACTACTTTAACCTTGGCTGCTTCAAAGTTCTACTTTAACCCTATCTGGTTCAAAGTACTACTTTAACCCTGTATGGTTCAACGTTCTACTTGAACCCTGTCTGGCTCAAATTATTACTTTAACCCTGCCTGGTTCAAAGTTCTACTTTAATCCTGCTTTGCTTAAAGTGCTACTTTAACCCTGTATAGTTCAAAGTACTCCCTTAAACCCTGTCTGGCTCAAAATATTACTTTAACCCAGTCTGGTTCAAAGTACATGTACTTCCTTAACCGTATGCGGTTCAAGGTTCTACTTTAGTTTTGCCTGGCTCAAAGTACTACTTTAACCCTCCCTGGTTCAAAGTACTACTTTAACCTTGTCTAGTTCAAAGTTCTACTTTAACCTTATCTGGTTGAAAGTAGTACTTTAACCCTGTATGGTTCAAAGTTCTACATTAATCCTGCCTTGCTTAAAGTACTACTTTAACCCGGTATGGTTCAAAGTTCTACTTAAACCCTGTCTGGCTCAAAATATTACTTAAACTCAGTCTGGTTCAAAGTGCTTCTGTAACCCAGTCTGGTGCAAAGTACTTCTTTAACCCTATGCGGTTCAAGGTTCTACTTTAGTCTTGCCAGGCTCAAAGTACTACTTTAACCTTGTCTGGTTCAAAGTTCTACTTTAACCTTATCTGGTTCAAAGTAGTACTTTAACCCTGTATGGTTCAAAGTTCTACTTGAATCCTGTCTAGCTCAAAATATTACTTTAACCGTGTCTGGTTCAAAGTTCTACTTTAATCCTGTCTTGTTTAAAGTGCCGCTGTAACCCTGTATGGTTCAGAGTACTTCTTTAACCCTATGAAATTCAAGGTTCTACTTGAGTCCTGTCCAGATCAAAGTACTAGTGTAGCCAGGTGTGCTGCAGGATCTGCCAGACAATGTAACAATCACTCAGGTTAGACTTAGTCTGTTGGTGTGTGGGGAAGAATCTCCTTGAGAGGCCTTACAATATGGTACTCCTGTAATCCTACACTAACTGCATGAAAAAGCAGCACCTACACAGATCAGTGAATAAACTTCATGTAAGTGTACTTAACTCTGTCAGCACAAGCATTCTGATGACCCTATGGGAAAGTTGCGACACATTTATTTACACTAAGGATTACGGCGGCCCAACTTGATTGGTGGAGTGTGATGTGGGTCAAATGGTCATTTTGGTACGTGCCTTTCCAGTTACAGCCAAAGCTGAAATTTCCCCTGTGTTTGACATATATGTGTATGGGTTTTCTGCAACTTTTGACGCATGGCTGAAACTTTTTAGGCATTCTTAATTAAAGAAGTGGGAGTGGATTAACAAGGCGTATTGGCTTTGATTTTGTGGGCAGGCTGATGTGTAGACTTCTGTCGAGCATATCCTGCTGGCTGTACACATATGCGTTTATCAAAGTGAAAGTGAAACAACAGGTTTCTTTGGAGGAAATGAACTCAGCTGGGCCATCAAGCACTAATATTAACCCACTCTGGTTTTAACGCTGTGCTGACTGAACTTTGTATTTACCTTTGTCACATGAATATAAAGGCACAATTTTATGTACATTCGCATCTTAATTTTCTTGTTAATGTTGATGCAGTGGCTCCTCAAATAAAATTGAACATAACTGAATGCAACTTATTTTCTATGCTTCAGTTGTAACATTTCTGGAAAGAATGACTGATTTATTGTTAAGATTCTTCATTTTGAGAATGAAAATTTGGAAAATAAGTTGGGCTTTGAAATGTTGAAAACTGAAATATATTCACACAGGTTTAGTTTGAATGGGTAACCATGGTAACTATTTGTGTCTGGAGTTGCACGTGGAACTTTCCCCATGGTATGGTTACCACACTGGGGGGGGGGGGGGGGGAAGAAAGAGAAAAAAAAACCCAGAAAAAATGCAATAAAGAAAACATAAAGTATTTAATTTCTGTGGAAAATAAAAATAAATGATGATGTGCCACATTCCTTTTCACCCTGATTGTCATGGCACATTTTCCTGAACCCTTTTCTGGCCAGAATAAAACTGAGTCAATAGCTTTCTTTGGTGTGGGTTGCATAGGATGTGCTATTGACCTGGATAGGATGTGCTATTGACCTGGATATGATGTACTATTGACCTGGATAGGATGTGCTATTGACCTGATTAGGATGTGCTATTGACCAGGATAGGATGTGCTATTAACCTGGATAGGATGTGCTATTGACCTGGATAGGATGTACTATTGACCTGGATTGGATGTGCTGATGACCTGGATAGGATGTGCCAATGACCTGGATTGGATTTGGTGTTGCCCTGGATAGGATGTGCTGTTAACCTGGATAGGATGTGCTGTTGACCTGGGGCCTGCCATCATCAAACAAAATGTTTTGTGTTAACATGAAATTTAAAACATAAAGCTGATAACAATTTAAATCAGTTCACTTTTGGGTGATTTGAATGGGAAAGGGTTAAATTTTTCGCACCCTCTACGTCATTCAAATCTATACAGATGAAAGTGAAGGAATTATAAGTCGTCACCAAAAGGGATGCCAAATTTTTTGCTTTAGTATGAGATCTACTTATTTTTCAACCGGTTTACGTACTACATAAAAAGAACTATGAAAAAAAAACCATTTCTCATTACTTACTTCAAAATCTCTACTTGTTTCTAGGTATTTGGAAGAAAAGTGTCCAGTTTTCAGAAAAATGCATCATTTAACCTCCCGTTTTTCCCAATTTTTCCAGCCTTGGAGGGAGAACAAGCCCTCTCAAACCATACCTTGTTTGGTCAGTCCGCAGTCTGGGCAGATATACTTACTCTTTATTTCCCTGGATTGACAACCCAGCAGCATGGCAGGGCTTTTGAGAAATATGTCCTTCTGTGTATAGTTTCCTGTCAGAAAGATAGAATGCAGACACAAAGGGTTAATGGACGTTGAGGTCTATGGACTAACTGTCTGATTTTATGCCCTGTAGTTTCCTGTCAGAAAGAGAGACTGCGGACAGGAACTTTGCTCTTGGCTACTACATGAAGGAACACAAGGTAGGTAGCAGGCTTCCTGCAAGTTCCTTCCAGCATTTAGTTTCGGAATATGGAAGAATTTAGTTTTAAAAAAAAAGACATGAAAACATGGAGTTTCAGGGACTGGTGTCATTGATAGCCAGAAATAAAGGTCAATTAGGGAATGAAGTGTCACTGTGTAGTAATAACAAAGGAACATGTGGTAACCTTTCAGTATGTACTTGGAGACCAAGTCAACACTTTTTAACCTCTGCTGACCTAAGGCCACAGAGTTGATACGATCTGTGAAGTCATGGTGGCGCCATTGGTGGTGTTAATTGGAACAAACATCATAGATATCAAAAACAAATTCTTCATGGCAATAATAAATGTAGATGGAACTGCAAAATTTTTACCAAATGTACATAAGGCCAATGTTAAAATGCTATAAAACTTCGGGTGCCCTTGACGTATTTCAAGGTCATTAAGCACTCGTGTAAAGGACACTAAATTCAACATGTTGAGAAACAATGAGGCTGATGGTACTCAATGTATCACATGGAAGTTTGATATTGCCCAGTGTGGATGGCCTTGAATTAATTTGTCAAGGTCACAGAGAGATTGCATTTCATAAAAATTGTTTTATTCAGATGGTCAGTTGATTATAAGTCATCAGAGCATCAGACCCATGGGCCTCTTGTTATGCCCCTCCCCCCCCCCCCCCGAGAAGGAAGTGGCATATAGCAATTACTTTGTCTGTGTGTGTGTCCGCACTGACAGTTTTCATGCGATAACTCAAAAAAGTTTTTTGCTTAGGGCTGTCATATTGCATATGCTTATAGTCTGATTAAGGTCTCAGATGAGTTCAAGGATGGGTGCGCTTGACCCAATTCCCAAGGTCACAGAGCCTATTTTGTGAATTTGGTTCCACGCTATGACTCTAAAAGTTTTTTACTGCAGGCTTTCATTTGCACATGCTTATAGTCCTGAATAAGGTCTCGGCAAGTTCAAAGATGTGTGACCTTGATTCAATTCCCAAGGTCACAGAGACTTTTTGGTGAATTTGGTTTTCAAGTGATAACTGGAAAAGTTTTCCCTTACAGCTTTCAAATTGCACATGCTTATAGTCTTGAATCAGGTCTTTGACTAGGTCAAGGATGGGTGACCGTGACCCAATTCCCAAGGTTACAGAGCCATTTAAATGAATTTGGTTTTCAGGAAATAATTGGAAAAATTATTCACTTAAGGCTTTCACATTGCACACACTTATAGTCCTGAATAAGGTCTAGAACAAGTTTGACCTTGACCCAATTCCCAAGGTCACAGAGCCATTTTAATGAATTTGGTTTTCAGGAAATGTTTGGGAAAAATTATTCACTTAGGGCTTTCACGTTGCACACACTTATAGTCCTGAATAAGGTCTAGGACAAGTTTGACCTTGACCCAATTCCCAAGGTCACAGAGCCATTTTAGTGAATTTGGTTTTCACGGTATAACTTGAAAAGTTTTTCATATTACACATGTTTATAGTCCTGCATAAGGTCTTAGAGGAGTGCGAAGGTGGGTGACTTTGACCCAATTCCCAAAGTTACAGAGCCATTTTAGTGCATTGGGTTTTCGTGCTATAACTGGAAAAGTTTTTTGCTTGGGGCTTTCATATTGCACAAGCAAATAGTCCTGAGTAAGGTCTAGGATGAGTTGGAAGATGGGTTACCTTGACACAATTCCCAATGTCACAGAGACATTTTAGTGAATTTGGATTTCATGTGATAACTTGAAAAGTTTTTGACATAGGCTTGTCAAATTGCAGGTGATTTAACAGTTCTACATAAGGTCAGATGAGTGCGAAGATGGGTGACCTTGACTCAATTCCCAAGGTCACAGCCATTTTCATGAATTTGGTTTTCACACTATAACTTAAAAAGTTTTGTGCATAGGGCTATCTTATTGCCCATGCTTATAGTCCTGCATAAGGTCTCGGACAATTTGAAGATAGGTAACCTTGACCAAATTCCCAAGGTCACAGAGCCATTTTAGTGAATTGGGTTTTCACATGATAGCTCTAAAAGTTTTGTGCATAGGGTTTTCACATTGCACATGCTTATAGTCCTGCATAATTTCTCAGAGTTTGAAGATGGGTGACCTTGACCCAATTTCTAAGGCCACAGAGCAATTTTAGTGAATTTGGTTTTCATACGATAAGTTGAAAAATTTTTAACATGGACCTTTCTGACTACACATGGTTTTAATCCTACATAGAAAATCTGAGACAAGTTTGAAGATGGATCACCTTGACCCAAGTTCCAAGGTCACAGGGGGGGGGGGCAAAGATCTAGCAATCTCTGATTGCATTTTAATTTTGAAATGAAGGGCTTTATGTATTTAAATGAAGATCTTTTTATGTGGTACTTGAATTTTACTCTATGTCTATTGTAATTCAACTGAACACAATTTTTGTCATGATTATCACTGAAAAAAATTATTTATAAACAGAGTTAGGAACTTTGTCCAAAAAGGAACAGATATATTGGGGTTGTAAATTTTATGCAGATTACAGGCTGCATAAATTGCAAATTTGCCCCAGGTTACAGGCTACGTCATTGATTGTCAATATGATCTCCCTGTGACCACTCAGTGCTGTAGTCTTGATAGTCTCCCTGTGACCACTGACTGCTGTAGTCATAATAATTTCCCTGTGACCAGTGAGAGCTGTAGTCATGATAATTTCCCTGTAACCAGTGAGAGCTGTAGTCATGATAATCTCCATGTTACCAGTGAGACCTGTAGTCATGATAATCTCCCTGTGACCAGTGAGACCTGCAGTCATGATAATCTCCCTGTGACCAGTGAGACCTGCAGTCATGATAATCTCCCTGTGACCAGTGAGAACTGTAGTCATGATCATCTCCCTGTGACCAGTGAGAACTGTAGTCATGATAATCTCCCTGTGACCAGTGAGAACTGTTGTCATGATCATCTCCCTGTGACCAGTGAGACCTGTAGTCATGATAATCTCCCTGTGACCAGTGAGACCTGCAGTCATGATAATCTCCCTGTGACCAGTGAGACCTGTAGTCATGATCATCTCCCTGTGACCAGTGAGACCTGTAGTCATGATAATCTCCCTGTGACCAGTGAGAGCTTCAGTCATGATAATCTCCCTGTGACCAGTCAGGAGTTCATCTGGTTTCTTATGCATTTGCAGTGTTTCCCAGAGGGAGTCAATCTTATGGAAACCATGGACTTCTACTTTCAGGTAGGCAGTGTGCATATGTATTTCTGTCCCCCGCCCACAAAGTCAGGACTTGGATATAGTAATGAAGTCCATTACTCAGTCCAAGCAAAACAAGTTTGTCCATGCTATTTTGATTTTTTTTTTAACTTTTTTTTTTTTTTTTTTTTTTTTTTTTTGAATTTTGAAATTCTGTGATACCTAGGACCTGACCATCTGAAATTATTATGGCAAATAGCCCTTACAATGTTTGATATGTCTTGCCAGCATGACCTGTTGGTGAGACAAAGCATTCATTTTCCGGATGTCTGGATGCCCATCAGCAAAAAATTTCGGTTTCGGCATGCTTAAAATTTGTACTAGTCTTAACCTGAATACTTCAAAAGCCAGCTTGGGCGAGTATAACATCTGAGCTCCATTCCCAGTGTTTACTGATGCCATTTAACCCTTTCCCCCTTGAATTCAGACTGAGTCAACAGCTTTCCTTGGCATGGGGTGGGTACTAAGTGCCCACCCCATGCCAAGGCAAGCTGTTGACCTGGAGCACATTATCTTGATAAGTCACAGCTACAACTCTCTGTCCAATTGTTTTTCATTACCATTGAAATTAGTTGAAAACTCAAGAAAAGAAAGCAAGTGGCATTCGGCCACCAGCCACTTTTGGCTCGTTTAAAAGGAAAAGGGTTAATCTAATAATACAGTCATTATCCCACTTGGAGTTTGAGACACATCTGGTGCACGATCAAATTGTAGCATTCAGTCCAGTTTATCTCAATATTTACCCCATTAGTTAAACTGTTTATCACTGATGTGAGGAAATTAAATACAGCATATAAAAATACGCAGTTCTTTCCCCAAGTTGTAAAGGGATGTCATCAGCAGGTTTGGATTATTGTCAGCCTAATGAGCCATTTTTGTGTACAACTGTCAGGAAATATGTATAAAAACACATCGGAATGAAATGAAAACTTTGTGTCACATTTTGTCACATTTGGTGTCTTTTAATTGATAATTACACTTAAATTGTGATCATCATCTTCGTGTTCTTTTTTCTCTCTTCCAGTTATGTTCCATTGAGGTCAACTGTGAATCTGGGTCAGTGATGGCTGCCACGTTGGCCAATGGTGGAATCTGTCCAATCACAGGGGATCGTGTATTTGATGCTGCATCAGTAAGAAATACTTTATCGCTGATGTACTCTTGTGGCATGTACGACTACTCAGGACAGTTTGCCTTCCAGGTATGAGAAATGATAAACGCAATACTTAATTACACTCCACTCAAATGTTTGGGAGATATACTGTCTTTGCCTTGTCTGACTGTCCATCCAATGCACAATCCATGCTAGCAAAATTATCTTGTGATACACAGGCCACACCCAAACTCAACTTGACCTCAGTTGTACCTTGACCTTATTTCTTGACCTGATTACATTTTCGTGATCTTGACCTCATTTTCAAGGTCAGAGGATCCATGTGTGTGCAAAGCAGGAGGTTTCCAGTCTGTCAGCGATGACTTTTCTAGTTTTCTTTTTCCCAGAAAAACATAAAAGGTCTTTGATCAAGTAGAACAAACAGCATCAGTTACACATAATGTTTTAAATTAAGAAAAATACCGATAACATGTAATGTTATCAGAGGGAAGCTCAGTTGTACTAACAACATAGACAGCTTAAGGATGATGCTTGGACCACAAAAGAATACTGACTGTTGATCAGAAAACAGGCCTCAGCGTACAGAATCAGTTTGCGTGTCTGTTTCATTAAGTGACACTGGTTGGTAACAGACCAGGAGAACAAGACTGCTCAAGGTGGTGTGGTTCTACCTCAGCTACAGAGTCAGCCAGTAATAATCTATATTGTTCTTAGAAGTAAAAACTATGAACATAAACACATCACACAAGGTGTGTTTCCTTTTTTTTTTTTTTTTTTGGAATAGCCACAAGGAATCTTCCTTGCCAAACAAAATAATATCTTTTATTTCCATGTCACTTGCTAAACAGATCAACCTCTGGTTTCTCCACTCCAACTGGTCTATCCTTGACTTGCATGATCACTACTTTACTGCTGAAAAATGGGTCAATTGTTTATTGGTTTACCAGTACTTTGGTTACCATGGTAATGGAGTATAAGAAAACAGGACACACTGCTAATGGCCAAGATGATGACGATCAACTCCCTGATTGGTTGATAAGTCCTGGAGAAAGGTCACAGCGTACTGGAAATTGCTTTATTTTCACCTGTATAAATTTTCACAATTTTTGTATTTTTGACATTTCACTGTGTTTTTAATTTCACTGTTTTGCACATAATTCATATTCAAACAATGTTAAAATACTATTTCAGTGTGCTTTTATTTTCATGGTTTTGTGCCACCAGCAAAATAAGCGAAAATAAGAGTAAAGCAAAATTAAAGCAATTTACAGAACTTTTCTTACACTGAGTACAAATAAAACCTTTCGGTTCTTTAGCAGATTAATTGTAGAAGAGATAATATTGAGCTTTGTATGTGTTGGAGAATATCAGGTAAAAAAGTCTAAAAGATAGGAAGGTCAGACATTTTGATCAAATTGTACAAAAAAAACAAAAAAACAAAAAAAACAAACATTTCTTTGCTGCTCAAAAATTGCAATATGACATGCAAAAAGACATTATGGAAATAACTCTTATAAACTTGTAGCACAGAAATACAGTTAACATTATGTTGCTGTAATATTTTCCTATAGATCTTCTGTATCAGTGTTGATTTTGAATTATGTAGAGCTAAACATCAGTAACTCAGTCTGCACTGTGGCAGCAACTTTGAAGAATTGTAATTTAAAAATAAACCGAGATTAAAAAAAATCTGTGGAACACTTTTTAGCAAAAATGTGGGCAGTAATTCTGTGTAAAAATGTGCAATTTAACCCCCCCCCCCTCCCAATTAAAACCACCCCCTAAACCCAGTTAAAAGTGGCTGGTGGTCAAATGTTGTCTGCTTTCAATGTATTTGACAACATTCAACAGAACAGACAACCAACTTGAATGAAAATGGTAGACTTTGGCCTACGAAGATAAAATGTCCCAGGTCAACAGCTTTCCTGGGCCTGGGTTCGGCAATCAGTCAAATACTCCAAGGCCGCAGAAGAAGAGCAGAGAGGTAATTTTCAGTTGGGTTTCTTTCCTGTAGGGGGCACTTCAGTCAGGATGGCTAAGGTTGTACCTTCCCTTGACTTTACATAGGAGCATGTCTCCAATGAAGGTAATATGCCTGTGTTTCAGGTTGGGCTGCCAGCCAAGTCCGGGGTATCAGGCGCCATCTTACTGGTGGTACCCAATGTCATGGGCATCTGCTGCTGGTCTCCATCCCTGGATGAACTGGGAAACAGCTGCCGTGGACTTCAGTTCTGCCAGGTGAGGGAGCAGTCATTATCTCTATACCTCGAGTGAATAACACTCCATTGTGACTGAAGATGTATAAACTCATTTTCACTGAATTCCCCATATATTTCCGCGATTAAAATGGGGATTTTATATTGAAATTTGCAACAAATGAATGAATGAGTAAATAAATAGAATAAAAACTTTCATGTAAGTGCCAACATGTTGGCTGTTAAAATCATTGTTTCTTGCATTAAAATGTAAATTAATCCCGTACTTTCACTGGCCTCAAAGAAGGTACAGGTTTGGCTTGCAAAGCAATGCACAGTTACCAGACACCAGACACCACTCAAAGCATTCAACCAAATTTAGTTTGTTTTCTGAGATTGGGGGGAGGGTGATTGGTGAGGGTATGTTGTTATTGTTGTTTCAGTTTTCTTTTGCTTCATTTTACTTTACCAACTTAGAGTCTATTTAGCCTTGTAAAAGGCTTCCTGTAGAATTTGTTTTGGTAATTTGTGTTTTAAATCATAAAGAGCAATTCACAGTGTTCTTAAATTACTACAAAAATGCTTCATGCCCAAGAAAATGTGTAAATTTTATGTAAAACATCTCGGAAGAAGATGAGGATCTTTTCATGATAAATTGTACTTGATGAGTGCTTCCTGCAATCAATAAATGTCATGACAGGTTTGGATCTATAAGTTACATATGTCTTAGTGTGTGTTTTACTGATTTGAGATGCATGCATGAAGAGATTTAAGTTTCTAAAAATTCATGTCATAAGCTCGGAATAATGGCAATATGGAGGATTTGGCACAGAGTTGTGAATAATCTATCTGCAGCAGGTAACTGATTTTTATCAGAGAACCAGAGCCGGGCAGATGCAAAAGAGGAAAAAACTACATTTTCAATTTTCTGTTTTAAATTGGAAATCTTGTTCCCTGCTTTATTTCAGGAGCTGGTGAAGATCTTTAACTTCCACAACTACGACAATTTGAAGCACACAGTGAAAAAAGTGGATCCTCGTATTCGCACTACAGAGAGGCGAGGAGATGAGATAGTTGGCCTTCTGTTTGGTGCCAGCAAGGGTGATCTGTCCGCACTTCGCAGGTTTGTGTTTGAGCTTTTTCTATTATTTATGGCCCACACAAAAAGAGACCCCCATCCCACCCCCCACCCCCACCCCCAAAAAGAAAGAAAAAAGTGTTCAGGTACAGGGTACTTGTGAAATTGTAAGAATGAAAACGAGTTAGGCTGATATAAATTTAATGTTTAGGTAAAGAATGAAAAGTGAAAATTCTACATTCAAACAGTAGATGCTGCCCTCTGGTGAGTATGTGTGTGCTGTCTAATTTTTCTGTTTACTGTAGTGTTTTTAGTTTATTCATGCTTAAACTACATTTAAAAGAAAAATTGAGAAACTGTGTTTATATTATGTATGCCCCACAAATCATTGAATTTATGTCAGTCAGTCCAAATTATATTGGTAATATTTTCCTTATTAAATTTGGCTGGAATTACATGAGATTTGCATGTCCCAACTCCAATTGAAATGTGCTTCCAACAAGTAGACAGTGCTGGTATTCCTGCTTGGTCCAAAGAATGTGGGGTTTGGATTGCATGGAGAGTCATTTTCCAGCTGCCACCAGAGGGCAGCATCTGCTGTGCCATGCACTTGCAAGTCATAACTGTATTACATTTGACAACCAATGTGCAATCAGTCATGAACTTGTGCAGGGTCCCCTCAGGTACTTGACTTGTTGAGCAGACAACTGAAAGACAGAGCAACTTGAACCTGTACCACTGCAGCATGGGAATAAAAGAAAGTAGTGGTCACAGTGTTGCCAACCTGGTGAATGTATATTTTTCCGGAGATTATAAAATGATGAGCGGCGTAAGCAGTAGAGCCCTCCTAGGGGGGTCTGGGGGCGTACTCCCTGGAAAAAAAAAAAAAATAGACATCAAATTGCCATTTTTGTGGCATTTGAGGGTACTTGGATTCAAGTTTCAGTATGATGCAAGATGACTGCAGCTTAATTTGCCTTAAAAATGTCACTGTGAAAAGCATATTTGTTAAATTTTGGCATATTATGTTTTTAGCCATTTGTGGTGATTTTCGGGAGATTCTTGGAGTAATTCGGGAGTTGGGAGGGTAGACAGCAGATGCCTGAATTTTCAGGAGACTCCCGGATAATTTGGGAGGGTTGGCAGCACTGTGTTCATATTGGCATGATCTGTTCTAATAGGTAGATTATTATTATTTTGCTCACGGTCCATGCCTGATGAAGCCACAAGAGACGACCATGATTAGTTTCTGTCATTGTTTCTTGCAGGATGGCACTGTCTGGCATAGACATGCAACAGGCGGACTATGATGGCAGGACTGCTCTCCACCTCGCAGCGGCCGAGGGTCACTTGACCTGCGTGGAGTTCCTTCTCGACAAGTGTAAAGTTGCGCATGACCCCAAGGATAGGTAGGTCAAAGGTCAAGGATTGAAGGAGTTTAACTCTAGTTGGACAAAAGAAATTTCAGTGAAGGTTGAAACCAATAAATGATGTCAATGTGTATGGGTGCGCCATATTTGTTTGTGCAGGTCTGGGTTGGTTACAGTAACATCCCATCTATAGCTCAGGTGATTAGTGAGCTGAGTCCAGAGGGAGGTTATAGTTATCCACCATCTGTCTGTCCCTCCATCCATCTGTCCGCTCTCTGTTCACATTTGCATTTTTTACTTCTTGCCTTAAACCATCAGCCAGATTCAGCTTGCTTTAATATTATTAATTTTTTTACGAATTTTTTATGTTGGGTGCTTGTCAGTTTATGTACAAGTTCCTGGAGATTAGGCCCACTGTAAGCCAATGGGATACCGTATTTCATCTAATAAGTGCACATACTGCAATAAGAACACACACCCACCTCATGGCTTCCCAGCATGCAAAATGATCCTGTGGTCCACGATCTTTCCCAGGAATTTCTTTCTGTACCTTTGAGATGTGCTGCACTTATGCCTCGGGAGGTATTTCTAGCCCATACACTAATCCTCTGTTGACTTTTGGTCCGGCTTCGTTAGCTGTGACCTGCCCATCATGCTTCAAGAAAAACTTGTAACACATTGGAGTTCTCCATCAGTACATGCTCAATGCTTTTGCCCTCCCTCATCACTGCAAGAGCATGTTTATCGTCTGGATGGGGGGTTTTATTTCACACTGCAAAACTTTGGTCACCTTGGGTTCCCATCAGTCTTTAGGTACATGAAATCCAGGAAATACTGAAGGAAAGTTCCAACATCGTAAGTCTGCCAATTAAACCTCAATGGCCAGTCACAACATGCGTTAAGTTCGCACACCTAGAATGTGGGCAGACACTCATTGTGCTACTTCCAGTTTCATTTCTTCATGAAATGGTGTTGTATTAAAGTGAATTCGATCTTTTTATTGGTCCATCAATTGATAGTATGATTCGTTTATATCCAATGAGTTTGAACAACGGTTTGCTTTTATTTCAGGAGCCATTTGTAGCTTTATGGTGGGAGAGTTGAGTAGGGTAATGTGATTGACGAATGGAGTCCATCGGACTCGTTGACCATTGAGACTGCACAGAACTTGATTTACACTCAGCATGAGGGTGTGTGCTTAAAGTTAAACTTGGTTTTTCAAAGGTCATTTGTCCAAAAAAAAAAAAAAGCTCACAGTGGACTAAATGGAAAGAATACAGCATATCAATGGTAATTCACATTGTCAACTTCTTTTCTGAAACAAGCAGCCAGATTCATTTCCAACTTACTGGGGATGTATCTTGGGTGGGCCTTTGCTGAGTTTGTTCAAATGGTCTTGGTTAGTTCAAGAGAACACAGGCTGTCCTCACAGCCCTTGGGTTTGAATGCGAAAATGCTGAATATGAGAATTATATTCAGTTGCGTGGAATGACGCGTCTTTACAAAATTATGTAGTAAAACCTGGGTATTCCAACTTGGGCTAAATTTACTGTGACACTGAACATTCTGTTTATTTAATTCCTTAAAATCACACAGGTTTAAACAAATATAACCTGAATTTTACATACATGAATGGACATTTTGCAATTAGAATTGGTTTACATCCTTTGCAGCTGGCAGGTGGAATTGCCAAGACCCTGCTGGACAAAATATATTTATGAATGTAGCTACAACTTGCTTTTATTCCATCAGTACCAATCTGATATTATGCACAGTAGTATATAAAGATATACCATGAAACTAGTTGATGCAGGTGTAAACGTTGTGTTTTTACAGATGGGGCCACACCCCATTGGATGATGCACAGAGGTTTGAACGGAATGAAGTGGTAGAGGTTCTAGAGAGATACGAGGAGGGGCTCGAGAATGTGCAGAATTTGAACAAGGAGAAGAACGAGCCTGATTATGAGGAATGAAATTAAGACGTAACATGTCTGCCTGACGCGTGTGCTGGAGAGATTGTAAATGTATGCAACTAGGAATCTAGCAAAAAAAATTTGACAACATGCAGATCAGTGATCCATCTTTATCGAGGTATTATGTGTCGATAAGAATGTGCCACTGTAGCATTAATGTGCACCAGTTCTGCGTACTGTACATTGCAGTTATATTGAAGTTGAGAAAAGCCCACCTAGTCATACATGTACTTAACAAAATATCTTTGCCACACATTGTTTCATGTTTTTTTTGTGTGTTTTCCCTAACTTGTTGGTACCAGAATAATAATAGCAAAAAAAAAAAAAAAATCTCAAACAACCACAAGATTGATCTACCTACTAGTACAGATTGTCTTTAAAAGACTAACCATTAAGTGCATAGAGTGTTTAATGTGCAGTTTTGCGTATACGTTTGGAATGGTGCTAGCCTGAAGCTTGCCAATTTGGTTGACAGCAAGTACCTAAATTTAGCTTAATGTAATAGATATGCTGTAAATTGCTTAATTGTTTCATGCATGTAAATTTTCCGTTTTTCAAAAGTTGACAAATTTGCAAGGCCGAAAACTTGTGAAAGCAAAAGGCTGAAGCCTGTCCAAAGATGTCTCAGTGTATTAAAGTGCATGCATTTCTGATCTACAGCTATCAGTTTGTAGAAAAAAGATCATACAATTACTCATACTCATAGAATTTTGCAGCATTTCTAAATTAAGGAAATATTTAAATGTTTAAGATGTCACTTTTAGACTTGGATCTGTCTGTAACAGAACTGTGTTAGCTTCTCATATTTCTCCTTTACACGTATTTTATCTCTTATTCTATCCTATTATTGACAGTGCTATACATGTGTACATACATCACAGTTTCTAATGACCATCGTTGTTTTAGGTTTACCTACATGTTGTTTGTAACAGTCATTGTTCACATTTTACAATTTGAAACATTTCACTGCTGTAGTCTCTCCATTGAGAGACCACCTGCTTTATGTGACCAGCATTGGACCCGCTTCAGGGGTGGTCTCTCAAAGGAGGGACAATGGCACATTAGCAATAATATTCAGCAGCGACAGTGGGAAGTTCCACATGATCATGTCAGACACCTGACGCTTTGAACAGAAGAGCTTACATGTACATCTCAAACAGTCAGGATTTAGATGCTATATATATAGGTGATCTGATCACGCTGACAGTTAATTTAGCATAAACTAGAGTATAGCACCTGCAACAAATAGAGTATAGCACCTGCAACACCTAGAGTATAGCACCTACTACACCTAGAGTATAGCACCTGCTACACCTAGAGTATAGCACCTGCTACACCTAGAGTATAGCACCTTCTACACCTAGAGTATAGCACCTGCTACATCTAGAGTATAGCACCTGCAACAAATAGAGTATAGCACCTACTACACCTAGAGTATAGCACCTACTGCACCTAGAGTATAGCACCTGCTACATCTAGAGTATAATAGCACCTGCTACATCTGGAGTATAGCACCTGCTACACCTAGAGTATAGCACCTGCTACATCTAGAGTATAGCACCTGCTGTGCAGGACAACCTCTATTGCCAGCACAAATCATTGTCTCATAGCAGGTATTCATTCTGTGTTTCTGTTGGTTTAACACTTTCCCCCTTAAACCGGCCAAAACCGGCTGGTGGTCAAATGTCGTCTGCTTCAGCGTTTTCAACTGATTTCAACAGCAATGAAAAACAATTTGATTGACAATTGAAGATGAGACTTGCAAAGACAACATGACCCAGGTCAACAGCTTTCCTTGGCATGGGTTAGGCAGTGCCCAACCCATGCCGAGGAAAGCTGTTGACTCAGTCTTAATTCAAGGGGGAAAGGGTTAAAAGTGTATGAAATGTCCTCGTTCCTGTCCCAGGCATGTGCCTTACCCATTTCGCCTTCATTGTGCCTGGTTTAGTTCATCATAGGAGCCTTGATTTCATTAAGTATTCAATCCGTTGAGCCATGTTTTATGTGGGAGCCCTGTCACGAATTCAGTGTTGAATTATTTTGGGCCTAAATGCCCCCAAATCTGAAGGGGAAAAAAAACTGCTGCAGTTTTAGTCCCAAATTTGTCTTGTGTGGTAATGCCAAACAGAAAAATGCCCTTCTTTAGCAGTGATTGCCCATTGAAGCTGAAATACATTATTAAAGAAAAGTGTCCCTTTCCAGCAATATGTGTCTCAATTAGCCTTGGCTTCACAGAACACATGTTGCGTGAGCAGCCATTTTTGTTCCCTGCCACCAAAGGTGGTATGGAGGGACGTAGAATTAGTAGGAATAGGGGCTGGTTTCGTCTGTGCGTCTGCCCGGCCGGCCAGCAGGCAGCATGTCTATAGAACCCTAAGAGATAGAATGATGAAATTTATACCAGAGATGCATCATACCACAGCCATGTGCACTGTGTAGTGTTTTTGGCCCAAGAACATATCCATTTTTGTGTGTCTGGCAGCATATCTCTAGAACCCTTAGAGATAGAATAATGAAATTTATACAAGAGATGCATTATACCAAGGGCATGTGCGCCATGTATTGCTTTTGACCATGACCTATTCTCAAGGTCACAGGGCCCAAGAACACACCAGTTTTTGTGCATCCAGACATGCTGTATATCTTGTATAGCTTTCTTCTGTAAATTGTGGGGAGGGGGACATAGATCCTTTGGATCACTGTGCACTTGTTCTGTTTGGCATCTCAGCACAAGTGGCAACTTATAACCTCATAGTGCAGGCAACTTTAACTCTTTCTGTACCAACAGTAACCAAAGTCGAACTACTGAAACCAAACTGCTCTGAAATAAGGGTGCTAGATTCATGTTCCTTGTAAAAGGACCTTTCATTCAAGCACAGTGAAATCTTATTATAACACCATCGGTTCCCTCAGAAATGTGTCAGATAACTGAATACGTCAGATAACTGAATATGTCAGATAAATGAATCAAACAACAACAAAAAACTTTTTCCATTCGAAACTAATTGTGTCCTTATAATGAATATGTCAGATATCTGAGTGTCGTTATAGTGAGGTTTCACTGCACCAGCATGCCAGTGGTTGCATAGAATATAATGGTCCAGGTCAACAGCTTTCCTCGGCATGCACCCACAGTGCACTGAGGAAAGCTGTTGACTCGCGCCAAAATGTGGCACGGAAAGAGTTAACCTAGAAAGATGATCTGATGAGAGGTCATCAAGGGGTCAGACTTGGGAGCTGGTCTATATAGCCCTTACCACAGTCAACTCCTGTCTGGTCAGGTAATAGGTGGTTCCTGTATTAATGTTTTGGTTTAATGTCTGTAGAAGTAGTCTTCTACTTATTCATAGGAAACTCTGAAGCAATCAAAATTAAGGTCTGCTTTGCAAGCAAATGGCTTTGTATGATAAGAAAGAATGGCTCGACAGCTTTTTTCATCACTGTTTCTGTGCTTTGGCCCCAAAGTACACCAAGGAAAGTGGCTTGAACATGTACAGTGGTCCCCCTCTTATAAGGCCACCCCAAATGCATCCAAAAAGTGGCCTTATAAGAGGGGTGGCCTCTCTTGAGGGGGAGATGATAATGGAAATACCATACTTTCTGCACAAGAATGCTGACCTTTCAAGACGGGTGTCCTTTGATGAGAGGGGCCTTATAAGAGGGGAACCACTGTATATCATTTTCTTCTTTTCAGTAACTACAAAATTGTCTAGGTAGGTAAACTGCTTTCTGAGGGCGGGGGTGGGGGGATGGGGAGCAGTGCACTCAGAGTGCACTGGGAAAAATGTTGACTCAGTCTGCACTGGAGGGTTGAAAGAGTTCATCTAAAACCGCTGCACATGGGTCTTGAACAAAAGTCTTTTTCACAGGAGGAGGCTGAATCTTCATTTATGATCATTATCACAGTTTAAGTGAGCAACACTTAATTTGTGATGACCTGGTAGTTGGTTAACAGGTACACTGTATGTAACTGCTCCACAGCTGCTGATATTTGGCACACTAAATGGGCTGAAATTTTGCACACTGAATGTGCTGACGCAGTATACTAAATGTACATGTGTGTCCACTTCGTCAGATTGTGTTCACTTGTTTGTGTCAGTTTTTCAGACTGCACTGCATAGATCACCCAACTTAAGTAGGCTCTGACTTTGAGCATCATGATTATGTTCATAGTGTGTGCTTCCTACATCACAGTGGTGCCATCTGGTGGCCTAGGTTCTCCACTGTACATGTAGTTGGTTACAGTTACAGCTGATTTACTGTAAGTTTGATAAGGAGTATAGTGCTGAAAGTAAAATTTATTGAAATTAAGATGTATAAATGTATAATAGTCTAAGATTTCCATGTTTCCACATACAAAACAATGTCGCACCATAGCGTCCACAGATCAGTGATAAATTGGAAGTTGGGAATACTGCAAGACTGTTGTATGTAAATTTATTGAATGTATAGATCTATTTGGATTTTAGTTGAAAATGAATGATGAGACTTGAGATGAATGACGATAGGCCTGTCTGGTGGGAGACTGTATCATTCAAACCATGGCTGTGAAGCGGAGTGAATTGGTGGTAATAACATGATTTCTGTGCGATCCTTCAGGAAATAAAATTGTAAGCAGTCCCGATCTCACCACCATGCTGTAACCATTGTCTAGTGTGCCTCGTTCAATTTTATCACTTTTTACTCACGTATGTTATTAACTTGTTGACATTTAAGTATATTCTTATGGGTCATCTGTTAAATGTTCTGTTCTTGTTTCTACACCGTTGTTGACTACAACCCAATACATGTTATTTGCCACGGTTGAATATATTTTTGTAAAATTCACATATTTATTGAGCTTGTTGCTGTATACACAACACAAAGGTTGTTGATTGAAAGTCTTGGTCAGCTGCATGAGTATGACAAATGGGCAGGCAATGTTCCTTTTAAACATATTTCAACTTCTATTACGTAGGATGACTTGGTCAGCGGACATAATACCTCCGTCCTATTGGCTACTACAATTTGCATAAATAATTCCATGTTAAGGGAGGGTTTGCCGTTTCAGGATATATTCTGTAAATGCCGGGATTCCAGTGTGAATGGTATCAGAAACTAGAATTCTGAATTGAAATGGTTCATAAATCAAATTATATCAAGAAGTGATAAAAATTTTGATGGAAGGAATATTGTTTTTCAACCAGAATTACACCAGCTTCCCATTTTCGAACTGAATCGCTTGCAAGCTAGACCCCAGAGAGGACCCAATAAATAGTTACATCAAAGATTTTTTGTATGCATTTGCTGAAGGTTTGTGAATGTTAGAAGTGTCATGTAGGGCAGAGAGGGAGTTATTATTTAATTTAATAGAGGATAAACTGGTTCAAGTGTATGCAACATGGCAACAGTTGAAATGCATCTGTTAGGAACATGGATGTCTTTGACCTGTGACTTAAAATACAGCAGTTTAAACATGTTGTGTCATGAGGGTTTTACAGATTTTTTTGCTTAGTTGATATCGTCACTCTGATGTTCCTAACATACCTGAATCTTTTTGGTTTGATCCTATGATTAATGCAAAAGTTGATCAATAGGAAAGATGCTAAATGATTGCATATGTATTCATACTGATTTAAGCACATTCAGGAGAAGGCGATTGGGGATTAGGAAAACAGTATATCAAGCCATGTTGCAGGCAATACAATAATTGTGTGAAAAAAAGTGATAAACATTAAATAAACAGAAATAACCAGTTTTTGTCTTGCAGCAAAGAATGTCCTTTTATCAGTCTGGTTATGGACCTAACTGATGTAACAATCGTGTTTGCATATCCTCACTTCCACTTTTATCAGTGCAAAAATCCCAGGATGAAAAGGGTCATTGCAGGTTGCAGACCATTCAGAGGGTTAGCTTGACAATGTCAATGATGTGCAAAATTGAAACATTATGTTGCTCAAAACCTATTTTTAGAAATAAAATATGCAGGGAGATTTCTTGGTCCACTGCATCAAAACTTGGTCGGGTCCAATAAGTGAGAAGGAGTTTAAGCTTGTGCCTGTTTAGGGTCTGTGGCTTGTCCATTGACCTTTCCATCAGAATGGAGTCATTTTGTATTGTTTGGGTGTTTAAATTCCCCTTTTTCATTTGAGAATTGTTCAATTTGGAGAAATTTTTTATCCAAAGTGACTGGGATCTATTCCAGCAAATGATGCATTCACGGGCCACCAGTTTGCATGCTTCAGTGGCTTAAGAGTCAATACTCTATTTATTGTATTTAAAGTAATGTTAACCCTTAAAGTGCTGACATAAGATTTGAGTCAACAGCTTTCCTTGAGACTATGTATGCAAAATGTCCAGAGGAAATCTGTTGACTAAGACTACTTTTTGCTTTAGACTAGGCTTGCTGGTATTTGAATGAAAGGTATCTTCATGAGGAATTTGAATCTTTTAACCGTTATATGTTTAAGATAATAAGAAAAAGACTATGGCCGTGATGAGCACTTTAAGGGTTAACAAGAGACATGAAGACCTCATATATAGCCTGTGATGGATAGCCAAAGTAACAATATAACTGGAAGTAAGTCTCAGAGAGTGAGAGGGTTTGAGAGTTTGAGGATCTGAGAGATCGAGGATCTGAGAGTTTGAGAGAGTCAGTCAGTTGATTTAGAAACACGGGTATAATTCAGTTTTGTCCAAGGGATGGTTTCTGACAAAGTTTCACAAACAGAGAGTATTCCCTGGGGAGAAGAGCGAGCTATTGATGGCAGATGCTGTTAAGAATGCAATAAAATGATGATCAAGCAATCATAGTCTTCGTTTTTATTTAACTACTGGGTGCTAAGAAAAAAATACTGTAAATAAAGATGTTGTAAGCCCAGTCAATCTCAGTGTTATATTTCCAGGCTTCCAATAAGTGGGATGGGGGGTGGGGGACACCTCAGGTGTAAGGCTTGAATTGGAATGAAAAGCTGTTCAATTTCATCAGCAAACAGGAATGGCCCCATTTGACAAGCCTTTGATTTATATACTGAACCAAACAAATAACGCAACCCTTAAACTTTTTAACTTAAATATTTATTGTTACTTTCATATCACAGAAACAAATTAGATCCATATTCTGCAGTCTTTTTGGTATAACATGTGAAAAACAAAAACTTGAAACTGTCAACGAGGGCGCGACCAGCTGGCAATAAACAGGGCAACATTGATTTGTAAAGTTCACAAATTGGCATGTCCACTAATACTGTGTGTGACCACCATCAGCATCTGTAACTGCTATGCAACGTCGGTGCATGGATGACACTAGCCGCTGCACTATCTGCCGGGGCACAGGATCCCACTCTTCTTGAAGAGCCTGGCGAAGCTGCTGGCGGTTGGCAGGCGCTGGATCCCGTCTCCGAACACGCTGGTCAAGGTAGTCCCAAAGATGCTCAATGGATTTGATATCAGGTGAGAAGGCTGGCCATGGCAAGACGTTAATTCCTTCTCCTTGCAGAAAATCCATCGTCAGTCTAGCGGCATGGGGCCGAGCATTGTCCTGTTGAAGCAAGTGGAGTTGGTGGTGTCTAATGAAAGGGACAGCAACAAGCTGAAGAATCTCATCCCTGTAACGGGCAGTATTAAGATTGCCTTCAATGAAGATTAGCTGGGTTTTGGCTGTGAATGAAATTCCACCCCACACCATCACTGATGCACCTCCAAATGGATCTGTTTCCAGCACACAGGCATCTAAGTAGCGTTCTCCCCTTCATCGCCAAACACGTGTCCTACCATCTACATGATACAGGGTGAAGCGGGATTCATTGGTGAATATCACATCCCTCCACTGTTGATGGGTCCAGCGAGTATGAGCAGTAGCCCATTGTCGTTGGGCTTGCCTTCTTGCCTGTGTCAAAATTTGACCCCTGTAAGGACGCCTGGCGTGTAGATGGTGTTCTTGTAGTCTATTACAGACTGTCTGGGCAGATATTCTGTTATTGGTTCTCCCAGGTGTCTGTTGTGCAGTTCTAGTGGCTGGTCGAGTTCTGTTCCGCAGATGTGACACCCTGATGTGTCTGTCTTGTGCAGGTGTGGTTTCTCTTGGTCTCCCAGGACGCTGTCTATCAGCTTTGGCCCCAGTCTCCTGGAATCTTGTAGCAAGTCTGGATATAGTGGATTTGTGGACTTGCAGTCTTCTTGCCACCTCTGCTGCAGATAAACCAGCCTGTAGCATGCCAATTCCTCTGTCCCGATCTACTGTTGATAATCGACCCATAGTTCTTGGAATACTGTGCCAAATGAATCCCATGCTGCCCTTTTATTGTCCGTGAGGGGCTACACCCAACCAGTAAAGGTGCGAATGTTTTAGTCATGTGGGTAACACTGAATCCTGCAGTTGTCCTTGATTCAGCACAACCACCAAATTTGAAAGCCTCATATCCTTGCACACAGTTACGTTTGGGTTGATTTCAATGTGGCCTTTTCCTGTCCCAGAATCAAAGACTTGGCAACCTTAATTTCAGGTGTCAGAGACTTGCGTAAAATAGCCTGCTGCAGTCACTCTTGATTCATGACAATGACCCCATGGCAAGGTCTGGGTACTCGACCTTGAGGTCACACTACTTGGTGCATTATTTTAGACTGATTTAACAACAGTTCGTATATTTCTGAACTTTAAATACAGTTCCAATGTGAAAATAAACCAAAATGAAAAAGTTGCGTTATTTGTTTGGTTCAGTATACAATGCTGATACAAAAGTTGGAAAATAGTTGTTTCTGTGAAATTGATAGTTTGTGGGACTCTTCATTTTTGATATGCACTTAAAATAGAGCGGGTCATTTCTTAGAAAATCCCTGATACCCTTTTGCGCTAGAGAAGTTTTTGAGTAACTTGGTTTTTAGCTCTGCTGACCAAAGGTCGCAGAGCTTATGCAATCGCTACTTGCATTTGATACCCTATAACCGTGATTCAATCACTAAACTTATTAATTACATAATGTTCCAGATTCATAGATATCACAAAACGATATAGGCTTACTATCTACTTTTGCTGTAAATTCAGCTGAGGAACTAGTCAGAAGAACCAAAAAAAATATAATATGCCTACCAGTTCCCTTTTTATTTTTGACAGCAGTGATAAAATTTGGATTTTGAGTGGTTGGGCCTATACATTTTGGAAACACTGGTTTGTATTTAATGAAGAATATTTCAAAGGTTGAGAGGACCAGTTTAAAACCACCAGTTGCCTTGTGTGGGCGACTGCCTGTCTCAAGTCAGGAGTGAAATTTGTTTCTTCACATTGGTTCTTGAAGATGAATGTTGATGCTTTGGTAACTCTGGAATCTCTGCTGTCATTCTTTTGTTTGATATTTATGAGTATGGGTCATGCTTTTCTACAGAAGTGTATCATGCTAGAGACGTCTGTCTGTAGAACTGGAATTGTATAGTGAGGGTCTTGTAGAAGTCTTGCATTTGATACTCTATAACAGTGACTCAATCCCTTAACCTATTAATTACATAATGTTCCAGATATTTGATACTTATGAATATGGGTCATGTTTTTCTACATAAGTGTATCATAGTAGAGACGTCAGTAAACTTTTGCTCATTAGCACGATGCCATTCACAGTTTTCAAGTTAACCAAATATAACTTTCAGGACGTATAGGGTGTATGAAAATCTAGGCCGCTTTCGATATTGGTGGCGCCACCTTAATTTTTATGTAATATAGGGGTTTGAATATTGGGGTCATCTTGTATATGCTCTGCACCCCACAATTCTTGAGATAGGCCCATATAACGTTTAGGATTTATGAAGTGTATAAAAATGTTTGTCAACATCAAAGGTAGTGGCGCCACCTGCAGTGTTATGAAATATACAGGTCAAAATGTCAAAATCTTTTGACTGCACTACTGTCCACAATTTTCAAGTTAGCCCAATATAACTTTCAGGACTTATAGGGAGTATATAAATATAGGTTCTTTTCGATATTGGTGGCACCACCTGCAATATATGCAATATAGGGGTCAAAATATGAAAATCTTTTGAACACTCTAGCATCTTTAATTTGTTGCAGATCTTCAATAAATTTGGTGGGATTGTGGGTGAGGTCAAAGTCTAAGTTGGTAATGATACTAGTGGTGCCACCTATAATTTGGTGGAAATTATGAGCCCAAATGTTTTAAGATATAAAATTCCATATCTTGAAAAGTAATTGATTAGACTTGCCGAATTTATAGGATATATAGACAAAGTCCAAAGCTAGAATCTTATATAATATCAGTGACTGTAACCTATTTTTGTGAGGTCACCATACCCGTCAAGTTGAAAGAGGTAATTTTGTAATGGCAGGGTGCAGCTTGGACATCAGGGGCAATGTCAACACAGCACCAGGCAGGCAGGCCTCTTGTATTACATAATCTGGGTGTCCTTGATCTTCTGTCCAAAGGTCACTGAGAACATAAAGTTAAGGACTCACTCATTGTTGTCTTGGCACATGCAACAATATTCATCAAGGGAGTTGCACAAATAAGCTATGATTACATGTGGAGCGAAGTGCCATCTGGTTTACAATTTTTACAGTAAACATATATTCAGAAGTCAATTCAGGACTCACAACTTTGAAATGAACAGGTGCAATATAGCCACGATGCCAGCAAAGCATTAGGCCCATGGGCCTCTTGTTGAGAATTCATTTTAGAGAAATATCCATGTGAAATCGCCATTTTAGAATATATACCTGTTGTCAGTTATCAGGATCCAAAGGTTAACACCGTCAACTAACTGCCATGTGAGCATTGAAAGTGTTTTGTTCATTTCTTCAGATTGTATCAGAGCTAGAACTGCTGAAAATTTGGGCATTTGATAGACAACATGTATGTCTACTAAAATGTTCTTAAATCTCAAAACGAACAAAATTATCCAAAATCGGTTGAATAGTGCTTTTGGAAGCCCACAAATGAGGCAAAAAATGATCCACTTTTTTCTACAGTACTTTCCTTTACTTGCAAGTACATACTACAAGTGCACATAAAGTGGAAATCCGCTTATGCGACCGTCTGGATAATGGGGCTTGCATATTACCATGCAATTGAGATTTGACTCCTTCCCCCCTCACCCTCCCCCCCCCCCCCCCCCCATCTCACTTCATTTCATGGGGATTCGCCACAAACTGCAGATGCTAGAGTGTTCACAATTTTAACACATTTTGTCCCATATATCACATAATACTAGGAACACCTTTCGGTCGCGTATGGCACATTTTGGCGGCGATGGGCGGTGGTCAGCAGCGATCGCCGCCAACTGCCACAGAATGCTGCCGAAGCTTACAGGCTGCTCAATGATCTTCTTTTACAACAATAACGGGGCCGCCTGTATAGCTTATCATATATAGCAATGCGTTATCTTATTCTACTCTCCTTTCTAAAATATTGCCGTTAGCCCCACCCCCACCCCCACCCCAACCATCCGTTTTCTTTTAGATATTAATCCATAGCTTTATTATGTGAAGAAAAAATCATCATTTTCTCATTTGAGGTGATAGGCGACATATTACAAAGAGGTTCACTTCCGAGGTTTTCTGGGCCTACAAACTACAATATTTAACATTAAATCTTCAAATTTGGTATAATAAAACTTTGATGTAATGTCTATGAACAGTTCTCTTCTTTTTTTCTTTGAAAGCAAAAGGAATGATTTTTTTCTTAATTTACAAAGAGGCATCGTTTCAATTTTCCGCTTTGCGCAATTCAACATCGAAAAAAATACTGAAAATAAAAATCTCTACAAATGCAAGGCAAGAATGTGTATTTTCAAGAGCATTTTATTGCGGAGGTTCAATAAATTATTATTGTTATTATTATTATTATTATTATTATTATTATTATTATTATTATTATTATTATTATTATTATTATTATTATTATTATTATTATTATTATTATTATTATTATTATTATTATTATTATTATTGTTGTTGTTTTTGTTGTTATTATTGTTATTATTATTATTATTATTATTATTATTATTATTATTATTATTATTATTATTATATTTTTGATGTGTCGTCATGAATGTATATATCTTTTACATCTACCTTTAAAAATTAATCTTTGAAGTTTTTCCTGGAAAAGATCACAAAGTTGTGGTTTCCTTATAGCTGGTTTCAGTCGCTAAAATAACAGATTAGGAGTGCCCATTGTTCTCTCCCTAGCCCACTGGCCCGTTGTTGTGCCCAACAAGTGAGCAGCTTGATCACTTCCTATTGCCCAGCGGACTCAAGTCTGACTGACAGTCAATTTAAATTCTGTTGAAAATACAAAACCGTGTGGATGTTTGGCTAAAATCCATGATTTCTTTAGCTACAATTTTTTTTATAAAAATCTACATTTTTCAAACTCAACATTTGGCCGTATTTTAGATTAGTACCTAATCTTCCCTATTCTGCAAAAAATCAATTCTTGATTTTCTAAAATTCATACTGCAAAATAGCTTTACAGACGGCGCCTTAAAGCAGGAGTCCATTACTGTCATTTGACCACAGTTGCAGTAGCTATTACATCAGTATGTTACAGCACAGATCCACACACCTGGTTAATACCCAAGAGGCCCAAAACACAGCTACTGCTCACCAGCAGGCAGGTGATCTAGAGGTGTCAACTGTGTGCACTGGCGTGTAACCAATTAAGATAAGCTTAGTAAGTTGATGAATACGCAACTCCAGCTTGCTGGTCTCCTCATCAGATCACGCCAAGTTCACTGCTAATCAGTGCTTTTTGCTCAAGCACTAAACTTTAAAGCATTTCTTTATTTTTTTTTTTGTTTCTTTTTCTTTTTGTTATATAATAACACTTTTGTGAAATTATAATTATATTTAACTCTCGAATGGTCAGTTCAAGGCGAAGACGATTGTGTCCATATCTCATGTTTCCCATCCACTTATCACTGCAAAGGATGAGGGCTACTTATGGGCCCTCAACCTTCATGTTTACATAGAAGGCATTTATCAACCCAGATTATTTGAGAGCTGGATTTCTTGCAGTTCATGAGGATGTCATAGAACATTGAAAAGAAAAAAATGCATGAGCTTAATGAGTAAAGTATGATATCAAACACTGGGTAAGAACACATACGTGTATAACCAGAAACAGTCCACATTGGTTAAAGTGAACTATTCACAAGAAAATATTCAGTTATTTGATGACAATTGATATGACCTATAAATATTTATTTGCACCTGACTACTTGACAAAAAACAAAAACAAAAAAAAACAAACAAATTTTTCTCAGAGTGATGTTTGGGTAGATGATTTGTGAAATACCGAAAATATTCATTCTAATAATAATAGGCATATATATATATATATATATATATATATATATATATATATATATATATATATACATACATACATACATACATACATACATACATACATACATACATACATACATACATACATACATACATACACATACATACATACATACATACATACATACATACATCTACATTAAGTGTAAATATTAACTTTTATTTTCATTCCCATTTTGCCATCATGTTCTTACATTCAGTAGCCTATGTCTGAAACAAAATGCTCCCTGGACTCCTAGTGTTTCTCAGTGGCGATGGGCGGCAGTAAGCGGCGGTGAAGAAAGTCTCTGCCCATTCCTGCCAAAGCTTAAAATTTGGGTGGCGGTAGGCGGTGATTGCCGCCGAGCACCGCCGCCAAGCATCGCCCACTGCGGCCATCCGCCGCCCACCACCGCAAAAATGTGCCATACGCTGCCGAATGGTGGCCCTGGTGACTGTAGGTGCATGGCACAACCAATATTGAAGTTTATCCAGATTGTATGCACTTTGACTCTTTGTAAGTCTTGAAAGTTAAGTTGGGATAACTCGACATCATTGGTAAGTCGCGTCTTTCAACTTGACAACCGTGACATGGAATAAATAGGTCAATGTCATCCAGATTGTATAATGTAATAATTTCTTATAAAAGATCGGCTGACCTGTTGGGCAGTCAGCTGAGCTGAAAATTCATAAGAAACAGAAAAATCACATTGTTGTCACCTTCTCAAACTTGGTACACAAGGCCACACAAGCAACATTCCTGTGTCAAATCAAAGCCCTCTGTGTGGTCATATTTGAGAAGTCGCTGAATATGTGAATGGATGAATGGGCAGATGCCATATCACAACCTCCCTCCCCCCCCCCAACCCACAAAAAAAAGTTAAATTGAGAATATTTTTGAAGCATTAACTTGTAATAATACTATACACAAGATAGTTAAGGGTGCTGTCAAAGGATCGATGTGCAATGAAAATCTTAATTACCTCGGGGGAGGGTTAATAGCTCATTTAATTTTCCATCCCAAAATTGATGTTTGTAAAAAAAAAAAAAGTCCTATAAAAATATATCAAACTCACTTGTGTGTGTCACTGTATGATATCCTTGTTCAGCTAGGCTTCATAAAAAGTAGTCCATTTAAGGGTAACAAATAGAATAAACAAGCTGAACATGATGTTAAAATAACTTTATTCCCTAGTAGATATATTGAAAAAGATGCACACAGAGTATATGTATATAATTGATAAAGAGTTGTACATAGTACATTGGAAGTGCTCTGATCCCGAAATTTACACCGAGTTTACGATGCTGTTTCAATGTAAAGATCACATTATTATTTTTTATTATTATTTTTTTTGGGGGGGGGGTTGCCCCCTAAGCAGACTTTCTCTGTCTGGTTCGCTTTAACCTCAGTGAATAGTGTTTTGTTAAAGATGCATGCAGGAGACCTTATCACATGACCAGAACCAATTTACCTGTATTACTGGCTGGACTGGCTTTGGTGATCACATCGTGGGACCAGTGCACCCGCCACATACCAAGGTGCCCCCTGGTAGTCATTTAACGTCCAAGTGACAATTCCAATGAATATCACCAGAAAGATTAGCAACAGTACATTTTAGAGAAGTGTAATAATTAAAAATTTTCAGATGGGCTTTTACTGCTGATGATTTAGTTCTACTGGCCGACAGAGAAGAAAATTTACATACAATAAACTTTATGCTTGGTGCAAGAGGTGGCAAACGAAAATTAATTTTAGTAAAACAAATATAGTCCATTTGCGTTCAAAACGTAGGCCTAAGACAAATTATACTTTTAATATTGGAGGAAATACCCTAGAATTGGTACCAAAATATAAGTATTTAGGTTTTTATTTTGATGAACATTTAGATTTCAAGAAGGAATAAATACACTTTCAGAAGCCACAGGAAGGGCTGTGAGAAGTCTAATATCCAGATTTAAGTCATTGAAAAATGTGGGTTTTAAAACCTAAACTTTACGACTCTAGTGTCCTTCCCATTTCAGATTACTTTTCAGAATTGTGGGGGAGTAAAAAAAATCACCTGTCCAGGACAAAATTCATAATAGAGCAATTCAATATTGTTTCGGTGTTCATTCTTAGACACCTATTCCAGCACTACAGGGTGCCATAGGCTGGGTTCCTGTGTTTTATAGACGCTGTATAAAGCGTATAAAATATTCGAATCGTCTTCTTCTTACGGAGAAAGATAGATCACCCAGGAGAGTTTTTGAGCGGGACTATATTCTACTGGTACTGGCTGGTCTGCAGAAATGTGTAGACTATTTAGATTAATTGATTGTGAGGATATTTTTCAAGATAAAATGATTTGTGATGTCGATTACTTTAAAAAAAGAATTGATTTAAAGTATCTAGATGAATGGAAAATAAGTTTAAACTCTAAACCGAAATTAAGATTGCATATCTTATTTAATTCAGTTTTTGAAACCGAAGGTATGTTACTACTTGGTTATCCAGGCAAGACCGTTTTATCGGCACAATTACGAACGGGAATTTTACCCTTATGTATTGAAACAGGTCGATTTAGAGGAATACCAGCCGACGCCAGATATTGTGAATTGTGTAACCCCGGGCTAGTAGAAAATGAAATTCATTTTATGTGCATTTGTTCCCCATACACGGATCTAAGAAATATTCTATTTCAGAAAGTTGCAGTTAATTTTCCTGATTCTTCCAGATCATGATAAGTTTATTTATTCAATGAAGAGTCATTATGTCAAAGATAGAGCAGTTTTCGTTACAAACGCATGGTTCAGAAGGAGGCCCACTCTTTATAACTACTTAATTTATTATATTTTGGCATATTTTAGCAGGTTATTAGAAATTTTGCAATAATATACAAAATTCAGACATCATTTATAAGAAATCAAAGTAAGATCTCAATTAAATACTATATTCTGTCGTATATATATTTTAGTTGTGTGATGCCGGCTGCGCCTGGCCCTGGGGATAATAGTACAGTTGTCTGCATTTCATGTGCGTGAGAGACAAGAGAGAATAACATATCAGGTGGCGTATATTTAGTTTATTGCTAGATTCTTATCAATATTTATTTCCGTAAGCTTTTGTTCCTCATGTATTATGCTTACACATCATTTTGGAAGGTTACTGTAAATTGTTTTAAATAATTGAAAATATATTTTCTGTTTTTCCTACGAATTTTTGAGGACCAGATCTGTCCCTGCGTACATACGGCGATCTTTGGACAGTCAAATATAATACAAGATTCAGTTTGCGAGAAAACTTGATTGCATTCTAACCAGGGCTTGTGGGTATATAGGTTACAGACTACAGTTGTGATTGGCTGGTTGCGCATCCCAACGGAGATAGTCCGTAATTGTGAAAATACTGTGTTTTCAGCATGCTGTAGCTTCTGTTAAAATAAAGTTAGCTAGGTCAGGTTTGCTGCAGTGCAGAGTTGCTTCATTGGTGGTCATATAGGTGCACTGTCTTCCAAGCCAGGTGGGAACTTTATGGTGGGGAAGGACAATGATGTGACCCTGGCAAGAGCACAGTTCATACACCTGTATAAAGCCGACATCCAGGTCTAGTTTCGTATTTCAATTATCACAAATTAACGAGCTGGGAATTGTATGACAAAAATCTGTCCATATTTTTCTGACATTTTTATCTATTAAATGCCGTTCACCGAATTTCAAAATACCAAAATGCTGATTTTTTAGACTGAAAAATGCTAATATGAAAAATAGAAGGATTTATAACTGTAGTCTGTGGCCTACACACACACACACACACACACACACACACACACACACACACACACACACACACACACACACACACACACACACACATATATATATATATATTACGTGTGTGTGTGTAGGCTTAGATGGGGGGGGGTGTCTTGGGGTGCCCCCCCCCCTTTGCCATGAAGAAGAATCGTCTGTGCCTCGCTCTCATGTGCACAGACATGCAAAACACACACACACACACACACATATACATATATGGTAATGATGATAATAATAATGATAAGCAGCTTTTAAATCCACATGAATATGTACTCTGCTTATGCTGATTTCTCTCTTTTTTCTTTCTTGTATAAGATAATTTTTCTTTCAAATATGTACAACTTCAGCAATGGAATGTTTGTACATATATACCTTGAGTGAAACTGAACGGTAACTATATTAAAAGAATGAATTTTAATGCCAGGAAAGTCTGTCGAATGGTTATAAAATATGTTAAAATTCAGGAACTTCTGTTGGCTCTGTCCCAGACTCCAGGCGAGGGTTGCAGCCCTCACACCCCCAGCTGACACTAATTGCAGCACCCCCCATTCGGAATTTCTGGATCCGCACATGACAATGACAGAGAAAAATTAGAGGGCTGCATGAACACTCCATGCTCAGCTGGCCTACACTTGTCCCACAAAATCAAGGTTGCAATTGAATAGACCTGTGTTGAAGTTAAGTTGAGTGCATATGACATTTTGCAATATTTCTAAGACGGACGGCTAGGCCTCCTGAAGTGCAGCCTGACTGCCAAGTCAGCTGAGCTAAAAATTGCAGCACCACCTGGTGAACAAATGAAGAACTAAGAGACCATCGCAGTGTTACTATGTGATATCAAAGCAATTGGGTGAGTCGCTTCAGAGAAGATTTTTTAAGATTTGCAACAAACAAAGAACAAAAAAATTCATAAGAAATTAAAAATTCACTGAAGCGTAACCATTAGAACAAATTTCCTAGAGACCCACCCAAGGTACATTTCTTCCAAGTTTGAGGTCAATCAGGATGACCGTCTAAGAGGAGAAGTAAAACAAATGTGAATAAGCATAAGAATGCTCATTGAGCTTCATACTAATCAATAGGAAAGGTGCTTTTACCGGTAAGTACCCGAAATGGAAAAAAATCATTAAACTCGGGAATCCAAGGCAGTAAACATCTTTGCTTGACCCTTTCACAAGGAACATATCCACACAGTTTCAACATAATCTGACTAACAGTTCTGGAGAAGAAGTCACAACTAGCGAACACACAAAAATTCATAATAAAATTGAAAATTGCAGCACCACCTGGTGAACAATGAACAAGGAGTCCCTAGGAGTGTTCTTATGTAATATCAAAACAATTGGGTAAGTTGTCGTGGAGAATAAGATTTTTTAGGATTTGTGAAACAAAAAGAACCAAAAAATTCATTAAAAATCCAGAAATCACTGGAGCGTGACCATTTAAACAAACCTGGTAGAAACCCACCCAAGGTACATTGCCATCAAGTTTTGAAGTCAATCTGGATGATGGTTTTGGAGAAGTCGAAAATGTGAATTAGCATTACAATGCCCAATGCATTAACTTACATAGTAATAAATAGGAAAGCTGCATTGACCGATAAGTACTCACATTGAGAAAATCATTAAAAATCAGGAATCCACAGCAGTGCCACCAAGTGAACAACTTTGTTTGACCCTTCCACAAGGAACATATACACCAAGTTTCAGCTCAATCTGAGTGATGGTTTTGCAGAAGTCAAAAATAGCAAAAACACACAAAAAATCATGCAAAATTAGAAATCACAGCGCCACATGGTGAACAAATTCGGAACTAGGAGTCCCTGGGAGTGTCCATGTGCAATATCAAAGCAACTGGGTGAGCGGTTTCGCAGAGGATTTTTCAAGATTTGCCCCCAAAAGAACCAAAAAATTCATAAAAAATTCCAAAAATCGATGGAGCGTGACCATTTCAGCAAACTTGGTAGAGACCCACCCAAGGCACATCCCATCAAGTTTGAAGTGAATCTGGCTGAAGTTTTTGGAGAAGTCGAAAATGTATATTGTGAACAGACGACGGATGGACGATGGACGATGGACGACAGACCCTCACAAAAGCTCAACTGACTGACAAGTCAGCTGAGCTAAAAACCACGACTTTGCTGAACAAAGAGAATCACATTCCCTCAATTATATGACAAACTAGATATATGTTATATTTGCCTAAATAAATAATTGTTCAACAATTCATAGTTGTTCAGTTGATACATTCAAATAATGTGTGTGTGGCATAGAACACAGGGATGAAAGACTTCAGTATTTATCACAAATTCAGTATTTTTTTAAAAGAAATTTTAGTGGCAAAAATAATCTCATTTTTTCTAAAAGGCCCAAATCTCGTCAAAATTGAGGGTAGGGTGTATAGTTTCAATATTTTTCATTCAATCCCACTGCAATGGTATTTTTATGCCCTCACCTGGTGGCACATACAGATTTGCCCTTGTCCGTCCAACATTAAAATTGTCACATTTGTGCCGTGCAGAACTCCAAAAACATTGGAGGTACAACCATGAAACTTTGCGAAAACATCTATCAATATATGAAGGCATGCACCTAGGGTTTTGTTTGTCTCTTGGGTTAATTATACAGTCTTAATTAATCATTAATTAACTTAGGGAAATTGTTGACTCAACATTAGACTTGTTGCATTTGTGTCACATGTGACTCAGAAAGTGTCTTGGAGGTTCAACCATGAAACTTTGTGGAAAGATCTATCAACATATGGTGTGCACCTGTGGTTTTGTTGCTCTCTGGGATTAATTATCTTGTTTTAAGTAATCATTAATTAACTTAGAGAAAATCTTGCTTCAAAGTTAGGCTTGTCAGATTTGTGCCGCATGCATCTCAAAAAGTATTTGAGGTACACCTATGAAACTTGGTGGGAACATAAATCAACATATAAAAATGTGCACCTGGGGTTTTGTTCTCCATCCCAAATGCTGGCAGTGTGCTGAGGAATGCTGTTGCCTAGAAAAAAACCCCATAAATTTTAGCAATCGGAGCAATCAGTTAATTGAGAAATCAGACACAACTGCTGTAATTGAAATTGAGACTGGTTTGCATGTTATGGGTGATATTATATTGTCAAAAATAATTTTGAAGATGCAAGTGTCATGTAAGTTATATGTGTATAATTATTATCCATCTGAAGATTTCTCAATATGTTTGAAGTCTTACACCAGTTACATGCCATATTCTTTCCAATGCTGATGAGGGCAATGACAGGTGGGGACATCCGTGTGCTTTGGACACTTTTCTAGTTTATCACAGAAATATACTGTTCCTACAAATCTTGCATATTTTTCTAATAACCCACTATGTGTTACCAGAGCCAGGGCATGTCATGGCACAAGTATACATGCCAGTACTTATCATGGAGAAAAACAGCAATTTTGGCTGTATAGTCTAGACTAATTGATCGAAATGCACAATTTAGAATTTTGGCTGCAATATTCACATCTGAGGTTCACATCCCTTTTTGTAATACTATTCGGAGCTTGGGAGAACTCTTTGTTGCCACCTTGCAATTGTAGCATATAGTACAAGCTTATAGTACTATATATAATGTAACACAGAACCACAAAAACAAAGTGCTGCATAACATCTGTATTGATCAAAATAATATACAGCTCAGTTGATTTTTTCTAGTAAGCATATGAAGTATATCTTGTCCGAATGAAAATGAAATATTTTCCATGTTATACATGCGGCTATCTTTAAAACTGGACTGTATGGTGCTCACAAGCAAAAAGTTTACGGACGGATGGACAGAATGATGGATGGAAGGACAGACAGACATAAGTGATACCATGAGCTCTAGATCTGCAACCTATGGTCAGCAGAGCTAAAAAGTGGGAGACTTCCATCAAATGTGGGAGAATCGACAGGTGTGTTGTTGATCTACTCCCAAGATATTTTTAGCCTCTGTGCCTTGGAAAAACATTTTATATTTACTAAGCTGTTACCCTGTGTTTCCAACTCGGCAGTGGTTAAATCTATTTACATGTACTTTTAAGCAATGCCATGAGGACTTGTACAGCATAACAATTGGATATATCACACACGTAGAAATTTAATAGAGATTAATGTGATGAAATTCCTAAACAACATTGAGTTATATCTGAGGTAAGCTACGTTTCCCTGAATCCTTCTTGTGAGTACAATGTCCTGCTTAAACCATTCATGTACACGCATGTATCACAGAAATATATTCAGACAGAATTAAAAAGGAGTGCTGTGCTGTTTACAATTATACCAAATTTCATTATAACAATATCTGCTGAGTACAAAATATTTACAATAGCAGAGACCACTCTTACCATTACCCAAATGCTAATGTCTCTTCGATTTGGCTATTGAAATATGTACATGTACATGGCTTAAATATTTTGAATTTGAAAGGGTCTCACAAAATTGTCTTTAATCATTGCTTATATTTCCTATTTTTCTTCAATTCTTAGGACTAGATCTGTCCCTGCAATAGGCCTACATTAACACACCAAGACATGAGTTCCTGTCTTCCTCCGTACATCATTATTTTATCAAATCACATTTATCAGTCAGGTTCTGTATTCATGTATTTTCGAGAACTCTGATGCGCTGAAAATACTGTGGAACCTGTCCTAACAGATCACTCCAAATTGGCTGCCCAGAGAAAGAACACCTGTCTTATAATTAAGGGTGCTTTTCTGAACTTGTTAGTATTTTTTCTGTCATCAATTAATTATACCTCTCCTGAATGAGCAGCTGTCTACCACCACAATGTGTTCCCTAATTGTGGTCTTTGGAAACAGGTTATACTCTGTAATAAAAACAATTACCCTATCAGCATTCAGTTGACATGAATATACATATGTACCATTAAATGCTTTCTGCTTCTCCTACCCAGTAAAATCTGATGGTACATGAAAATATTGGCATCGTTTATATATTTGCCAAAAAACATGATGAAAGCTATCCATGCTCTCCAAAATGTGTGAGTCTTCTACAAACTCTTATGGTCCAGATTGTTTAACACGTGAATGAATCAAAATCAGCCAAGCAAATGACATACTGTCAGTTGCTATATTTTTGTGGTGTTTTTATTTTGTTTTTTATTTTCAGGGTTTTGCAATTTATTTTTTCTATTAAATCCATATATTAAATAAGCTTGATCTGCTTTGCAATCCATGTAAAACATATACCATACTTTTGGGTTTTTTTTAAGACCCTCCATGCAAGCTTTCTGGGAATACAATCCACATTTTTACTCTTCTTCTATTATTTTCATACCACAGCACTTTCGCTTATCCTGTGATTGTCAAAAATGTTCTTTCCTGATTTGTCACTTGCTTTTAGCCTTTATACTTTCTATCATCACCAGTATACACTTGCATGCTTTTTGGACATGTTAAACAAGTACAAAATATATCTGCATCATGTGATTCACATCACACCACACGTAACACGCAATGGTACATTCTCTTGTAAAAAAAAGTCTGCATAGCTTTTTACACAACAAATATTATTGGTGTGTGTGTAAATTAAAAAATATAGAGAGCATTTTGCTTGGTTTATATTTGTGTCATAAAGGAAAGTCTTATCACAGGACAAAATTGCCACTCATATGTAGGACCAGAAAATAAAAACTAGAAGAGAAGATTTGCTTCACAAAAAATCTCCCTGGTTGCCTTCAAAATGAGAATAGTTTGAAATGCCATGCTTTGCCACTGTTTAACATAATCTAAATTTTGTCTATTAGCCAAATTTGCATACATTAAAATGCTACAACTTTGGTTCTTGTTTCACTGGATGTGGCCAGGTCACAAACTTATAAACTGAAGTTTGAATAACACCACTATCTATAATAGTTTTGAAACTATTCAAAATCTTAATTTTCTGTATTTGCTTAATTTGCATAAATTAAAAGCCTACAACTTCGGTTCATGGCTCATTGGATGCGGTTATATATCACAACTTACAAACTGAAGTTGTACGTCTATGTATAATGGTTTTGCAAGATTTACATTTTGTGTATTCGGCTTATTTGCATAAATTAAGATCCTACAACTTTAGTTCATGGTCCATCAGATGCACCCATGCCACAAACCTATAAAGTTGAAATGGCACCTCTATTTATAATAATTTGAAGCTATTTAAGATTTAAATTTTGTGTATGCACCTAATTTGCATAATTTTCTACAGTTTTGGTTCATGGATCATCAGATGCAGCTATGTTACAAACCCACAAATTCAAGTTGGAATGGCACCTCAATGTATTATAGTTTTGAAGTTATTCAAGATTTAAATTTTGTGCATTCACCTTATTTGCATAAATCAAAATTTTGCAATTTTGGTTCATTGGATGAGGCTATGTCACAAACATACAAATTGAAGTTGGAATGACACATTCAAGATTTAACCTTTGCATATTCACCTAAATTTGCATAAATTAAAATTCTAGAACTTTGGTTCATGATTCATTGGAGACGTCTTTGACACAAATCTATGCACTGAAGTTGGAATGACACCTGTATCTATAATAGTTTGAAAATATTCAATTTTTTAATTTTTCAATGCCCTTGATTAGCATGATTTGAAATTATACAACTTTCATTTATCTGTCTATTATATTGGCAGGTGTCTCAAACCTGTACATGCACACTGAAATTTTGTGTCTATCTGCAATAGTTTGGGAAACACAGAGCTTTTAAAATTTTAATTACCCATAATTTGCACGATTTTCAACACTGTGAAACCTCATTATAACAACACTCAGGTATCCAACAATATTCTTTATAATGACCTAAGTTTTGAATGGTAAAAGTTCATTTTCTTTGTTGTTTGATTCATTTATCTGACATATTCAGTTATCTGTCACATTTCCAAGGGAACAGATGGTGTCATTACATGTATAATAGATTTTCACTGTATCATGCATATAACTACTCCAAATGATATGCACAATTTCACTGGTAGGTCAATCACCATGGCAAGCTCAGTGGTTTTTGGAATAATAGTGTCTGAAGAAAACTGCAGACAAATTTGGCAGTGAAGGTGGGGGGGGGAAGAGAGAGAGAGAGAGAGAGAGAGAGAGAGAGAGAGAGAGAGAGAGAGAGAGAGAGAGAGAGAGAGAGAGAGAGAGAGAGAGAGAGAGAGAGAGAGAGAGAGAGAGAGAGAGAGAGAGAGAGAGAGAGAGAGAGAGAGAGAGAGAGAGAGAGAGAGAATAAAAAAATTAACCTTTGCCATGACGTCATTTGGCACATGAAGGATGTCCTGGCTCGCAGACATTTTTTCATATTATGGTTCTACATATGGGATAACTATAGTTACTGTATTTACTTGCTATTGTATCTGTTATCATCACATACATGTATTACCACACGATTAACTTCCCTCTTGCACCACATTCTAGGCATATGGAAAAAAGCTTGGAAAGTATAGGACAGTTGTCCAGGAAAGCTTCCCCGGGACATGTTAATGTCCTGTACTCTCACCTAAAATTTATATTCAGAATATTACATTTAGAAGCAAAATGACCAAATTAAAAGCAGATGACATTTGAAATGCACCTGATTCTGCTCAGTTTTTTTCGGGGGGGGGGGGGGGCAGATATATGTTGTGAATCAATCAGTTCATAAACACTTTCAAGGGTCGAAATTAGCGGTAGCATTAGTAGCATTTGCTACCAACTTTTATGATCTGCTACCTATATTTGTTGTGTGGTAGCAAACCCTTGCTACCCAATTTTTTTCTGGTCAAAATCATAGAATTTGCTCTGTAGTTTCTGTCAAGAAGTGCCTCAGAATGCACCAATTTGCCTGCTTGACTTAAAAATTTTCAGGGGGGAGGGCATGCTCCCACACACCCCTAGGTGGGCTTTGTGCCATGTGGGTGCTTGTTAAACCCGCATGATTTGCTGCTCAATTCTCAGATTTGCTACCAAAAATTAAATGTGGTAGCAAACCCTTGCTACTGGTTAAAATCAGTTAATTTCTACCCCTGACTTTATGGACCCAATGCTGGGACCTGATGTGGGGTTATAGAGAATAATCAAACTTTGAGATAATAATGGGATTAAACATCATTAATTCAGTGCACAGTGAACCAGTCAAATCTGGCTAGAAGTAAAGTGTCATCTATTGTCATTACCCACCTTTCAAAAAAATAATTTTACTGCTAATATAAAATAATTCAAATTACAGATAGGGGCTATTAGAATTGCATGCCCTACGTTGACAGCTTTCTTTGGTGCTGGTTGATTGTTAATTCATTCTTTGAAGTCAACCTGTGGATATACATCTAGGGCCCATGTCATATGGACCATCAACAAATGGCCCAGCTGTGGCTGTATGGACTTCCTTGGTGACAGTTGCACGGGGGAATTCATCCGTGGCAATAACCCAGGTGTGGCCTTTAGGACTTCGTGACAGTAGCCTAGGGGACTTCATCAGTGACAGTAGCCTAGCTATAGCCTTTGGGACTTCATTTTTGACAGTAGCGTAGCTGTGGCCTAGGGGACTTCATTTTTGACAGTGGCCTAGATGTGACCTAGGGGACTTCATCAGTGACAGTAGCCTATAGCTAGCTATAGCCTTTGGGACTTCATTTTGACAGTAGCCTAGCTGTGGCCTAGGGGACTTCACTTTTGACAGTGGCCTAGATGTAGCCTAGGGCACTTCATTAGTGATTGTAGCCTAGCTGTGGCCTAGGGGACTTCATCAGTGACTGTAGCCTAGCTATAGCCTCAGGGATTTCATCGAGTCCCCAGATCCAGCAAGTGATCTTGTCAAAATTTCCTGCCTCCCCATGTACAGGAATGAAAATATCGCTGGTTGACTATTGGCTGTCTGAAGATACAGTCTGCAAATTTGTATCAAACCAAGCCTTGTACACTTCATCAACATCCTCAAGGTTCAGGAAACTTTGCAACTTTGTGGGTAGGGGCAAGAGGCAAAGCTTTTTGTTAAAATTTGACCAAAGTTGAGTTCTGATACATGAACGACACAGCTGGGTGAGAGACCTTGGTGCAAAAGGAGCAAATATCCATGCATATTGATCAGGACACACATTCAGGTGTTGCCAGTGAGTTAGTATGCAGTATGTATCTGAAAGTGTCACCTGGCAGCCGGACAGAAGCAGCATTTGAGTAAAAACCGGCGACGACTTAGTCAGGGAGATTTCCAGGGGGTATTTACCATTTTTGGTGTGCAAGTCAACATCACAACCTGCTTTGATAAGTATTCGAGCAATGTTTGGTTTATCGTTGAAAATCGCACTGATCAATGGAGAGCGTCCATAGACGTCTTTCGGATTTAAGTCTGCTCCGGCACTGATGAGCAACTGCAGCATGGGCACATGTCCCGCATCCACCGCTTTGTACAATGGTGTCTTGTGCTCCCTGTTTTCCTCACTCGTAATCTCGAGTTTACAGTTATACTCCAAAAGTATTTTGGCAACTTCAACATTATTTCTGCCGGCAGCAAGGTGCAGGGGTGTGCGTCCGTTCGACATACTGGCATCAACGTCTGCTCTGGCTTCTAGTAAGAGCCGCGCAACCCCTGCGTGTTTGGCATATCCAAACGCAGCCATGTGTAGAGGACGCATGCCCTGGCTCTCTATTGCACTCCATTTGTTCTTCTTTTCAGTCTTAACGATGTTTGGATCTATACCAGCATTTATTAAATCCTAAAAAAAAAAAAAAGGATTAACAATGATAAAATGTAGAACCAGGCCATTCAAAGTTGCACTTCATGTTTATTTTCAAGTGTACATGTATACATGTTTGTAGTTATCACATTTCAGATTTTTATCGAAGCTGAACTGACTATAATGGACCCTCCTACAATTCGATCTATGTAAACTATTACTTTCATTTTTGTTCCAATATGAAATTAGTGAATATAAAAGTACAGGAATTTCAAAGTTTCAAATTTAAATCAATTTGCAATATGTGGAAGGACTCTGATCTGGCCATTGATCTTTACAGGCATGGTGACCTCACAACAAAGGTCAAGGTCACTGACATATAAAATTACAACTTTGGACATTGTCTCCATAAATCCTATTAATTTGGCAAGTCTAATCCAATTACTTTGCAAGATATGGAATTTTATACCTTAAAACACATTTTGGCTCATAATTTCCATCCCGTTATATAGGTGGCACCACTAGTATCACTGGCAACTTAGATTTTGACCTATATTCCACCCAATTTGGTGAAGACCTGTCAA
The DNA here is from genome assembly GCA_964020975.1 of Hermodice carunculata. Lineage (NCBI taxonomy): Eukaryota > Metazoa > Annelida > Polychaeta > Eunicida > Amphinomidae > Hermodice > Hermodice carunculata. The sequence continues at coordinate 76,383,353 of OZ026623.1, read as the reverse complement.
AAATTAAAGATGCTAGAGTGTTCACAATATTTTCACATTTCCCCTCTACATTACATAATAATGTAAGTGGCGCCACCAATATCGAAAGGGGCCTAGATCCCCATACACCCTTAAGTCCTGAAAGTTATATTGCACTAACTTGAAAACTGTGGACGGTATCGCGCTAACAAGCAAAAAGTTTACAGAAGGACGAATGGACAGACATGAGCAGTTGCTTAAGCTCTGCGACCTTTGGTCATCAGAGCTAAAAATAATCTGGGGGAGGCCACCTGAAAGAAAAAAATGTCAACATGAGAGAGGGCGGTTCTATTGAGGAAGACAATACAATAGGAATGGAGACTTTCCCTATGCAGATACTGGTCTTCTAAGACATTGCACTTAGTATCTTATTAGAGGAGCCACTGTATTACATTTTAAGCAAAACTACCTTTGCGATATCATCTCGTGCATAAAAAGCGGCTATGTGGAGGGGCGTGTCACCGCCATTGTTGGAAATCAGTGGGTTTGTTCCAGCCCTCAGCAGCTCTTGTACAACTCTACGTTGTCCCATCTTTACTGCCTGCAGCAGTGGTGTAGAACCTGGCAACATATATGTAAACCTGAACATTTTTGCCAAAAATTTATAAAATTTAAAATATTCATACAGTGATCCCCCTCTTGTAAGCCACCCAATGTGCACCAGAAACGTGGCCTTATAGAAGGGGAAGTCTCTCTTGAGGGGAAAAAATAAAATTCATACTGTGCTTTCTGCATGGAGAAGTGGCTTTCGTAGAGGGGGCAGGGTGGCCTCCCGTCAGGGGAGCCTTATAAGAGGGGGATCACTGTACATAAATAAAGTGGACGACAAGAATACAGTAGTACTTGTAAACACAAACATTTGCCAAGCCAAAGATGTTAAACCTTTCAACCCCTCCAATGCTGAATAGGCCTACAACTGTTCTAGCAGCTGCCCCAGACATGCTTGCCACTTGAGCGTCATATCGTGTGAGGAGTCTTCTCACGTCAGTATCTGATACTGCCATGTACGTCTTAGGTACATACATAGATGAGAGCCTACCTCACAAAGTGCATCTTTATCCCATTGCAAGCCTTGGCAACAGGGGCCTACACTGACCCAAAACCCATAAACTCTACCTAAGTGCATTGTAATTAAGCACTTCAGTCAATAGATTAATGCAACTGAATAATCTTTGCCCCCATCCACTTTTTTCAAATTAAAATGGAAAAACATCGTAATCATGTTAATTTTACGATTAAGTTTACATTATATAGACACATTAATCATAAAAATTGGTGGTTAGAGAGAGAAATTATGCATCTATTTTGTACCAGGAAGCATACAAAAGTTGGCAAAGGCAGTTTTTTTTTATCATTAAAACACTAAATGAGCGTGAAAAACAAGAGTGTATTGACAGTACAGCTGGCTTTGAAGAAAATGATTAGCTACGTAACCTCTCGACCACCATTGCCTAAACCTCCGTGTCTGGGCCACAACGCCCAACACAACTGAGTTGGGACTCCATTGTTCTGAAGACCTGGTGGTATGGGTCACGCCATCACTTGGTTCCTGTGGAAGTGTGTGTGTGCGTGACTTTGATGCGCATGTGAACCTAATCTTCCGCCTCACGCACCATTTCTGGTTTGTTCTGAGAGTTGGGAGCTCCGCTGACTTTCTTCTGGAGAAACTGTTTTACTGCTGTTCGCACTCTATACTTCTACTGGGGAATTCATTTATCTGTGGTCCTCAAAGAACTGTGGATGTAGGACTGGTCTTGGCTCGATCCGTTCTTTTCCAAGATGGATTCTGGGGGTTCAAATCACAGACAGAAGGAGGTCAGTTTCATACAGGCAATCACTGCTTGGCAGTGTGCTGTGACTGTCAAGATGGAGACTGCTTTTAAGCTTCTCCCTTGTTGGCTAGAGGGCAGGAGATGGACTTGTGGACCCATTAATGCTGCAGCTTGGTACAACCATGAACCTTGTAATGGTTGTTGCCAACAGCTTGGCCATGTGTGTTCTTCCGAGAATACATGCAGGTTTTATGCTAGGTGGGGAGACAACAAGTGGCTGCTCCACGACCAGTCTCCGAGGAAGAGTGAGTAGGCTAGGTGTAAACATGTAAATGCCAGTCGCCAGGCAATCGAGTCTGACTCCGCTGAGTCTTCCACCTCAGCGATGCCACTAGCGAAGCTGCAGCGGACCCATGCGGCTTGCACGCAGGCTCAGGTGGTTGCTGCTTCTTCACCTGAAACCCACCTGGGGAGCAGGGAGAAGAAGCAGCATAGTCGCAGGTTGGGCTGAAAAAGATCTGCTCGCAAGGGTCCTGATCCCTCATGGCAACACCTGGGGTGACAACTGGAGGCTGCTTGGCCACTGATCCAGGACTCTTGGCAGTCTTAGAGGCAATGACCAAGAACCAACAGTTGCAAATGGATCTGATCCAGCAACTGTACCCCCCCCCCCCCCCCCCCCCCCATGCCTGCTTCTTTGGATCCTCATCCAAAGAGGCAGACAAAGTGTCGCCTGGATCTTGAGGCCCGGACCTCTCGGCTCGGAATCCAAGGCAGCCCTGGTGAAGCCATGATGGGTACCTATGGGTCCCTGTCCAGGAATCCTGGAACCCCAGCAGTTTCCCCGAGCTCCTGGGTCCGAGACATTGGGTTGAACATCTGGGTATACTGGTGCACCAGAATGCCGACCAATTACCCAAGCTCCTGGCTCTGGGACCTTGGGCCAAATGTTCAGGTATATCGGAGCACTGCAGACGCTACCCAAGTCTGTGGTGGTATCTATAGGTGTAGTGAGCTAAATGGCCCTTCAGCTACTGCGGTTGTGGCCCCTACCCGGACTTGAGTGCCACCACTTCCACTACACAGTTGCCATCCACTGACCAATCACGAGGAGGAAGGAAGAATAGGGGCATATGTGCACTGGAAGTCACATTTTGAAATGCAATTTCATTCAGTCCCGTCTACTATCTAAATATACAAATTACCAACACTACTTTAAAAAATTCAAATCGTGAATTTATTGACATGAGAAGTTGTCAGAATTACTAACCGTCCAGGAAGGAAATGTTGAGATTGGCACCAGACTTAATGAGAAGCTGCAGTATGGCAAGGTCCCCCTTGGCTGCAGCCACCTGTAGAGGGGGGCGACCATGCATTCCCGGACCACTCCATAGGTCAGTACTTGCTCCAGCTAATATCAGCAACTTGGTGAGCTCTAGTGAGCCTCTCTCAACTGCTGTATCTAAATCATCAAAGACAACAAAACTATCACAGCTCAAAGTCATGGCAAAAATATAATTTATGTAAATACATGTATATGAAATCGTTTTGAATTCTTCACATTTCATGACGGTTTCAGCATGCTTAAAGGTTTTACAATTAAGTCTTACCCTGAGTGCATCAGAAACCAACTGGGTGTAGATAATATCTGTGTTCTATTTCCTTACAAGTGTACTCTTATGCTAATGAATCTGATAAGGAACATACTTTTCCCAGCTGGGGGCCTCTTAGCTGGTGTGTCTCTTTAATGTGTTTTTTCTTTCTTTTTTTTTTGTGGAAATTTCACCATAGTTTTCATTTCACAATTTGGAAATGAGTCCTGTTCAAACAATGTTAAATGCTATGTCACTGTGTTTTCATTTTCATGCCTTTATGCCAGCAGCAAAATAAGAATATAGCGAAATTAAGGCAATGTACAGTAGTCAGATTTAGCGCATTATATGCTTTAATTGAATAAATGTTTATCATTGATATGAAGCTCCTCCTGGGAATTGAATATTGCACTTAAAGTACACAGTTCTTGTCCCAAGTTTTCAAGGGATGTCATTAGCATGAAATGAAAATTCTATTCAAGGAACATGTTTATGTGTACAGTAGGTGGTTCTGTGCATTAGCTTGCTCAGCAAGTCATGCTCCAGCTGATCTCCATCATCAATGTGTAGAGAACTACATGTACTTCAGTCCATGTGAACGGTGTTTTTTAATTGTTTCAGATGGGTCTCTACCACTAAGATGCACCCAGTATCTGGGAAAATGACTGCACTCATCACATTAATTTGCATAACTAAGTCTTAGGTAGTAGAGCAGTGATGTTATCAATACTCATGTTGGCCTCTGAAATACTCACAGTTAGACAGGCACAATTATTAAAGATGTGTTGTCAATGTGCATAACTTGGAAGGCATTGTAAAATGTAACAACTACTGATGAAGACCTCAAAGTTGACTTATCATGAATTAATATATGAACTTAAGAACAATAATATGTACATGTACATGTGGGTAAAAAGCAATCATGTGCACACTATGCCCCTAGTGACAGATTTATTGACTTTTTACATGTTTTTTATGTGCAGTTATCCTTTTGCAAGATCAGACAAGTCAATTTCCAGGGGTCTCCCTGGAAAAGCATATTTAATGGAAAAAGTTTTAAAACTTGTACCTCTTTACAATAAAATAAAAAATTACTTTCTGATTGGCACCAAAATGGAACTGAAAGGGCCTCTGGGAGTGAATCATTCAAAATGCCTGTGGACCATACTTTTTCCATTTGCAGAAAAAACTGACAGTAGAACCATCAGAAATATACTTTATAAGCTGTTTTTCATCTGAGTTTTGGTATAGTTTGCCATCCTCCAAGTCATAAGCAGTCATTACTTTCCATAACCACTTCTCATGACATCATGTGGAGAACCCAGAGCTCGCCTTCACATGGAGTAATGCCTGTCAACATAGTGAACAGATCAGGGCTGGCCACGTTTTGGGGACTTGTTTTCTGGGCCATTCTGTCCACAACTATGCACCAGGGTGAAAAGGTGTGTTGCCTATGGCTGTGCCAATACCCACAAGAAAGGATCCTGTCTTTTCTTCTTTCCAAAGGATCCAAAATGGAAGTACTATGGCAGCGGCAAATATGGTTGACACAGGCCTTCTTCAAAGTGACAGAGATCAGTATGTTATGCTTGGCACATTTGTGGAAGACATGTACAATCCATCCTACGTTATTACAGCAAAGCAAGGTTTTAAAACACAGTCAAAGTTAAAAGACAACACTGTGCCAACTGAATTTGCAAGACCTCCAACTACGCCTTCGCCAAGACCAGCATGTCAGCATCAACACCGACCCAAAAATGTGCAATTGAATAAGTAAATTTACAGAGATAAATTTTACATCATTGGATTGGATTGGAACTATCAAAGTCCCCTGGAATGCACATTACTAGCCTAGCAAATGCTCAATTTCCTATTTATGTATGCAACTGCCTCCCCCCCCCCCCCCCCCCCAACACACACACTCACAGGTCCATACATTTAGGGGTTTCATGATAAAATGAAACCATTATTTTCTCTGCATTTTGACCTATGTAGAAATTCAGAAATGCCAATCCTGAAAATGATCTATATCAGATTTGATCTAAGGTGACAAGAAATAGAATGACAATCATTCTTGAGATGGTAAATTTACCTTTTCCAATTTACCCACGAATCACGATTTGTTAATTTTATCAATGGTGGGTGGAATTCCAGGTTGCGAGCATTGCTAGCGTAGATAATCTTGCTACAAACAGGGACAGGTTACCCTTATAGCAGCTCTCTGTTACAAACTTGTAACGCGTTATCAAAATATTGTTAAAAGCTATTGCAATTTACAAATAGTTCAGATATGCAGGAATGGGACAAGATCTAAAGGCAAACACGTCATCACGGAATATTTTTATCAAACTGTTCACTTTGGTCTACTGTGACAACAATGGCCCTTATGGTTCAAAGACTTTAAAGATTTGATCAAGTTAGCTGGAATACATTTGATTATCAGACCAAGTGCAGCATAGACATGATGCTGTGAGTCACTGTGCCTTATGGTCTTTTTGTTGGACCAAACTGCTGTAGCAGTCTGCTCCCGCCCCTTGTTGTGGTAGATCCGTTCTGCATAGACTGTGGTTTATCTTTTACACTCACATTACTCAAAGTAAAAATCCATGCAAAAATTTTAGTTAATAGCATTTTGTATGAAAAAAAGCACCATATAATGGCAATTCTGAACTGTTCAATCTCCATGACTTGTCTCTTTGAACCAGCCAATCTGAGGAAACAGGTGGCTGAGGCTCTAGTTAGCATGGACATACAACCGAAATCTGACGAGCCCGCCCCACCAAAATATTCTCATCACCGACAATCACACCAGAGCTCATCTCACCAGTCTCTACTCCACACATAATTTTGCTTGAACAGGAAAGACCCAACCCATCGTCACTGCCCCTTATGTCACTAGCATTCCCCCATGTGGACAAGCTGCTTGGCTTAGTGGAGAAAGTTCCACAGATGATGTCATGGCTCCTTTCAATAAAAGGCAAAAACTTTTGTAACAACAATCCATACGGGTCTGTTTCATGCAATTTTGAGCATATCATTCTGTAGGCCCTGCTCAGCCACACCTTCAAGTGCCTGCAATTTCATCACAAGGCAAATGTAGGGTTGCCCACACTGATGCTGCTAAGCAGGCAAGTATATATTGCATAAACCTGTGTTACGTGCATAGTCGAGGTCATGATTGGCAATGATCTTTGGTGATGTGCTAGATCATCACAACAGTATGATTGTATATGCATGCCTCTGAAGTACTTGTTTGGGCAGTTATATTTCAATCAGATATCATTCATCTGTCTACAAGTCCTGAGATCATCCAGAAAGCCCCACTTAGCAACCACCACAGATATAAAGGGAATAAGCTGGGATCTGCAGGTTTAACTTCCTTGAGACAGTCAGACTGTCACTGATTGCTCCAGGGTACCACTTTGCCTCCTTTTATGCAATCAGAACTTTGTAAGTTTAGGTATCAATATATACATGCAGCCTCCAACTATGCTTCTGGAATCACACATAATTATAAGTTTTCACCATGTTTGCAGGTAAGGCATTTAAATGGAGTCACAGATTCATTATTTTGGATGTAAATGTATTTCTTATTAAACTTATGTTAAAAACCATGTACAGTTCATTTCATTTTTATTTCCATTGTTTTGCTTCATCAGTTGTCTGCGAAGCAGGCCTTCTACCTCCAGCGAACGTACATACTAACATCAGAACATAAAAATCGCAGGCAACTTCATCACCAAAATAAGTAAAAATGAAAGTACCATTTAATTACCTACATTTTCAGCACATGTATCATAAAAGGCTTGGTGTTTTGGCATGTAAACTGAAAACTAAGTATTTGCTATTTGAACATAAAATAAAATAGATATTAAAGTGTTGGAAATTCAACATGTAGCCTAAGCCCAGCTGGAGAGAAATGTCATCTCGAAACAAGAGCACCAGAAAGATTTGAGTCAATTCACTTTTCATGTTCATCTATCATATAATTAAAACATCTTACTCAAAGGTCGTCGGCTGTGGAAATTTTTTATTGACCCATGCGGACTAGCTCCCTTCTCCAGTGCTGTTAGTAAAGCCTCTGCATCATCCTGCTCTATGGCTGCCATCAATTCCTTTTGTAATATTTCTTCTTCGTGCTGTTTACTTTCTGCTGCTGTTGTGTCTGTCATTGTAAAGGCTAGAAACCCGAACCATAAACAAGATACTCAATAAGTAAAGAAGCCCACACATTTTACTTTTTCTAACAGGAGTTAAATAGAAAAGTGTTTTAGCCTGCACCTGGGGGGAGGAAATTTGAGGTATAAGTATTTTAACATGCATGTTCATAATATGTCATTCTTTTGGGCAGAAATTTATGAAAATATGTGTGCACGAGATCTCAATGCTCAGAAACCACAGGAAAGTACAGAAAAAAATTATACACCCAGATCTTTTACAGGGATTACCAAACAGGCAAGACTATATTAATCACTCTCCATACCAGAAATGATGGCGTGTGCTTTCCTGCCTACTTTTTTGGAACAAGGAATGCAATGTATCAATATTTCAAGTTACCAAATTAAATTTGTTAGAATTTCAAGATAATCAGAGTGCTAAATTATTTGAATAGCAAAACCATGTGATCATTCCTGATTTACATGGGAAGCTCCTGTGTTTCATTTATATATTTATCATCAGCTCCTGTCTCCCTTTATTTTGTTTTATGTAGTAATTTCTGCCGTGGAAGCAAAAATCACCACATCAGGCAAAGTTGAAGTTTATGTTTTTGCAAGTTTGAATGTGTCTTTGACATGTCATTTGCTGTTAAAAGAAAAAGAAAAGTAAAGATTACCATTGTGCCAAGGAAGTTGAGATTTGTCCACTCCTTCAATATCCCTGACATGTAAATTCTCATGTATCTTGCACAACAGTAACTCACGCAGACACTGCCTGACACTCGAGCTCTCACATATTCATATATCACACACAAGATTCCTGACTCGCGCCTTAAGTCCGGCGCCCTCGATCAGAGAGCAAGACAAACAACGATAATTTATATTGACACACTTTTATTTTTCTGATGCAAATCCCTGTGCACCACACTGTAAATGATATCTCTGCTATCCCCTTCTTGGAAATCTTGCATGCATGCATTGGGCCTACCTTCGAAAATAAACTTCCACCTACCTCCAATTCTTGGCCAAAAACATGTGTAAAAGCTGCTTTCAGATTAACAAGCCTACATATATATATATGTGTATATGCTCAACTTGTGAGACACACCAATTATAGATGGTTAGTCACTTGTTTGTGATAAACCCAAGGCTGTGGTGTATGCCCGTATACGGTCACAATTCAAGACCAATCACATGCAACAATAAGTACGTTTCACCAGGCTGACCAGCGAAGTGCAAGTGACACTTCCCTGGTTTCACTCACCGCCCAATGGCAATGAGAATAATTTTACACCAGTATTTTATATCATTCGTTGTCATACATGCAGTTCAGCCAAATATTATCAGATCGTTTACGAGGAAAGACATGCATAGGAAAGTAATAATTCCAAATCTAAACAAAAGTGGGACCAGTCAGGGCAGAAGGTTGACAAGCTTGTTAACGGTTTAACCAGTTAACAGCTAGCAGCCTAGCTTTATTTAACCCTTATAGGCCTAATGCATACCATAGTTTAACCTTAAACAATGCCATTGTCAATGCGTTATTACACAGTGCACCAGGTGGCAATAGGTATAAAAAGCATGCAATTATTAAACAGTCACTTGCAATAAAAAAATCCGTTTAACTCGTACCATATCTGAACTGCGCAAATATCGTCAATTGTTTGCTTCCATGATCACGTCGATGTGGATTCCGCGCAGGCGCTAGGAACACGTGCTTGTGTTGACATTTAATCGACCTCAAACTTGTAGGTCAAGGTTAACAATAACAGAATTCTTGTTCCGGTTTCAGGAGTGGGTCCTGATTCCGTTGAATATATTTCCCTGCAAAAGAAAATAATCTACCGGTTAGCCATATTTTATATTTCAAAGATATGGTCTCTGATTTAAGATGTGAGAAATAAATGAAGCAACCGAGTTACGCAAGTATTCAAAGGGTTTTATGTAAGCGTTGATTGGTGTACATGCGCAGTACGCATTTCGCTTGATAATATTCTCAACCATTCTCAACATGGCTAGCTTGTTGAAAGTTTCGACCCAGGCTGTGAAAAACAGTGTAACGTCTGGCTTGGTAAGTGATGCAATGAAGGTCAGGTTTTTGTCTCCATATTAATAACTTCCAGTGAATCATATTACATGATACTTTATTTCAAATACCTTGTTTAATAGAGGTACGTGGCTTGTGGCAAAACTACCGTTTGCCGGGAGTCTTCCAAACTCACTGTCAAACATGGCAATGTCAGTGACTGACCTTGTGAGTTCGTCCGAACCCAATTTCTAAAAGGAGACTGAGAAACTCGGCCGTTTATCCCTTTTCGCTTATGGGCAGGGATGTCAACTTCCCTCATTATGAAGCTCGTCACTGAATGGAAATTATAAATCTTCGATTTCCAAGAATTGGGCACGTCCCACAATTATTGGGCACAGCTCTAGATACAAACCAATAGTAACTGACCACAGAGGATACTCTCCATCAAGAAGTCTGACCACGGAGGTCAAAAATGGATACAGTAAATGTCGTACAATAAAACTGCCGTTCTAGATGCTACTTTCCTGCATTAAACAGTTTGTTGCCCTGTACACGTACAATCCACTACCATGTAGACCTAACCGAAGATTCATCTCAATCCACTCTCTTGATCCGTGCCTGATTATTGAGTTGTATAACGCCACTTGATTTGAAGCCTTGAAGGAGTAACGTGGACACATCTTATACAGTGTGTAGTCTGATCAGAAGCAAAGTTTATACCGTTATAGGTCTGTCACTATGTGTTGGATGCAAAATAGGATAATTTTGAATTTGAGCATGATTTGACATTATCACCTATAACAGGCTATATTATAAAAGATTAATTACATGAATTGTATTATGTATTAACTACTAAATGGCGAGCTGCACATAGAGGTCTCTTAGACCTAAGTTTAGAACAATGAATTTATGAACTAATTTAACTTATGAAAACAAGTTTGCAAACCCAAATGATGAATGTCAACTGGTAAGACTTGTGTTTCATAATATGAGTACATTTTGTTGTATTTTCTCTTTTTGTTTCTCACTTTTGATATTGTATTCAGACTACCGGTATTCATGTTTATCTATTCAGTTGTAAGAAGTATTAATTAGCATTTAGAGGCAAGTGCTATCCTATATAGCACTTTCCTGGTATTAAGTATGCTTAACCAGCGCTTAGTACCTCTATACCACGGACTAACCTAGGAAAACAAGTTTGCAAACGCCAATGATGAATGTCAACTGGTGGAGTTTGGTGTCATAATATGAGTATTTTATCTTTTTGTTTCTAACTTTTAATATTGTATTCAGACTACAATACATGTATTTATGTTTATGTACATAGTCAGAGCCTCCAAGTTTCCCTCTATCCCACTTTTTATAACATGTCTTCCACTTTAATAAACAAAACTACATGTAGCACTATTCCATCGGTGGCTGGAAAGTTGCACTGTTTTGCCGTGTTGTACTATATACATGCAGAATATGTCTATGATGGTGTCTAAAATGGTTCCAAAAATGGGACATGAAGGTGCAAATTTCAATTTTTTCCCAGGGGGAGCAAGCCCAGAGATCCCTCTAGCTATGCTTCGTGCCTTCGGTGCTTGCTTTCCCACTTTCTTAAGTATCTGCAGGAGGTAGATCTCTTAGTTTTAACATAGGTTAGCTTGGAGATGCTGTATAGTTGTAGGAAGTATTTTTATGTATTAAGAGGGAAGTGCTATCCTATAGAACTTCCGTTGTATTAGGTATGCTTAACTATCAGCTGGTACCTCAATACCAGGGACATGTGTGAATAGTATGTCCCTGCTCTGTACCAAGTATGTATATATGGTTAGTTACAATGTGTGTAAGATAAATAGGTCAGTACTGAACTCTAGTCTTGCCCATAACATTTTTACTTACTTTTACTGTGTCTGTAACACATCCCTGATGGAACAAATGTATGCATTGTGGAATCATTTTATTTCAGGTGTCATCATTAGCCAGGCCAGTGGCAGGTACAAGGGACTTCCATTTTAAGATTCAGGGTCGCAACTCAGAAAGTAAAGTCAGCACAGGAAGTGAGGTGAGTTTATACTCCTGACTGATAATGTATATTATACTGACAGTATTCAGTGGCTGTATTCACAAACAATTTGATCTGATCCTGAATTTGATTCTGAAATTAAGTTGTTGCACCTTTGACCCCAAATACTTAATTCATTCCATACCAGTCCCTGATTTTTCCATATATTTACCTAGATTTAAGACAATTGCATATTTAAATTCTTCATGAAAAGAGCTTTCGTTTATGTACCAACATGCCTATGGTCTTAAGTCAGTGGTTCTGGCACTGCCTGGCAAGTCATGCTGCAGCTGCCCTTGTGGCAGCTGCAGCATGACTTGCCAGGCAGTGCCAGAACCACTGACCAAGGCCAGTGACCATAGTATGGAAAGAGTTAATCCTTGGCCTGATATATGAATTAAAATTCCAGGAATAAACACACTGTGTTCTGCACTACAACATACTGTTTTCAACATTTCATTTTATTACATGAATCTTAGTACAATCAAGTACTTTATCTTTTAAGCTGGCCTAATATATGAATCCAAATTTCCAGGATTAAACACTCTGTTCTGGACTACAATGCTAACTCAGTTTTCAACATTTCATTTTATTAAATTAATCTTTGTGTAATCTAATACTTTATCTTTTTTAAAAGCTGAATCAAAATCTGGATGAAATGAAGATTAAGCCATAATCCTGAAATGTTAATCATATGCTGTATACAATAGCCATAAAAGATACTGTATGTACTAGGGACGGTCCCATGTCACAGGTAATGAAGGGGTTAAAAGCATATACCTCCCAGAGAGCAAACAAGTGAACAGGTCAAATGTTGTGATTAAGTTTACTTGGCTCCTTTTCCATGCTTCTGAAGTTGACCACAACAGTTGATATAGTTTTACTGGAGTCATGTTTAACCCTTTCCCCCTTGAACTAAGACTTGAGTCAACAGCTTTTCTTGTAATAGGTTGGGCGCTAAGTGCCTAACCCATGCAGAGAAAAGTTGTTGACCTGGGGCATGTGATCTTGATAAGTCTCATGTAGGCCTACATTTCTTAGTGAACGGTTTTTCACGACTGTTGAAATTAGTTGAAAACGCTGAAGCAGACAACATTTGACCACCAGTTGATTTTGGCCAGTTTATTAAAGGGGGAAAGGGTTAAATGCAGTGTTCATGGTATCAGCAATCTACCAATAGTACATGTATGTTTCAATAATTTTGAGGCTTGTCTTGGTAAACCCATTCCTGGTTAGGAAAGGACTGAGTCAACATTGTCCCAGCTTTCCTTGCCATGCATAAAAAACTACACTATGGAAAGCTGTTGATGTAAAGCATGATGACCCCGTAGGTCTTGTCTTCACTGCTCAGAATTTTTAAACAAGAATGAGAAATTGTAGTTCAACATTAACCCTTTCCCCCTTGAATTGACACTTGAGTCAGCAACTTTCCTGGGCATGAGTTGGGCACTAAGTGCCCAACTCACGCCAAGGAAAGTTGTTGACCAGGGGCATGTGATCTTGATAGGGTTCATCAACAATTCTCAGTCAAAATTGTTTATCATTACTGTTGAAATTAGTTGAAAACACTGAAGCTGACGACATTTGACCACCAGCCATTTTGGCCAGTTTGCGGGGGGGGGGGGGGGGGCAGAGTTAAACACAGAACAGTTGACATTCCTGTGCTTTTGGGTGATTTGGGCAAGAGAGGGTGAGGGATGATCTCGGTTTTGCATAGAATTCTGTTGTTTTAACTCTTTCAGTGCCAACTGCAACCAAAGTCAAGGTACTTAAGACAAACAGCTTTTGTCAGCACTCTTTGGGCACAATGTGCCCGGAGTACACAGAGGACACCTGTTAACTCCATCCAGAAACTTGGCACGAAAAGAGTTAAACCCACTACATATATATAAATGAGGGTAAAACAGTAGATCTCATGAGATAAGGCGTGGATCTTGTATTTCTAGTAATTTGTGTGGCAATGTGGGTGAACAGAAGCCCATTTTGGCATTCACTGACTTAATCAATTGTATTGACTTCTAACTTTTTGTCTTTTCCTAGGTATCACGGAACTACCCAGTAGTTGACCATACTTACGATGCCGTGGTTGTGGGGGCAGGTGGGGCTGGCCTGCGAGCTGCCTTCGGCCTGGCGAAAGAAGGCTTCAAGACTGCCTGTATCACAAAGCTGTTCCCCACCAGGTCTCATACTGTGGCGGCACAGGTAAGGTGAACTAAGACCAGGGACAGCTAGTGCCATTAACCAGGTGCTAGTGTTTCATTCATTTGGCTAAAGAAATTTGTAAATGGCTTGTATTTATTTTAGCAGGAATTACGGAAGAGTTAGGTCAAATTCAGCAGTAATTACTGTTTTATTTCCTGATTTGGATACAAATTTTAAAGGCCTAAGTCTGTTCCTGTGAGACGATAGATATCCACACTGATTCCGAGGAAAGCTGGTCGAGTCTGTATAAATGTGATGCAGATTGCTGGAATATTGACATGTCCTTCTTCGGGGCTTTACCTTGTGTTCCTGAACAGTGCTACGGTTAATTCTGGGTCTGTCAAAAGCCAAATTTAGTGCTACCCTTTTTTTTTGTTTTGTTTTGTGGGTTCACTCCGGGGGTCCGGTGGGAGGACCCATCATATTGTTTTGTTTCATCTGTCTGTGGTTCCATCTGTCCACCATTTGTTTGTGGAAAAGATATCCCAGGACTAAGTGGACAGCTGAAACTCAAATTTACCTCATTTGTACCTGCATGCCGTTTCTTGACTTGATTACATTTTGGTGACCTTATTGTAATTTGCAAGGTCACAAGACCTACATTTATGTGCAAAGGTGGACCCATAAGTGAATGCACTGAACTGCCTCTAGTATATTTTCAGCTTCAATAAATTTGTGCAATTGTCAATCTGTAACAAAACCAGAAGAAAGTTTTGTTCACAGGGTATGGTGAAATTAGCCCAGTATATCCCAGGCTATCCTACCACTAGATCCAGAACTTCTATTATGTTTTTGATCATATCTATAAACACATACATGTAGTGACCAAAACCATTCTTGATAAAAGTTTTTTTCTGAAGCATATCTGATCAGTTTAAAATGTAGAAAGTAGGTCAACAGGTACCTACTAATAGTATTATAACAAAGATGGACACTTGCAGGTAAAAATGATGAATTAGAACAGAAAAGTCATACCCTGGGTTATTAGCATGCACTTTTGGGGTATTTGGTACTTTTTTTTTTTTTTTTTTTTTTTTTTTTTTGAAACTGGCATTAAGTTCTTCAAATGTGGCCAAAACTACCCCAAAAGTGCCAGTAAATTTAATGAAACTCTGTTACTCCAAAATTTGCATTTAAGTCCTAAATTACACATTTAAGCTTGCTTACTACTTTTTACCTTTCCACAATGCTCCAAAAGGTGCTATCTCTGGGTGCCTAATTTGCTTAACATCCCAATGGAAGTCCCTTACAAAATATTATTGTTTGGGTCATTCTTGCAAAAGATAAAAGGTGTATGTGGTGAAGTGTACCATAATAAAAAAATGCCTGCCACCTGATTGGATAAGCAGCATTATATCCAGGACTTACAAGGGCCTATGTCTTTTAGCCAAGAAAAAGTGAAATTACAACCAAGGCAAGGAAATATTTCAAAATAGTTGCCTTGGGGGTAACTGAAACTTTCACTTTCACAAAGTGGGATTTGAATGGATGGAGAAGTGAGTCAGGACTGGGGTCACGTAGAATATTGTATCACATGCCCAAAGGACTAGTGAAGAAAAAAAGTGGCCTGATATCTTCAGGGGAAAAGTAGAACTTCCCCATGAGTGCTGTATATATATATTTATTTCTGCATGGAGATTGCTTTAGGGAAGGACACAACAGTGGAAAATGGGACAAGTTATGTCTTGTCAAAGTGGAAACCGTGGAAAAGTTCGAACAAGCATTGAAGATAATTTATCAAGGGACACAATTGCAGAAAAATGTAATTTCAAAAGGAAACTTGCTTGATTGTTTTAGGGTGGCATCAATGCAGCTTTAAGTAACATGGAGGAGGACGACTGGAAGTTCCATTTCTACGACACAGTGAAGGGCTCAGATTGGCTGGGAGACCAAGATGCCATTCAATACATGACAGAAGAAGCCCCGCAAGCTGTTATAGAGGTAAAGTGGGCGAGCAGGTGGGGGTGGAGAGATTGTCAAAAAATGTCACGCAGTACTAGCTTTAAGAATATTGTGCATGGCAATGATGAAACTGTAGCATATGGGGAAATGTTGAACCGGAAGGTTAATAAGAAGTTTAATTTGTTAGCGGTGATGTACCCACAATGTTTTATAAGAGTCTAACTGGGCTGTTAAAGAGGAAGTTCTGTGGACGGAAAAAAACAAAAACAAAAAAATAAAACCCTTCGCCACAGCAGGAGTGATAACATACTTTGCAAACTGTAGTGACATTCAGAGCATGTACAGATTCACAGTACATAATACCTGGTATCACGTCACAATTTGCTGCATTAAATAAGTGTCCCTGCCATGCAGATTTGTTCATATTAAGGGGAAGTGTAGCAATGTCTTTGTTTCAAATGTTTGAATTGCTCAATTTCTTTGTAAAATTTACCTGTGGTGACAGGTCACCTGCTGTATGTGGCCACTTTTTCTTGGCAGAAGGGGTGGCCACATACAGCAGGTACCACTGTATTATGAAAATATGTACCATATGTACAGTAGTTACCTTTTAGAGAGAGCACTCCTTTGAAAGACCTCATTTGCCAGGTACTTTAGTCTATCTTTTCCATGTTATTTTACCTCCATTGTGAGACAGCTGTTTTAGCTGTCCACCTTTAGACCTGCCCTAGGGGTGGGTCCTTAAAAGAGGGACCACTCAAAATACCTGAGATGTTGACAGTAGTGTGCGATATGTTCCCACCCCCAGTTTAACATGTTACTGTACTGTATGTACATTTCATGCTTGATGCATATTATTTTGACTGGAAACAGGAGACACCAATAAGTGACTGGTATCAGTGTTACATACACATGAAATATGGAATGATGGGCAGTTTATGCTAGTCATATGTATAAAAATTAATCACAGGCCTGAATTGAGTGCAATCTCAGCAGTTTATTGAGGGATTTATCTTATGTTTCTAGTTTCTCTCTCTCTCTCTCTCTGTCTCTGTCTCTGTCTCTCTCTCTCTCTCTCTCTCTGTCTGTCTCTGTCTCTCTCTCTCTGTGTCTGTCTCTCTCTCTCTCTCTCTCTCTCTCTCTCTCTCTCTCTCTCTCTCTCTCTCTCTTTTCATGCACATTTTTTGCATATGTATTTTATATCATAATATATCAGTGGTGTACATGTAAATGTACAATGAAAATTCATAACAATCTGATTAATCCAACACAATTACATATACACATGTACATGGATGCACACATGAATATGGATGCCCTCCAAGCCTTGACAGCCAGAATGGCCAATGTCAGCACTGCCATCTGGTGGTGAACTGCAAAAACACCAATGGGGTAGATACCCCCACCGGCATTGCTGAGGACAGGGTTATACATGTAGATGTTCAGGGATGAGAATTTGTGAAGAGGCCACAGATTTCAGTTGATTTTATTGAAAATTTAGAGGTTAAACTCTCTGTTAGATATTTGAATTTCAGTGATTTTAGCAGATTTTGTTTAAAGTATTCTCAGCAATATATGCTACATCCATCCTATGGACTGGGACCTGAGGGACTGCAAGGCGTTTTTCGTGTGCAGTTCCAATAATTATCACTCATTAGGTATTGGGTACCTTCCGTTGAGGTGATAGCGAAAATTTTCCATGTTAACATTGTGTGTTTCAGTTGGAGAATTGTGGAATGCCATTTAGTCGCCTTGAAAATGGCAAGATATACCAGAGGGCACTTGGTGGTCACACGCTGAAGTATGGCCGTGGGGGGCAGGCTCACCGTTGTTGTTGTGTTGCTGACAGGACAGGACTCTCTATGTTACACACACTTTATGGAGTGGTAATAACATATTTGTCCACAGCTCGAGCACCCAGACCATAACCTTGGGACCTGGTGGGCTTTCTCAGGGCTGGTTCCACAAATTATCATCAGTACAAATGGGGCCCCATCTGGCAGGGAGTATCGTCATTTGAAATGAAGTGCCCTCCCTACATTGGGGATTACCATTAGTAGAAATGGAGTGCCATATCAGGGATTTTCCTCTTGTAGACCTGTGGCGTCATCAGTTGGGGATAGAAGCATGATAACATTTTGTCGTATCGTTGTGTATTTCAGCTTGAGAATTACGGGATGCCATTTAGTCGTCTAGAAAACGGAAAGATATACCAAAGAGCATTTGGAGGTCAGACACTGAAGTATGGCAAGGGCGGTCAAGCTCATCGGTGTTGTGCTGTGGCTGACAGGACGGGCCACTCCATGTTACACACACTGTATGGACGGGTAAGTGTCCATTCTAAAGAATCCACCTGCAGCTGTTGAGAGGAGGGCCCACAAAAAGGGTCGCACAGTACCAACAGGTGCTCTTGGGGCTGGGCAGTGCAAAAAAAGTAATGTGCCCCAAGGCTGATGATTATTTCGGGGACTCGTCAGATGACCTCGCTGAAAATGAAATCGCACTCCTCATCCCAAATGCACAGCAACACCAAACACAGCCATTTCCTGTATGCATATCCCAGTACCTATATAATAACACTTGTACATGGTATAAACTTGCACTGGATATTTTGTAATGCATATGTCCACCTGTGTACTTGCCTGCGAAACAGACCATTTTGCATGTGTTCTCCACTCTGATTGATCTGCCCTTTGGGTATATAGTCACTGTTTTAGCACTTAAAAAGTGACTTGAGTTTCTTCTGTGCCTACTTTGGTTACCATGGTAACAGACCCTAGGACAACAGGGAAGGCCTGCACATGCTGGCAATGGCTAAGGTGATAATGATCCACGTCCTGATTGTTTCATCAGTCCAGGTGAGGAGTGGCAGTGCACTTTTAGTACCCTGACTACAAAAAAAATTTATTGTAGTCCTGAGGCAGACCATATGCAGTAAAGATAATACTAAATGTGGTGTGCTTGGCAGGCAATCTTCGTAGATTTTCCGTGGCAAGTTACAGTTAGACAGAATTAAACCTTTCCCCCTCGAATTGAGACTGAGTCAACAGCTTTTCTTGGCATGAGTTGGGCACTAAGTGCCCAACCCAACTCATGCCAAGGAAAGCTGTTGACCTGGTGCATGTGATCTTGATAAGTCTCATGTACATATCTCTGTCAAATTGTTTTTCATAACTGTTGAAATTAGTTGAAAACACTGAAGCAGATGACATTTGACCACCAGCCAGTTTTGGCCAGTTTAAAGGGGAAAGGGTTAAGCTTGCGTGCTGAGACCAAGGTCCACATTGATTAACAGTAGTTGGTCAGTATGTGGACTGTCACCAAAGAAATTATAGAACTTAGTCTTTGTAGTTAAGAGCTGAAGAGTACACAAGATAAATTGGAGTCTTAACGGAGGAGTTGCAGGTGGCATTGAACTTGCATGTGTAGTGCACATCTACGCGTATATGCATTTAAGGTTTTCCGGGAGGTAATTGTGAGGAGAAAAGAACATCACAAATCTGAAGTGCAGGAGACGTAGACACAGGTATTGATTAGTATGCCCAGCATGTCAACTTGCATTTTACAATCAAAAGTGTCTGGAGAGAAGATGTTAATTTTCAGGATTTTGCCTGAAGTGAGATACTGTGGCATTGGGGAGTCTTGCTGTATTCCCACATGGGGAGGGGGGACCTCTGATAAGGTCGCATCAGTGCAACTGCCCACATTTTAATTTTAAAAAAAGTCTTATTGAACTTGTGTGGGCCACAGACTGGTATCAATTTCCCAAGTGTAATTTGGAGACCACTTGTGGGGGCCATCAGGGGACCACTTAAGAATGGGTGTAAAAGTTTCTCAACTGTGCCATATGGGCTCTATATCTGTAGGAAAAAAGCCTCCTATGTCTGGTGAGGAAGAGAGAAGGTAAAGAAGTGTCTGGTTCATCTTAAAAGCTTAACAGTTACACCTTTGGCCATACTGGGTCTGTATGGAATGAGGCTGGTTATTCTTCGTCAACAGGGTTAGAATTTAACTTTTGTAACATGCCCTGTGGGTAAGTCACACTTAAGCACAACTTGCCCTGAGATTCCTCAACTTGCCACACAAAACAGCTAACTTAACAACAAATATGGTGGAACAGTCTTGGTTTATCATGGTATCATTTTAATACCATGCCTTGAAAATCAGCACCTTCATGTAAAGTCAATGTATTTCCATACAGAATGTGAACTGGCTAGTCTCATAAAAAATGTTGAAAGTCACTTCCAGGGAGACACCACCACCACCTCTCAGATTGTATTGTTTTCTTCCCTGTGCCCTTTACACCCTTTTCAGGGACTTTGCCGATCCCAAATGGCCACAGTATTTAAGGGTATATATCAGGTTACGCGTGAGTCTTACAAATGACTTAATAAAAGTCTGAACATACGCTAAAAGTACCATAAACTATATATTTCCTGAAAGCTAACAAATCTGGAAATAAGCTGATAACATTTTCATTTGTACCAGTTCTTCTGTGTTGACACAACAATCAGGTAAAGTGATCATAAAAAAATCACACAATTGTTAAATCTACTTTTTTATTTTGAGCTTGAGCATGTGCATTTCTGTTGCAAAAGCTAGCAGACATGATTTTCAACACAAACGTGTCTCACTTTTTTCATTGTTTGCGCTATTGTGTAGATACTCACGTTGAAAGTTGAAAAGATGACATTCCATTCTTACATCAAAGGTTTTGACTTTTGGCTCGCTGTAGAGAGAAAACCACTCAACATAGAAAAAATCTGAGACACGTTTTTAGAAATTATATTCTTGTGAACAGTTTGCCACAAACCCCAGGTCTTTATGAGCAAAACTGACGAAGTTGATTCCACAAGAAGTTGAGAAACAAAGGCCAAGAATGATGCCGAGAAAAACGTTTTCAAAGCAAATGCGACTTCAATAGGACTTACGCTATTCTTTGGGCCTTTGATCGCAATGGCACCTTGGTATTTCGTTACGCACTTCTACCTGTTGAGTAAATGGACAAGTTTGGAGCATCAAACTTTAAAGAATGCTTTATTTTAGAGGTTTTACATCCAAAAAAGTTATAATCGTGCTCATCTGTCACTTTGGATTCCATGTTGGGGTTTCTGAAGTTTACCCTGATTGGCCGACAAATGACTGACAGGTGGTTACGGGGCAACCGGGTTCTATGATGTTTGCCGTCTTGCGTGGCGGCCCAATATAGGTGTCAGTAAATCGGAACTTCAGTCTCAGTTCAGAAAGTTTCTATCAAGTTCAGAGGATCGTTGCTCACGTTTGTATGATTAGAAAGTGCTATTGCAAAAATGCCGAGAAAGAAAAAGCCCAGGGGCAGACCGATGCCCGCGTCAGTTGCAAGTGAACTGAAAGCGTCTGATCTAGGATCATACTACAATCAGTTCCCTCCAGTGGAGACGACCCTGCAACCCGACGTGAGCCTCAAGGAGACCCCGGTCGAGTCTGGCATTGCTCGGTCAGGGTCGAACGAAGTCGAAGCCAAGGTCACGGATACTGATTCGGTGAACACCACAACATATACAAGCCAACCCAGTCTGGACAAACGATTTTGCAGTGCTAGTGCCCAGAAACTCGGAGACTTTGTGTTCCACGACTCTAGATCTACAGATTGTTGTGAACAAGGAGATGTGAATGAACAGCCAGAGGCATACTGGTTATGCGACTGTTCACAGTTGCAGGCTTGTGTTGATGCCGTTGCTGTGTGTGCAACTTGTAAAGTTGGAACTCTGAAACTGAGTGAAAGAACAAGTATTGGCGCAACAAGAGGATGGAAGTCTGAGTTTACACGGATATGTTCAAACGAGAGTTGTACACAAAGCGATAATGGGGTTTGCCTGCCCAGCTGATCGTAGTCTGCTTGTGCGGAGCGTGCGCAGAAGCGCTCACACCTGCTGTATGTAAATGAGGCTCCTGGTGGATTCCTGCAGGGCGGAGCTTAGAAGCTTAGCTAGTCCCCAGCCGAAGCCACACCAAACAGTGAGAACCAGGCCCAATACATTTGCCAAAATTCACAATTTTCCTTTACACAACCTGAAATCTGATTCCGGCATACAAAACTTAAAGGAAAAGTGCATAACGTGTGAAAATAGCAAAAGTGATGGTTTAACCCATTGTAACCTGATATATATCCTTAAGATATTTTAACTGTTAGGTTGCACTTGTCTCACCACATGGTTAACAATGGCAAAGATATTTAAAAGCTGGACACAAGATCAGTTGGAACCAACCAGTGCTCATGTTGGTATAGCTTGCCGTGAACTGTGCAACAGTGTTTGTGTACATGTACAGTGAACACTGAGCTTTGTAACAACTGAGAAAAAATGTCAGCTCTTGATTATCTTAAATCACTTTTCTTTAACTTGCCCGATGGGAAACAGAGTTGGAAAGTGAACTTGCCCGACTGCATTTGAACTTGCCTCGGGACATCGGGCACCTGCTAAATTTGTACCCTGGTCAACTAGTAAATAGTAGTGAGACAAGTGATTTCACATTGTTAGGTTTTCACAGGTTTTCTGTGTAGTCAAGTCACTGTGAGTATGTCATACCGTTTTGTCAGCCTTTCTGTACTGCTATACATGAAAAGCAATTTTCTATTTGACTTTTTGGCCCATGAGTCACATATTAAGAAAAGTCATCAGCCTTTTACATGTTTTAGGCATCAAATTGGATGAAAGTGATGTTTTCAAGGCATTTTTAAATGTTGATGAATCTTGTTATGCACTTACAGTCACTCTACTATGACACCAACTATTTTGTGGAGTACTTTGCCCTGGACCTTATCATGGAGGAAGGAGAGTGTCGTGGAGTGACGGCAATCTGCTTAGAAGACGGATCCATCCACCGATTCCGTGCCAAGAACACTGTCCTTGCCACAGGGTGAGTAGAAGATGTTACATGGTTTCATTCTTAACAGACCCAAAAAGGTATGGCCTTTCAATTGTTTAAAAAAAAAAAGATGGAAAGTTACATGTAGGTAAAGAATGGGCCTACAGTTTCTTAACAGAAACTTAGATTTCTTTGTTTAAGTGCAAGATAGAAAAGAGAAATTTTAATGGGGAATACAGATCATAGTTAATGATACATGTATAATGTATTTAAAGTCACTGGCACAGGATGCCTTATACAGAGGTAGCTGCACCTCGTATCCTGTTATGCAAACACTGTAAATATGCTGACTGATTGTAATCAATGATATTAATATCTTTATTAGTACATAGATAAAACTGTAGCTTGTGCCTGAAAAGTTGGAATGTTAAAATATTTGTGCATAAATTACCCATATACTGTAAATTGCTTTAATTTCGCTGTACTCTAATTTTTGCTTATTTCGCTGGTGGTACAAAACTGTGAAGATAAAAGCACAGTGAAATAGTATTTTAACATTGTTTGAATAGGAATTATGCCCAAAACAGTGAAATTTAAATCACAGTGAAATGTCAAAAATGCAAAAACTGTTAAAATTTATACACGCGAAAATAAAGCAATTTACAGTAAACTTGGTGCATAGAAAGTAAAACATATATGGTACACTCATTCCTTTGAAATCGTACCAGGGCAAAGTAGTAAAGGTTGCTCTCAGGCCAACAATACTGTCACAAATGTGTTACTATGTTTACCTGGTTACAGAGGTTGTAGCTGATCAAGTCAGACCAATAGCACAATGTTTTCCCAACATTGTAAGTCGAGAGGTGGTCCACCTTTCAGCTTTCCTTTGCCACCTTTTTATCTTAAGCCATGGAAATGTATAATGTTTTTGTAATACATGGTACAAAACTGACCCAAAACAAGAATGACTTAATACATGTCATCCTGTTTCCGGTCTTGCTGCTTGCAAGTCCTGGGGAAAGTGCTTATAGTATTATCATAAAGGTGTGTAACCATGGTTACAGAGGCTATAACTGATAAAGGTTGTCAGGCCTATTAATAGTATTATCATCAATGTGTGTTACCTTGGTTACAGAGGCTATGGCCGTACCTACTTCTCGTGCACATCTGCTCACACCTGTACGGGGGATGGCACCGCCATGACAGCTCGTGCTGGGTTAGACAATCAGGACATGGAGTTTGTACAGTTTCATCCCACAGGTATAAGCTAGCTTCTGAAGCTGAATACCATTGTCAGCATATGTATGTGTAATGAGCACGCAACAGGATTGTGAGGAAAATATTGATTTTCCATTTGGTCTACAGAGATTTCCATTTGGTCTACTGAGATTTAAAGTGTTATATGTACTTAGAATATGATGTTAGACCATACTGCCTGTTGCATTGAGGCAGTAATGACACCCCAGTGAACTTTTATTTCTGTAGTTTCAGGCCTCTGGCCTATATTACAACCATAATAAATCATGTCCATAGATGGCGCAGCAATAAATACAGGATGCACAGATATATAATCAATTTACATTGTTTCTGCACTACCCAACTATAAAGCTTCATATGCATATGTAGCTAAGTTAACAAGAACATGACAATTATCTTATTGTATTTAGTTTGCGTTATTCTGTTCAAGTTGAAAACATTTGCTGTCATACTTCTAATCAATGAAAAATAATTTGCCCCAAGAGGGGGGCAGAACACACCTGTATTTTTTCAATATGTTGGCCCTCGGTGAAAACACATGTACCTGGCCATATATTCTGTTATTCTTTTAGTTTTTTTCTATAGGTGGTAACCTAAAATTTGTCAGCTGTTCTGCCCCTCCAGTGTAAATTTAACTGGAAAAGCCCTTAGATTGTTTTACTGAGTGATTGTGAGAAAATGGGTCTGAAATACATGTCTTTAGGATACTTTGTTCAGCTCTTTGACAAGTGCCTGTACTTCTCAGGAATCTATGGTGCTGGATGTCTGATCACAGAGGGATCCCGAGGAGAAGGAGGTTATCTTCTCAATAATGAGGGAGAGCGTTTTATGGAGCGGTATGCTCCAAACGCCAAAGATCTAGCTTCAAGAGATGTTGTGTCAAGAGCAATGACCATCGAGATTCGCCAGGGACGGTGAGTGCTGTACATAAAATTTACTCTATTAGTAACAGCCCAGACATGCCAATCAGTTGTTATGTGATAAATTAACTCTGTCAGTGCCAAATTTTGAACTGCGTCAACAGCTTTTGTTGGTGCGCATTGAGCGCAGTGCACACCAAGAAAAGCTGTTGACTTAGGGTTTTTTCTCTGGAACTAAAGGCATATTGGTGCTTGATTAAAATTTTCGTTTTACAGAGAATACAAATCTGAGATCCTAATGATAATTCAGACTGGCTTGACTTTAGTAGATCAACTTTAGACGTGATTGGCACTGAAATAGTTCAATGTGCCATGGATTGTATCACAAAAGAGCTGAGCAACACTTCACCACAGCACGTGTCTGGCAGCTCATCATTGAGTGTTGCAGGGTTGCCTCGTCTTGCCACTGTGTCACCTGCAGTGTATAACATGAACATGTTAAAGTCATAGAAAATGGCAAGTTGTACCGTTTGTAAACATTCAAGATGCTGCAGCAGACATTGTATCAGTGGGCAGCACTTTGTGGCCTGGCCTGGTTGCATCGTATATCAACCTTGTTGTATAATATACAAAGAATTTTCAGTCAGTTTCGTGCAGCCCGGCATCCCATGGATCTTGTGCTTAAGGCAGAATTTATTTAAGAAATGAGGGTTGATATTTGTGTGTGTTATGGCATAATGACACGCTTGATTGAAGCTGATATCGTGGGTGTGGCTCACACCAGTGCACCTCGCCCGATGCCAGCATCTATCACCCGCGTCATTATGCCATAACACACACAAAAGCAACCCTCATTGCTTATATTTACATTTCCCTCTTAATTTTTCGGCTCAATTACACAAAATTTTGAAATTAAATGCATAGAATTAAGAGAAACTACCAGAAACTGATTTGTACAGCTTGTTCAAGTGTTAAATTCCAGAAACCCAGGTGGGCGTGGCTTATTGGAATGTGGGAGGGGCACATGTGTTATGGTCCCATATCTCACAAGGCCCTTGTGTTATGGTCTCATAACACGCCAGGCTCTCTCCTATACTTGGAATGTTAAAAGATAGATTGAATGTAAATATATCTGTGTAGTGCTCAAAATAATCAGGATCACATCCTGATGGTATGGAATGTTGATCTTTTTGTCTACAAATATCGCATGATGCTGTTTAAAATTGTATTGTAAAAGAGATCCTTTGCAGTGCTAACCAATTTAATTTATTAAGACATGATTCAAACACTGTTTCAGTACATGGACCACACAGAAATAATATTATTTTCAGTTGTGTCCTAATGTTAGTTTGGGTACATTATCAAATGCTGCATACAGTATTAATACCGTAGTCATCCTAATAGTAGTACATGCCCTAATAGAAGCATGCCCCCTTTCAATCCAAGTGGTCTGGATTCAAAATCAAGATTTTTCTTGTAATTTAGCATAGATGATACTTCTTAATGAAAAGTTAAATATCACTGCAGTATAGTAATATTTATTTAACACCTAAATGAACTGTACAGCCTTCAAAACTTTCAATCAAGAAAAGTACTAATCCAAAGTCCAGCGAAAACACTGCAAGATCTGGCAACTCTTTGCATTGGCATGGTGTGGTACTATTAGGATGAATATGGTATATAAAATAACACATAATGTTGTTTACAAGATCACATTTATGAGCACTTGTACGTTTTCTGCACATTACAGGGGTGTAGGCCCGGACAATGACCACATATACCTACAGTTGTCCCACCTTCCACCAGAACAGCTCAAGGCCAGGTTACCAGGAATCTCTGAGACAGCCATGATTTTCGCCGGCGTTGACGTCACAAGGGATCCAATCCCTGTCTTACCTACGGTGCATTATAACATGGGGGGAGTTCCCACTAACTATAAGGGACAGGTCAGTATTGGCTTTGGGATGACTTGGCCCTTATCTTTAAGTGTGATGTAGGACAAAACTTAATTTCCATCATATAGAACCTTATTTTCCTTGTGAGTTGAAAAATGTCCTGCAATCATTGTGATTCAAAAGTCTGAATCAATGTTCACATTCAGTGAGGCTGGAATTCAGAAGCAATGCTGTACAGTAGGACCACCTTTGCCAAATACCGGACTCATCAGCTACTGAAGTGAAGGAAAACTGCACGCTATGTGTAAATTTTATGGTAATGCATGTTCTTAATTTAACATATTTTAAGCCCGTGCTTTGCACAATTTTTGTTGATCTTTGTCCAATAAAATTCAGGCTTACTTATCTTGGTGGACAAGTAAGGTGAATATTACAAACATATGTTTGTTTGTAAATATGTAAATATTTCATTGGTCCGTGGATCATGTGGTCACAGAATTCTAAGTGACTCCCTGATGGGGTCTTTGGGTTTGAATGAGTACACTTGAAATATGGTCTCAACACCAAAAATATGATGAATGGTATATCTTTTGGGTGCCCTAAGATCAAGATGTACTATATTTTGTCAATTGGTATCAAGTGATTGCTTAGAATAATTTGCAGTTCGGTGGACACAAATAAGATAAGTTTCATGTTAGAAATTCTTGGTATGTGGTAGATAAGCTTATGAATTTTAAAAATTTGTCATATGACAAGGCCAGTAAGCTTATCTGCCCTTGTCATCGGGCCTGATGGCTCAGTTGTGCACAATTGGTGGATCTAGTGCTTCTCCCTAGTCAATCATGTGCACCTGTGATTAAATACATGTATGCGCATATTGATTTATGAAAAAATACCTATATAGTGAATAGCGTGCCACCCAGGAACTGCTAAAGACACTGAACTACCTTTTTGATGATTGACATATATTTCAATTAACTCTTTAAGTGCCATATTTTGGACTGACTCAAAATTTTTTCTTGGCACGCATTGGGCACAATTGTGCCAAGAAAAAGCTGTTGACCTGGGATATTTTCTCTAGAACTAGAGATATGCTGGTACTTGAATGAAAGGTCTTTTTACGAGCAATACAAATATCAGATCCTAATGATAACTCAGACTAGTTTCACTTTAGTAGATGGACTTTAGATTGGTACTGAAAGAGTTAAAATTGTATGATGTAAAATATTGAACTAGAAATGCCAGACAGAACAAATTGGCCTGGAGCAGATTGCTGCTGTGCAGAATTTACATCTTTCCTTTTACAGTAGGAAATGTATAAAGCTTCAATATTTTGCCTTTTTTAACTGTCATTTTAATGAAAGTATTTTTAATTCTGTTCACCAACTTGCATGATTTCTTGGAAAAATATATTATCCCCATCTCCCCACCCCCACCCCCCATCTCATAGTGGATGGGGGGGGGGGGGACTTGACTTCTTTTGTTCGAAATATCTTCCAGTAGTAAAATGGATGGTGACTTTGGTTTACTTAAAATGGGGGAAGAGTGAGATTCACCTCTAAATTGTGTCTTCTGCTTGCAGGTTATCCAACATACAAACGGCAAGGATCACGTTATTCCCGGGCTGTACGCGTGCGGGGAGGCTGGCTGTGCTTCTGTGCATGGGGCAAACAGACTTGGGGCCAATTCGCTGCTGGACCTGGTCATCTTTGGTAGAGCCTGTGCACTGACGATTGCCGAAGAAAACAGGCCCGGAGACACCATCGGGGAAATCAAACCAGTAAGTTACAGTAGCCCGTATAAGTTGTGTCAAGCAATGTAAGTAATTGTC
Organism: Hermodice carunculata; assembly: GCA_964020975.1. Taxonomy (NCBI): domain Eukaryota; kingdom Metazoa; phylum Annelida; class Polychaeta; order Eunicida; family Amphinomidae; genus Hermodice; species Hermodice carunculata. The sequence continues at coordinate 76,354,942 of OZ026623.1, read as the reverse complement.
ACTTTTATGGGGTGTCAGTTTGGAAAAACTGTCCAGGGACTCTTTAAAGTAATTCAAATATTAACAGATTAATTGGGGGGTAAGGCTAAAGTTGTCTTCCAGTGTGGCTGAAAACTGGTTGTGTGCTTCTTTCAATGCCCAGGTGTATGTTATGGGGCTAAAATATTTTAAAGTGAAACTACAGAAATGTAAAATTTGTCACGCCAAATGGGCAAAAAGAAGTTAAATATTTTCAGGCAAACCCAACATCAGTTAACTTGTGTCGACTGGTGCTAACCACATGATGCCGGTCTTGATTTCCCCTTATATCTACATAATGGCACAGCTTGCATGTATTCAAAGCCTTGATAAAAAGGTCTTTCATTCAAGTTTAATAAAATATGCCCAGCCTTTAGAAAGGAGTTTCTGCACTGCCCGACAGGTGAAGCTGGAACTAGCTCAAAAGATTACCACATGGCAGCTGCAGCACAATAATCAGAGAAGCTCAAAAACCACTGACGAAGGCCTTTCTCAGCCTAGTGTGGAATGAAATAGCGTGAACATAAAAAAATGATTTCATTGTAAGGATGAGCTTTATCATATTGTATTTATTTTCAGAATGCAGGGGAGGAATCAGTAGCTAACATAGATAAGCTTCTTCACAGCGATGGAGAGGCACCCACGGCAGATCTACGACTAAGGATGCAGAAGGTAAGGACACAAGGTACACACGTATAGACCATCACACATACACTACAGACCCGAGAGGATGGACAGGGCAGTCAGTCCACTGTACTACATTCGCTTCAAGTGCATGTATTAATGAATGATGTTCAGGCAGGTAAATCACATGTGACACTGGTCCACTTGGAAGAAGTGAGACACCAAGCCTAAATTCCCCCATTAAAACCACTCCCCTATTAACACCACATATTTTCAGTCCTTTAGGTGGTCTTAATAGGAAGAGCCTAATGTAAACTCTGTCCCCTCTAATAAGGCAACCCCAAATGCAACCAAAATGGCCACATTAGAGTGGTAGCCTCTTTAGAGGGGGACCACACTATATATGTATATAGCAGCACACTATGCTAATGCAAAGATTTCCTGCAGCAGACATGGTTTTCGCGGAGTATTGTGATAATCGTATGTCCCTATGTACAATACCACAAGCAAATACACTTATAATAGAATCCACATTGCATAAAATAACAGCAATGAACCCTCTTCTTTCATCAGGAGCAGTAATTTTTCAAAAAATATTGAAAAAACACTTAATTTTTAATAAAAACGCCAAGATTAAAAAGTGGATGTGCCTGTGTTAGGGTGTGTGCTACAATTGAATAACTTCTTGTGCACATGACTACAATCCCTCTTCAGTGGATGCAAAAGAAACCATTTAAGGGCGTGGGACACTTTTACATCACTTTACACAGAAGATATGACTTTGTCCTAATATATGCTAGATTTCTTATGGGAGATAATACAAACTATACATTTTCTGAATATGCATTTAGATTAAACTATTAAAAATAATGAAATTTATATAAATGGTAAGAAATTGAATTTTAGTGGCTTAATTATAAACTTCAATTTTATCTTTTTTTTTTTTTTTTTTTGGGGGGGGGGGGGGAATAGCACAAACACCAAAAAAGGGAAGCATTGTTTTCTTATGGGAAATGAAACAGTACACTTCCAGCAGCAAAACTGTATTTAAAATTTTGGACAGTGGTTTTACTTCAAAATTTACAGGATCTTTTAATTTGAAATGAAAAAAAAAAAAAAAATAATAAACAGCAATGAAATTAGAACCAAGTGCATTTTCAGAAAATTTGAAATACAGCTTTGGAGAGAGATGTGTGTTCTTTCAGTTAATACTACATGTACCAACAAAATCTGATTTTTGGAATTGACAGTTGCCAAATTCCCATATAATCTCAGATTACATAGGACTTTGATTGTAGCAAATGCAGGACCGTCACAGTGCATGGTATGATTTTTCTGTGTGATAAGTATAAAAAGCTGACAGTCACATTCTGTAGGGGCAGTGACATGGAAGCTTTTGGTACACAATGATTTGAGTGAGTTAAGATGCAGAGGTTTGACATTACCGACCCACAAGAATCAAGAGAGCACTACGTGCCGTTGTACACAACCATGGTTCGTGTGTGTCTTGAGGTTGTAAAAAAGAGTTCTATTTTCAAATGGCTTATATCTTCAGGTTTTGGAAAATATGGAAAAATATTCGCCTGATATGTGTTTCTTGTATGTTGCATAAATAAATTGTGTACCTTAAGCTGTTGTATCTACTAACTTATTTGAGCTGTTTAACTGTTCCTTGTGTCCGTATATGTTTCTGTCTGGTAATTACCTCCTAAAAAATTAAGAGCGGCCAAAGGGGTCTGGCACAACAGAAAAGAATGTTAATGTACATACATGATTGGCATATACTAATGAGATGTTGGCCAAGGGGAGGCTGTTTGGCATTGTGAAAGTATCTTTTTGTTGCCCACATATTTTAAGACTGAAGGGGCGTAAGGGGGGTTTCAGTATGCTGGTACAGGTAATTATTTTTCTAGAGTACGTAGTACAGAAAATAAGAATCTTTCAAAATTTTGGATAGTATAAAGTACGTAAAATAAGAGGGCTTCCAGTACGCCAGTACGGTAAATAAAAAGCCCCAGTACGCCAGTACGGGAAACCCCTTACCCACCCTCAAGACTCATCATAGAGAGCGTGTATATCCTTCCTAATACTGTGTATAACAGAAGCAAATGTTGCCTTATATACAATAGAGCCTGCTGTACATCATCCACTTGCAGAAGGGCAAATCATGGGGGCTAGGGGGGGAGGCAGGGGGGTGCATACCAACATAGCAAGGTCCAAAATGTGGGTATGAGATGGTAAACAGAGACGGAAAGTAAACATTTAGTATCAAAAAAAAAAAAAAAAATTTAGTATACGTGAGAGTCCAAGTATACCACGCTCTTAACCTTTTGGGTCCTAAGGTTTTCATAGCTTAATGTATTTAGTGCCGATATATTGGCGCTTAGGGTCCAGAGGGTTAACATGCTTAAGCAGACTCAGTATATTGTGATACAAGCACTATTCCCTGATGTGTCAAGTAAAACAATATTTGTCATACTTTTTTTTTCAGTGCATTTTGATGGTATTTTGTTTTATACTCTTAACGTTACCATGTATTACAGGCAAGCCAGGAGAACGCAGCTGTATTCCGAGATGGACCATCACTAAAGGAAGGCTGTGAAAAACTACACGGAATTTTTCAAGACATGTTGAAAGATATTAAGGTTTGTTGTTGTGCTTATTTCTGTTTGTGTTAAATCCAGCAGATGCTTCTCATTGCTTCATTGTACAACGGTCTCTGTGTCCTGACAGGTGACTCTCAGAATGCCCCATGTTAAACTCACTGCACTGACAGGAAACCTCCCATGAGAGACCACATGTCTAACTGAGACCAGTCTTTGGAGACAATAGATTTTTTTTAATCCTGATAGTTTCTGTCATTTGGGGTTTCAAGCAAACCCAGGGTAGAGCTACAGACTTTTCGCATGCAGTCTTCTGTGTGCTAACCCAGATTAGAAAAATTATTGAGATAAGACTGGCTGATTCCACCAGACTGCCATCTTGTTTGTTTGAACGAGAAAATTATAAATTTCAAGTTTCTTTTTCTTGTAGTGGATGGGGCTGGGTCTTGGCATGCTTGTCAAATCATTTACGTAAATATCATACCTATCAAGCATGATAAGGAAATCCTATGGGTATAACCAATACAAACCAAGATGAGCTTCTCTCTGGTTCTAAATTTCTAGCATGCGGTCTACTGCATGATTTACCGTATTTTAAGACTACACCCTGTGGTGTAACAACTACTCTGTGCTGGCAGTCTGATTCAGGAGATAATGTACCCATCAGTTGGATTTTTATTTTTATACTGTGAAACTTCATTATAAGGACACTCAGAAATCCGATGCATTCAATATAGTGACACAAATTTTCATGGGAAAAAGTTCATATTCTTTGTTATTTGATTCATTTATCTGACATATTCAGTTACCTGACACATTTCATAGGGAACAGATGGTATCATTATAACAAGCTTTCACTGTAACATGGAGTTACTTACTCCAAAACTCAGCACCATGAGAATTTATGGACCTGTTAATTCACCTGGTAATCCTACACTCTTTCGAGATTTTACAATTCTATGTTTGTCACTGAACATGGCTTTCCATGGTGAGTTAACCCACACTCTCTGGAATCAACACCATGGGGATGTGACAACAGAATGTTTGTAAGCACAAAACCTACTAACATCCTTACTTATGAAACAGGGTTTTCATAAGTTAATGGTTCCCCAAGTTACCCCTCAATTGCAGACCACTGCTGTCACGTGACACTGTGAGCTACAATTTATGACTGGGGGTCATTGGGTGTCTGACATGACACGCTTGTGTCATGACATTCGGCCCTTGTAGCACAATGCTGAACTACAGGGAACCATGTAACGTCAACTTGACTAGGCGTGGCCACACTTACACATACAGCATGACGTACATGCAATAACATACGACGTTAGCAACGTAGGCTACACCCTGATATATAAGCACGTATAGGGAGCTGTTAACCTCTGTCTCTGATGAGTCACAGAGGTGACGAAACGGGTCAGACTTTGATTTTGTTTGGACAGCAGTTGGGCTTCTCTCACCAGTTTTGGCCAAGCCCAGTTTTATTTGCTAAACACAAAACCAGGTGCACTCAACATGTGGATCAGGGTCTTTCCAACATGGCAAATTTTATCAGTTGGCCCGATCAAAGGTCATGAATACAAATAATATTGTTTTTCGTCATTCCTATGATGAAACAATACGTCATACAGGTATGTCATTTTACTAGAATGAATGTAAATGCAGCAATCTTTGGTCAGAATGGATTGTGCTTTAATTTTGCACATCAGTAATTCATAGGATGTCGATGGTGAAACTGCTTGTTGTGACACCAGAGGGCAGGGCATGCTGCTGAGGCATGTCCATGAGTGCAGGCTATCACCATTTCCCTCATTCAGTGATTGTTTACAGTTTTTTTAATGTGTTATTGTTTAAAACAAAGCTGAGCACAATTCAGCATCTTATGATCACTGACAAATACTATAAGCACTTGACCACTCTGTTGCTGCAGGTTACAGACAAGGGACGGGTATGGAACACAGACTTGATCGAGACACTGGAACTGCAGAATCTGATGATAAATGCAGTGCAGACAGTATACAGTGCGGAAGCGAGGAAAGAGAGTCGAGGAGCCCATGCGAGGGAGGACTTTAAGGTATTGTCAGGCCTGGTTCAAATTAAACTACGACCGTCCGAGACATTTATCTGGTTTACAGAAATTTTGAAATTGGTTTTTAAAAGAATACATAAAAAACCCAGACACAGAAATAGACTATGGCAAGCCATTGGGTGCATGTGAAATGTGAAAGCAAAGAAAAAATAAATGGATAGGTGTGAAGCCAATACAGCTAGAGGGGTGTGCACCCCTTTGCAATCTGTCTGATATACAAATAAAGTTCTTCAATTGTTGCTTTTTACCCCACTGCAAAAACTGGATATGAAAATTGAAATAATTTTAATGTCACTTGACAGATATCTGGAACATAATTCTTTCCAAAATAAACAAGAGCTCCATACTCCTAATAGATGAAAAGTTCACTCGGCTGTGATGGGGTGTCCACATTAAGCATTTGTCTGTTCCATGATAGGTGCATTTTACCTGTTACGCTGATATGAACAGCAGGGTGCCCATTATACCCATATGATAAACAAAAGAAAAATTTTTTCACAGCCACTATTAACTGGCTCTCTGATCACTGATTGGATATCTTTCCGTTTAACTCATTCCATACCAGTCCCAGATATTGTCGTATGATACCTAGATTTAAGATGACAGTTGCATCTTTAAATTCTTCATGAAAAGAGCTTTCGTTCAAGTACCAACATGCCTATCGTCTTAAGTCAGTGGTTCCGGCACTGCCTGGCAAGTCATGCTGCAGCTGCCACAAGGCAAAGGTTGAGAGGACCAGTTTAAACCACCAGTTGCCTTTTGTATGTGATTGCCTGTCTCAAGTCAAATTTGTTTCTTCACATCGGTACTGGAAAATGAATGTTGATGCTTTGGTAACTCTAGAATCTCTTTGCTGTCATTGTTGGGTTTGATATTTATGAATATGGGTCATGTTTTTCTACATAAGTGTATCATACTAGAGATGTCCATTCATCCGTCCCTCCGTCTGACCATCCATCCGTCCATGCATACTTTAGCTTTGGTAATAAAGTATTTCGACAAATAGTTGGAATCCCCATGGGAACTGATCCAGCTCCTTATATTTCCCATTTATATCTACATTATTACGAGTCCAAATGCATGAAAGAATTGGCAAAAGCAAACTACACCAAGGGGATACTAGTCACATACTAGAAGATTCATCAGTGATCTATGTACTCTGAGCAAGGATAACTAGAAACATTCCAGAGAACCTAGCCTTTAATGTGGTCAATGGACAGGTTTTACACATTGGCAGAAACACATCACAAATAAGTGAATTTGTATTGAGAATAAGAATTTTAATGAAAAAACTATGCCACAAAACCCAGGACACCAAAAAGCTTTGTAAAACTCTGTTGAAGTGTTTCCATAGATTTGGAACAATGCTGACAAAATACAACATTCATTCCAAGACACTAATAGATTATATTAATCTATAGATTTAGGTAGGGCTAGTATAGAAGTGGTGGTAGGGTGATAGTTGGCATACCGTAAAGTTAAGTGAAACCCACCTAGAGATTTTCTTTAGTGTGTCTACAGTCAGAAACCATCTTTCATTATCAGCTCTTCCTATTTCACCACTTGGGTGTAGAGGTGACTATTGTCAATTTTTTTTTTTTTTTTTTTTGTCAATTACCTTATACACTCACTTCTCGATCATTGTTAGTACATCAGTGTAACATACTAGAGACGTCCATCGATCCATCCACAATTGCCTTTTTCCACTTATCAAAACCTGTTGACCCGACCAACGTTAAAGTTGTTGGGGATGTGCTTTGAGTGGGTCTCTACCAAGTTTGATCAATAGGTCATGTTTCAGTGATATTTATATTTTCATTAATTTTTAGAGTAAATGTATATATTAGTATGGCTAATGGGAGTGCTAGACCAAGTGTACATGCATGATTTGTGAGGGCCTTTTTTAATGAATTCAAGGAAATCTTAAAAAATCTTGTGTAAAATTGTGTATGATTGCTTGGCAAGATGCTTTGAAATCACTCGAGGAAGCCACTGGGACTGCCAGACCTCAATTGGTTCAACAAGGGGTGCATCTTTCTTTCCCGAAGTTTTGTTTGTTTGTTTGTTTGTTTTTTTAATTACTGACCTCTGCTACACAGGTACTGACTGATTTTCATTTAAAATTTGTGGGAATGCACCGCAACAATTTGGTCGGTAGGACAAATGTTTGGGTCACAGTGATATCCATCAACTACATGTATTCAGCCTGTGACATTTCTGTTGTTCCTGATAGGGGAGATGGTCTTGCATGCTTGTCCAGCTCAGTGGGGCTGTCACTGTTTGGTAGCCTATGAGCCTGTAGAAATGTGGCATCTGAGATCTGGGACTGCATTATTGAATCCCCAGGCAGTCTAGCACTAAATCATCCACTTCCCACCACACCAGTCATATAATGTAACGGACAATGAGCACCAGATCAGCTGGAACCGGCAGTGGGTAACCCACTGTGCATACTTTGATCTAGTGAAAACAGTTCTTACTGCTGGTGTCACTGGACCTGTATATGTGTGCTGTCATACTTTTGCTGTCAAAAAAAAAAATTACAGGCTCTTAGAAGGTCTGGATTAGCAGGCAACAGTTGCCCCAGAACAAGGCCTATTTCTGCTGAAGAGAGTGTACCATTAAGGCTGAAAAGTGGGATATTCTTGCCATGTGGGGTACTTCGGATGAGTCAAGTACTGTATGTGCTTTTTTTTTCTTTTTTTGCTTGCAGGAACGTATTGATGAATATGACTACAGTAAACCCTTGGAAGGACAGAAGCGAAATGATAACCACTGGCGAGTCCACACCTTGGCCTCAACAGATCATAACACAGGCGAGGTAAGTGAAGCCATCCCTTCTCTTTGTAGACAAGTGAAATAAACCTTTAAAAATGTATTTTTTTTTACCTGTGCTGAGTTGTCCATAATCAGAGTGTATAAAATCTGTTTGTGTAAGATGTCTGTCTGTTCATCTCTGTTAGACGTTTTCCATTTTCAGCTTCTCAAAAGACGTTGCAATGAGTGTTTTAATTTTGCTCATGGATATTCACCAAATATGCAAAAGAAATGATAATGCAAAATAATATGTGTAATTTTTAAAACAAATAATTTATGAAAAAATGAAAATTTCCTCTTCTCAAGAACGACTTTATCCAATTGCTTTGATATTACGTGCAAGGTCACCTATGGTCATGTAGTTCATATTATGGCAAATAGGTGGCACTGTTATGTTTCCCCATTTTTTGTTTTTTTTTAGAATTTTTGTGTTTTGGCAAATTTCACCTTCCCCAGAACAGCTGAACAGAATAGAATGAAATTTTATTAGAATATAATCTGTTAAAAGGTGACGAAATTTTGCAAAAATGATGAGGATGTGATTGTTAATTTTTGATGAAGATATGGAATATCAAACTTTGAGACCATGTGTCAGTGAGTTTTGCTGCGGTACATGCATATAGCAATACTGCACAAATATTGCAGTCATGTCAGATAGATTTTATGGAATGATTTTATCTTATACACAGATGTTTCCCCGGTGGTCCTGTCAGTTTTTTGAAGGAGATAGTGATCCAGTAATTCTTCTATTTTTTTATGAATGTTTATTCATTAATTCATTTATGATTTATTCCTTCATTCTTATTCGGGAACTACTTGGCCAATTGCCTTGATATTGCTTATAGGGTCACTTGATGTCACGTGGTTTACACTTTGGCTACCAAGTGATGCTGCTTTTTTTTTAAAAAGTTTTAAATCTTTTATGAATTTTTGTGTGTCACAGCTTTTTTCAGCTTCTCCAAAATAGCTAAATAGGATTTCATGAAATTTTATCAGAACATAATGTGACTAAAGATGACACAGGTTTTTGCAAAAATGATGGGATTATGGAAACTTTTGATGAAATAATGGGACATCATTCTGTGGGACCATATGTAAGTGCCACTTGTGTTGTATGGAGAACTTTGTCTTTGCACACAGATGTTGCCCAGGTGGACCTTCACCAAACTTATCAGGGAGGTGATGGTGCAATAATTATTCATTCCCTGGAAGGGTATGTGTGCATAATGTGAATTAGAATTCAAGCTTTTTGCTGACTCAACAAATCTGACATAGAGTGGCCCCCCTCTCATAAGGCCCGTCTCACCAGAGGCCACCCTTCATGAAAGGCCAGCATTCTTGTCCAGAAAGTATGGAATTTCCATCATACTCTCCCCCTCAAGAGAGGCTACCCCTCTTATAAGGCCACTTTTTGGCTGCAGTTGGGGTTTCCTTATAAGAGGGAGACCACTGCATTGGCATTAGATCCATGGTTACTATTAAATGTGGCTAGGAAAGTACCTATGGGGTTTCTTGTGGTGTTCATAATTTTGGCCTTGAGTGACCTTGAAAGGTCAAACCGACATGCTGGTTTATATCTTGGTAGTGTTAAAACTTTAGCCGATGTATTATCAAGCACAGTGCCTGTATATGTAATGGAGCAGTAAAGTTTGCATTTATGGAACCAACAGACTCTGCAGAGTGGAGGATAATCATGATCCTATTTTTTTTATTTATTTTGCTCCTGATTTTATCATGTTTATCTGTTACGAGTTTTCAGTTGCTATATTGAGAATAGGAACATTGTTTTTACAAGCTCGTCACTAGAATTGAAGTGACATGCCTCTCACAGACTACCTGCGTTCATCAAGAAAAGGCAACTTTGTTTAGGTTTTAACATGGAAGTACAGCTTAGAACTTGAGGTCTCTGATTGCCTCAATAATTTTCCTATTGATGGAGATTTACCGTCCTTTTGTCTGCTCCCTGTCCTTTTATTGTGCCGTCATCCATTTTATTTTGCTCCCTGCTGTTTTATTTCAGATTTTTGCAAGTAATACAGATTAGTTTGACACTTGTTGTCTTGGTGATATAGTATATACTACAAAAGCGTATTCCCTTTGAGTTGGTAAACGTTTTACAGATTTGCATTTGTTCATGTTGAAAGGATTCAGTTTTAAACTTCCATTCTACCTTGCCCCTTTTGTATCCTATGCTGGATAAAAAGTGTCCTTTTTCTTTTAAATTGCCATGCCTTTTTCAAAAGCTGGGAAAACCACTTTTTAAAAATATTTTTTGCGGAAGTTTTACTACAGTGCTCCCTCTTTATAACACTGGTGTTGGGGTCCACAGGCCATACCATGTTATACCAAACCGCCTTATAACAGAGGGACTTTTAACATAGAAGTAATGGGAAAACTATTCCAGTGGGAGCCATGGTACACACCATGTTATATCAGAAACTGCCCTGTAATGAGGGGTGTTATAAAGAGGGAGCACTGTATTTTGAAACAGGAGGAGTTGGGGGGGGGGGGGCAGGGTAGGCAGCTGTGTCGTTATGTCCATTGTTAATGTGAGCTCCTTTTTTTTTTTATTTTCAGGTTACACTCAAGTACAGACCCGTTATAGATAGCACGCTGGACTCCAAAGTGCAGACCATCGCTCCTCTTATACGATCTTACTAAGGGACCACACTACGGTGCCACACCAACACATTAGCAATTCAGACTCCAGGTCCTCTTCAGATTTACATGAAGTCATTTCAACATTTCAAGTGTTTAAGTGCGTGGACCTATTATTTGTACAGCACTTTTATTGACTTTACGTGCATGTTCATCTTAAGTTCACATTGGGCAAATTCGTCAGCTGAGCAACATGTGAAAGTTGGGAGAAGTTTTTGGCAGCACATGTTTGTAATACTGTGACAAGAGTGACTACAAAATGCACTGTTATTTTCCAAGATCACTTGTCTGTGTCTCATAGAAAGTGAAACATCAAATGACTGTAAATATGGAGATGACTGTATTTCTTAAATTAATTTTGACATGACCAATTCCTGTAAATTATTTCCTGATTTTTTTATTTTTCTTGTGAAGACAGGCGATTTGAAACTATTATCATGGTCAGTGATGTTACTGATAATTTGAAGTTTACTTAATAAATGTATAATTAGTCCAGAAATGTTGCATATGTTAATAGTTTTTTGTTATGAAAAAGTCTGCCCAATTTACTTTGGGCTTTCAAAATAAAAAAAAAAAATCCAATACATAGATATAAACTGTTAGTGCTGTTTTCCAAAAGAAATGTGAAATGAAGTCAATAGAGGAATGTTCCTTTCAAAAAAACTATCACAATAAAAGCTCTAAATCTCATATCCTTTTAAAACTGCTTGCTTATAGGTTTGTAGAGGAGACAAAAGCACTCAAGAATTTTGTTGTGTGGGGAACAGAGGGTATCTTTTGTGTGTGTGTATGTGAAATAGTTTCAGTCAATATATAATTGTCTTAATTGTCTTTCACTGAACTGTTTTCTCTTAACTCATTCCATAGAATTAAGACTGGTTGCACATTCAAATTCTACATAGAAAGAGCTTGTCTTTAACTCATTCCACCCTAATGGCGTTTTTCCCCACTAATATCTAAATGTCATCTGTTAATTGTATTTGACTAATTTAAGGATTATTTTTCAAAATTTTAGATGAAACTTACATGGAAGATCATTCCAAATTATATGCCCATGGTCAACAGCTTTACTTGGTGTGCTCTGGGTGCATTGCGCCCAGAGCGTGCCAAGGAAAGCTGTTGACTCGGTCTTCGATCAGGGTGGAATGAGTTAAGCAGCAGTGTAACCAGCCAGAAGTGAGTACTTTTTACCAAGTCCGCACATTTTGTCAGGCAATGGGGAAACCACCGACTAAGCCCAGTACCACTTTAAGGTGGAATAAGTTTGGAGAGTGAAGTCCTCTTTAACTTTTCTCTGCCGAGTATCATTTGAATGAAAAAAAAAAAATTGTTGACCTAGTCTGGAGCATGGCTTAACCAACGTGTAATTAAGGAGGCCCAAGTTAAGTAACTGGACGATCTGCTTTTATAGTTTTATTTTCACTTGGGTGCGTGATGATATTGTCTGCCATTTGATATTCAACACTATCTCTGTGGTTTTATATATTTTTCAACAGCTTGTCAATTCATAATTTTTTTTGTTTTTTAGCTTAGGTGATCTGTATCACCCAAGCTTATAGCATAGTTTGTTGATCCATTGTCCACACACAATTCACATTTTTGACTTCTCAGATGGTCTAAAACCATCAGCCAGATTCACTTAAAACTTGGTTGGAATGGACCTTGGGTGGGTCACTACCAAATTTGTTCTGGTGGTCATGGTCCATTGTTTTTTTTAATTTGTTTATGAATTTTTTGCTTCATTTTTTGGCAAAATGTAATAAAATATTCTCTGAAACTGTCCTGTCAATTGCTTTGAAACTGCATAGGGATAATTCTGAGAATCCACAGACCTTTGTGTTCAAGAGGTGGTACTGCGATTTATTCTCTATTTTTCACAAATTTTTGGGTGTTAAGGCTATTTTTGACTTTTTCTCCAGAACTAACTCTGAGATGTGCTGAAACATAGTGGATATGTAGCTTGTGGGAGGGGTAAACAAAGTTGTTTGCTAAGTGGCGACACTGTGGATCACCACTTGGCAAACTCAGTTTTAACAGATTCACTTCAAACTCGGTGGGAATGTGCCTTGGGTGGGTCTCTGTCAAGTTTGTTCAAATGGTCATCAGGGCCTGTATTTTTCCATTTTTAACGGAAACGGAACAGAATAATGAATTTTTGTCACCTCTGAAACGGAATTTGCTGTTTTGCCTTAATGTGTTTTACATACAAAGAGAACTACTGAAAAGGAATTTGGAAATTTCTGGCTGTTGAAACGGAATTTCTAGTTTTTTGAAACGGAAATATACAGGCCCTAGGTCATGGTCCATTGATTTTTGGAGGTTTTATGATTTTTTTTGTTCTTTTTTTTTTTTTTTTTTTTTCAAATCAGAACTGATCTTCTCCAAAACCACCCACCCAATTGCTTCAAAATAGCACAGGGACACTCCTCGGGACCCCTAGTTATTAAACCAGGTGGTGCTGCAATTTGTTATGAATTTTAGTGTTCTGCCTGTGGCAAGTGCTCTTGATTTCCAACATTTCCATGATATTTCACTGGCCCGCATAGACAGCAGCCCCTATCTCACCAGGCCAGACTTGGCTTATGACTCACCTGAGCGTAGGATCAGTCCTGATCCTCTTGTTGTTTTTTTCTTCAAAGTCATGTATATACAGTGAAAACTATAATGGTACATGATTGTGTACATTTTCCTGAAATTTCTGTGTACAGAAACCATTATGGGATGTGTTTTGGAAAGCAACTTATATTGTTTATCAGTACATCTACAGCTTTGTACGAGTATTTAAATTGAATAGGTTTTGATTTCAGATTAATATGTAAATGACAGTTTTGCTTGCGTGCATGTTTGCAGTTGTGATATAGACTTTATTGTTTTATGGAATCAAAATGGTGCACATAAAATAGGTACTGGTAATGTGTCGCACGGTGCAGACAGATTGTGCCTCCCTACTTCCCATAACATGGCTGCATATTCAGTTTGAAAGAAAAATCCCATTGGTGTTCTATTTTTGTAGTAGCTAGGATCAGTTTTCATGAGCATTTTATTTGTATAGTGGCCTACCAGGCAGCCAGGCAAGTAGCGGCAAAGCTGTATTTCATTATAGTTATGGATGATCATGTGGGTCTACAGTGGTCCATTCAAATTCAAAATGGGCCACAGTGACTCTTGCATTTAAGTGCATTTTCCCCTTTAAAAAAAAAAAAAAAAAATCAGTAGTTTTGCTGAAATTTGTGTCTAAATTTCTGAAGGAAAGTTATTATACTTGTATAATGCCCTTTTTCAGTGGCTGTCTTTGGCTATCAGACCAGCACGCTGATTAGCGTCTCTGGAAGAGTCGTGGAGTAGCTCTGTGTGCGTCTTTTTATGACGAAGGGTCTCTGAGGAGAGCCTGTTGTTGTGGGTCTGAGCAGAGCAGCTTGCATTGGCTCTGAGCAGAGTGTCTTGCAGTGCTTCCGAGTAGAGCAGGTTGTGGGAATTCTGAACTGAGCCTTCAGGAGTGTCTCTTAGGAGAGCCTCTATGAGTGGCTTTGAGAAGAGCCTAGATAGTGAATGATTTCCTCGGACTAGATTTCTGTAGTTGCTTAATGATGGTAGAACCTGGATAGTGCTGTTGAAATCATTGATTGTGACTTCAATCAAGAGTATAATAATGTCTGTACGGTGGGTGCCATGGAGGCAATACAAGCATAAGCTGGATCCCTGCCCAGGAGGTGGAGTTTTATCAGTGTAATGATGCCACAGATTTTGACACAGCCATAAAGGGTTAAAACATGGGGAAACTTGACAGCCAGTTTTTGTATTGGTTGATAGAGGACTGGGGTACCATGCCAGGGCCCAGCGCGTCTCTGCTGGTACAGTCTGATCTGTCAAGCTCGGTCGTGTTTTAATACATTTATGATACGGGTTTCATTTCATAATGCCACTTTAAATCTCACAAAACGTCTCTCAATATGGACAAATTCAACTTCTCCATGCTGTATGATCACCTGCTCAACATGAATACACAGCAGGGACTGTACAGCAGGATAGAAGGTAGGTGACATGACTTTGTTCCTACATCAGCCCTGCCGCATTCACCTACGATCATTATTGTGATGTTAGCATTTACCAAAAAGGAATTTTCATTTTTCTAGATAAATCTATCAGTAATCGGAAGCAAACTGGATATTTTGCTTGGCATGTGTTGTCACACAATTAGAATCGATCATACCATTGCTGGCTTTAAAATATTTTTTTTTGAAAACGGGATTATAAAATTATAGAGCAGGATGAGGTGACTAGCTGAATACAAGACCTTAACTGGATATGTCTGTGAAGAGTTGCTGTGTCAGTATGCAGCGAAAAAATTCATTATGCTTCAGTATTAGTTTGATGTTGTCAGACAGATGCTACGCTTCTCAGAAAGTTCCAAAGATTATATTGAATATTGCAATAAAATGTGAGCATGTTGATGAGAAATAGAACTTGTTTTGTGTTAATATTTAATTTTCAAGCATTAGTTATTGCCACCACAAATAAGGCCAACTATTGCAGTTTAGG
The DNA here is from genome assembly GCA_964020975.1 of Hermodice carunculata. NCBI lineage: Eukaryota > Metazoa > Annelida > Polychaeta > Eunicida > Amphinomidae > Hermodice > Hermodice carunculata. The sequence goes on along the minus strand of OZ026623.1, from coordinate 76,339,594 downwards.
AGGCATGTCCTCCCTAAAAAAGCTTACATGGAGGTGCAAAGATTTATAATACAGAGATGCTAGTTTTCCGTATTTATATGGAAATCCGTATTTTTATTGTGCTTTGTGTAGAAAAAATGATTTAGATCTGTACTACAAATGGATAAAAACAGTCTTGATATGTTAAATCTGAACCCTTTTCTGTAGTTCTGCCCAGGAGGCACTGACATCTCTGATAATACGACCAAACCAGACAAGTCTGTGATGCAGGCTCTAAAGCCCATGCAGGCACTGCTTTCCATTTCAGTGACACTAGCACAATAAGCTGGCACAAACGCTACTTAATGTAGATTAAACTATTGTAAGATAAATTAATTTTAAAAATTGTTTCGTGAGAACATTTTTCAACATTTTTTCTAATTGGAAGCCATCTAAGACCAAAAATTAGAAAAAAAAAAAAAATCTCCACTATTATTTCTATGGTAACAGGCATGTCATTCATTTAATTGCAGTGATGTGATTACACCTCTGGCGTCATCAGTTTTTTAACTCCTCTCTCTCTCTCTCTCTCTCTCTCTCTCTCTCTCTCTCTCTCTCTCTCTCTCTCTCTCTCTCTCTCTCTCTCTCTCTCTCTCTCTCTCTCTCTCTCTCTCTCTCTCTCTCTCTCTCTCTCTCTCTCTCTCTCTCTCTCTCTCTCTCTCTCTCTCTCTCTCTCTCTCTCTCTCTCTCTCTCTCTCTCTCTCTCCAGCAAATTTGTCCAACACTTTTCTCTGACACTATTATACATAGAAACTTAGCATGATTGTACCTCCATACAACGAGTTGGTCCTTTTTATACAGAGGAATGAAGATGTTTAAAATTATGCAAATTAGAGGCATTTGAGATTCAAAATCTTGAATATCTTCAAAAGTATAATAGATAGAGCTGTCATTCCACATTCTACTAGGGGGGTTACTGACCATTGCGCATTTAATGAATTTACAACAAAAGTTTTAGCAATTTAAATTATGCTAATTAGCAGCATTTGAAATTTTAAATCTTGAATATCTTCAAAACTATTTTAGATAGAGATGTCGCTTCATCTTCTACTATTGAGCATTGCGCGCGCATGTAATGCATCTAAAACAAAAGTTGTAGCAATTTAAATTATGCTAATTAGAAGCACTCAAAACTTTAAATCTTGAATACCTTCAAAGTATTACAGATAGAGATGTCATTGCAACTTCTACTAGGGGGTTATTGACCTTTGCGCATGTAATGAATCTAAAACAAAAGTTGTAGCAATTTAAATTATGCTAATTAGCAGTATTCAAAATTTTCAATCTTGAATAACTTCAAAGCTATAATCGACTGAGATGCCATTCCAACTTCTACTCCTTTGTTATGGAATAGTTGTGCAGTGCCATGCCAATATGCTTTTAAGACACACACACTGATTTGCTACGCAGCAAATAATTTTTTCTAGTTTGTTCTTATATTTTGAGTCCTTACCTTCTGCTACCATCCGTCATTGTTACATTTGCAAAATATGCAGATACAGTGGTCCCTGTCTTGAGAGACCACCTGCCTGGGAAGACCACCTTCTCAACATACTTTGCTTGATACTTTTCTTGTTATTTGTACCTCCTATGAGAGACCAACTCTCTTGAGAAACGACAATTTGGTCATCCCTAGAGGTGGTCTTTCAGGTAGGTGTCAATGTACTCTTAAACATGATTGAGAAGACAGAGGAAAGATAATAAGGAGCATTGTTATCCTTTTTGCACACATATTATAATTTTTCAACAAATACAATGGACATCAGTTGAGTGTCGAGGGTTTTGGTTGATGGCACTTCACTCAGATGTGCATGTCTTTCCCTCCGAACCTTCATTCTACCACAAATTTTGACCTTGTGTATGTGTGGCCCACCACCATTGCTGTGGCCTTGTTTGGTGCAATATTGAGACTAGTGCTGCCATCTATCAGGAGGAAAGCTCTACATCCTGGGGTAAGGGTCTGTATCTTTATTGCATTTAAATTTTGAAATATTACCCTTTTATCCTTTGCATATTGGCTCCACACCCTTTTGTGCCACTCCCACTCCCCCACCCACCCACCCCCCACCCCCCGACTCAGAAAATGCAGTATTAATGTGAATATCTTTAGGTTTTTTGCCATTAATTATATTTAAATAATACTGCAATATATCCAAAGCATACATTTTCACTCAAGCCTCACAAGAAAATTCCTTGTGTGGTAAACAGCAATGATTTGGAAGGTGTAATTCTTGATTTACAGCATCTGAAAGAAAAAAATTCTTTCCTTACATATTTGAACAAGTCTGCTATGTAAAGAACCAACAAGGTTCTGCTAGAATGTCACAGAAGGCAGACATAAAAATATATTACCAGCCATAAGGGAGATGAAAAAAGTATCCCAATTAGCAATGTGTCGACTTCTCACAACTAAATACAGTGGCCCCCCTCTAATAAGGCCCCTCTCAGCAGAGGCCATCCCTCTTATTAGGCCACTTTTTGGCTGCATTTTTTTTTGGGGGGGGGGGGGGGGCTTATAAGAGAGGGACCACTGTAACTAGTATGTATGAAGAGCTTCAGTTCACTTTCTATGATAGCAATTTGTCATTGCTCGGACCCAAAATCGTGACATTTCTTTTCGCAAATGTTTGCGCCTCTATTCTCTGTCATATGTTTGGGTTAACCACCAATTAAATAACCAAAGCTAAATCAGTCGCACACCTCCCCTTCATCCAGGTATTGCCGTATACAAAACTTCTGCGAACAGCTATATTGCATTTTGTGGCCGCTGCTTTCTTGGCTTGAGCACAGGGAGTCCATTTCTTTGTAAATTAACCTGCAGTGACGGATCATCTGCTGCAGGTCACTACTTTTTCTTGGTTGAAGGGGTGGCCAAATGCAGTGTTGCCATCCCTCCCAGATTTCCCGGGAGACTCCCGGAATTTTATGCTAAAAATTCTTGAAAAAGTGTGGGTTTTTTGACAATTTTGAGTCACCTTCCGGAATTTCATCAATATTTCCCTTCTATATTTCATATTAATTTATCAATCTGCCTTAATTTTACTTGTTATCTCTCAGATTTTAAGTTTGCCAGGTTGGCAACACTGCAAATATAGCAGGTTCCACTGCACATGTATTCACATAGCAATCAGATTTTGCATGAAGCAGATGGTGCCATTATAACAACGCCTCATTGTACTTCATGTATCCACAACAAAAGTCGAATGTCAAACCAAAAAAAAGTTTTATTAAAATTTGTATTTACAATCTGCAGTTACATAACATACCAACCAAGTATTAGGTATCTAATCGCAGTGTAAACCTATACGCTTTCATACACTATGAAATGTGTCATCCTCAAAAGCTGACATCTGGTGAAAAGTAAAGAAATTATCTTTTTTCTAGTGTGATGCACAAGCCAGTGGCAGATCAAGGATCCTGAAAGGAGGGTTGGGGGTGGGTGTCAGCATGAACAAGAAAAATAGAAGAAATGGTGGCGTATCTGGATGTAGACTTTTTTCAATTACAAGGTTGGGTTAATGCTAGGGTGCTTTGTTCAGAAAGTCACAACACCTGGCGGTGGATCTTCCACATACTTTGTGCAAAAGAAGGATGTGCACTATAATGCTCATGAGATCACAAAATCTGCACATCATCGAGTGAGTCATGGTCGTTTTTTTGCAGCCTGCAAGCCACTCCAGGAAGTTGAAATCCCTGCCTTTGTTTTGTTTAAACTCATATGGGATGGGAAATATATTACACGGCACTTCTATTTCCACATCACACTTTAAGCACCTGACATGCCGTATCCCATCAGTTACCAGTTAACACACATTGCCTGGTGTTCTTCGTGTTGATAATTCTCTTTCTATTTTTTGTGATTCTAAAGGCAAAATTATCATAATTAAAAAGCACACCCTTATCCTTAATCCACACACGCTCTGCTCATGATGTACATCAGAACCACTTCCACATAAAGTCAGGCAAAATCACTATCCACTTAATCTCTCTTGAACAAGTGGGAAAAGAACATTAATACCCACATTGAAACACAGTATGCACATGGATTTTTACAACACAAAAATATACTTAAAACACAGTCAATGTTGCAAGTCATTCTCTACTTTAGCACAGAAGCAGAAGAATCCCATAAAGTGATTATTGATTTTCCACCAAGCTTGTATTCTGCCTCATGTATTCATATTGTGTACACTGATGCCATTCACGGCTATACTTCTGCCAGCACTGTTATTGACCCTTTCCCGCCTTTTAACTCTTTTAGCGCCACCTGTGACTAAAGTTCAAGCTACATAGAAGGAACTATTGTGAATTATCACAAGGGTTCTCATGTACCAGCATGACGTATACATTGGACAACAGAGATACCACTCACTTCCACATATTTTACCTTAAATGTGATCAAAATAAACTGAAACATAATAATGTACCCCACATGCAACTGCACACTGCAATTGTAAATTAGTACGTCACTTCCATAATGCATCTTTTTCATCAAATTTGAGCTGTTCTGACAAAATTGAGGCGATTGTTTTCAGTTCAAGAAAAGGCAAATTACCTGAATTCTGGTAGAATTCTGCCATGTGGCATCTCTGGAATATAATAGTCAAAGTCAGCATTTTTTTGTCAAAGTCAACAGCTTTCCTCGGTGTGCTTTGTGCACATTGTACTCAGGGTGTGCCCATGAAAGCTGTTACCTCAGCGTAAAACATGGCACCAAAAGAGTTAAAAGACAAAACCAGCTGACAGTCAAATATTGCCTGCTTCAAAGCTTTTGACCGATTTCAATAGTACCCAAAAATCTAAATGACAATTGCAACTAAACCTATTAAAATGACATCCCAGGTCAACAGCTTTCCTTGGCATTTGTTGGGCACTTCAATGCAACGTACCCATGCCAAGGAAAGTTGTTGACTCATCCTTAAACGCAGTCTTACTCCAAGATAGGAAAGGCTAAATACCAGGTCTTGTCTCCCCTACTTGAAAAAAACCCTTCGGGATCACACAGTAACCTTTTGATGGTTTCTCGAATCACTGATGGCATTGTGCCTACACGTACCTATACTGAAGCACACACGTTTCTTTTAACAAGTGCTCTGGAATTCGACTGGTATTCAGAATGTTTACTATACATCCTCATGAGCATTAATTAAGATTTACTGCCATTACCATATGGACTGGAGCTTCATTGCAGGCTGTTCATGATCATGATTATGACTACGATGTCAAGAAACAACCAGGTGTTACAGACATCTTTTCTCTGGGTTCTACTGTCAAGCTGTCACCATGGCAACAGACTTGCAGGCGTCATGGAAACCTTTCTTCACCGGGTTTAATTTTCCACACAGGATACTATCAACATCTCACACCAAATATTTTCATCAATAGGCATGTCACAGCAACATTAGGGTATGATGTTAATTACCTTCATGACAGACGACTATGAGACAAAATGCAAGTTTCTGCTGCTGATCAAAAGCAGTGTGCCGTTTGCAACACAGATACTACAATACAGATGAACATTTTCTTCCAAAAGAGGATTGGAAACTTTCGAAGTAAATTCTTCTTGAAAAACTGGATGGATTGACCACAAAATTATGACAGAAGTTGAAAACATCATCGAGGATGTTAACCTAACTTTGATTATCCACATATTTGCATTTGTCTACTTTTGTGTGGAAGGTCATGCCATAATTTTGCTGCCATATCATTACACAGTCAGTTTTTATTCTATTTGTACACTATATACCAATATGAAACATCCATTGGTAAGTACAAAAATTCTTTATTTTTGCCCGACATTTTTCCATCGCGTTTTCTATCATCACTGATCATGCACCAGAAATGTCACAAAAAAAAACTTCTGTCCCCAGCATAATATTACAAGGAAATTGTTCTTCTGTCCATGCAAGTGTAACAGATACTGCCTGCTTAGCAGTCTCCCAGGGCATGTCAGACACACTCTTCTGCATGGTGGCAGCACCTGCTTCCTGTGTCACGTGACATTTGCAACCAATCAATGAACTAATTTTGTTTATCCCCCAGATGTCTCCACCTGTAATGGGTGAGCACCAGGGAAAAGTTACCTATAGTGCCACCTATCCTTTTGCCACCTTCCTGACAATCCTTTTCTTTTCATCAAATAGACAAAATGCCCCCTGTACTTGTCAAGCTGCTGACAACACATGTAGACCCTGCGCCAATTTGCTTGTTAGTCTATTTTCCTGATCATGCATCCCCTGTCGCATGCTGTGATGCTGATATAACTTTCTTGCTCAGCAAGGCGGGAAAGGCAATCGATTTTAGCCAAGGCAAAAGTCAGACGACCTTTAGCTTCTTCACAATCACAGCAGCAAAAAGGCGTCAAATTACTTGAACCATAGCAGACTTTAAAGGCCCAAGTAACAGGCCTGGAATTTTGCTGATCAGGCAACTACAGACTCTACAAACACAGCATACAGTGCATTACAAATATGCATAGAGGAATGACAAAGACTGGATATGTATCAAACTACAGTTAGTCCATTACATTTCAAATACCATTATTCCTAGATTCATACTTCAGAAAAAAAAAAAAAACCCTGGGACCAGTACAGATGATTGATGGACTAAATTCAACGTAACATTAAAACGGTTCTAGCACCAGACAGGACCATGAACATGTGATAAAAGTTGCATATAGTTACCATGGAAACATGTTGCATTAACAAATACTATGACGACATGAGGCTTAAAATTTTTCCATGGCAACATGAAGCATAAAATATTTACCAGGGCAATACGATACATAATTAAGGGTAACTTTGAAACTAACAAACGGAAAATATGCCTCTGTTATAATTGTACATATGCTGACTTGTAAAGAAAAAAAAATCTTCTGTAGTACAGTGGTACCTGCTGTATGTGGCCACCCCTTCTGCCAAGCAAAAGTGGCCACATACAGCAGGTGACCTGTCACTGCAGGTAGCTTTACAAAGAAACTGATTCTTGTGTCCCAGCAAGGTCACCACAAAAAGCAGTGTGGCTGCTCACGGCAGTGGTTGCATACAGCAGGTACCACTGTATATGCAGCTTGTTGCATTCTGTTGAGACGTTCACGAAAACACATTGGTTTAATTAATGACAGTTTTCCTGCACATTCCCAAGAGGCTTATTTTCTGCTTTTGTCATGATATTGCGTGAACATTCAGACACCTCAAACAAATCCTGGACAATCAATACACAATTTTGCACACACACACACAAAAAAAACATGTTCTTTTACAACATAAGATTGCCTCCTGACAACTTAACTTTGTAAGGTTTCTCTTCAGCTGCTATGTCATCTACATCCACATGGTGTACCAGTATAGTGTACACAGAAAGACCAAACATGTGTCAAGTCTGACGCATTTTGCCCGCGATGCCTAAATTCACAAAGTAATATGCCACTCAAGGGGCAACTTTTGGGGTCACAAGGGTGGGGGGAGGATGCAAACGAACTGATAAGCTTACCCTGTCACCGTGATTCACCTTTCCACTGATCTTGGCACATTTCAAAGGCGGTGAAAAAATATGTTCAATGCACTTGTAACGGTAAAACAGTCCAGTCACTTCACATAAAGCTATCAGCCATGTTACATACACCATAACAAACATGCAACAGTCTACAATTCAGCCGGCGCTGTGTATTTATCAACTCCTCCTGTCTTTGGAGAAGTGCAGTTCCTTATTGTCTACATATGAAGCAAATATTAGCCCAGTCCCCACAAAAAAATTTACATTTCTGGGAAACTACCTGAAGTAGAAGGCAGTGCTCCTGTCCAACCAAATGAAGAAGGCAAGCCTGTATCTTTCATACTTGCACTTTAGTATGAATTCTGGCCACCGATTGACAGAGAATGTAATATTTATTTTGCCAGCAAGTTTTTTTTTCTGTACACTGTAATTATAAATTATTACGTCACTTCCATAAAGTTAAATGTAAGTACAGTAAAAATAAAAGCTGCAGCCACCTGAATCCTGAAAACCACCGACGTAAAAAAATAATAATCAATGGGCCTGTATTACAGTGTCATATATTTAATGGCCCATCATTTCATTCTTAAACATGCATTTGACACTTCTAAGTCAAGAAACACACCTATTATAAGTACAAAAGGGTAATTGAATACATTAGATTATATTACATGTAAATGCATGTGTATGTAAGCTACAGACCTATAAATACATAATTAAGTTACCATGGTTACGGGTGGAAGCACAAGGAAACCAGATGAATGTAAATGTGGGCAGTGATCTACCTGTACATGTATATAAATTCTCTATATATTTGAAAATAAAAATCAGACATGGGGCTGTTCCAGTAAAATTCATCTTCATATTTTCATTTGTTGTCCACACAAATTAGCAGTAAACTCAACTGAAATTGATGTCAGAAAAAATTAAATATCAGTGTTCAGTCATTTTTGTCCTTTGAAATAAATTATGGTGTTCAACCAATACACCACTTCAATTTCCCCAGTGCATTTTGACAGTATATTATTTTTCTATCATTTTCCTCTGTCTTACAATTGTGTCATCAACAATACTGCACTATAAAATATACCAACTACATCATGTACATGTATTACACATGTAACATATCACATAATAAATCAGGTGTCTTTTGTTTTAGTGGAAATTACTATATAATTATATTAAAGTAAATACATTGTATATAATGTACTTATTTACAAGTTTCATTAATTTTCACAAGTTCTGTGTTTTCAGGCATTAAACTTTTTTTTTTTAAATTTCACTAATTTGGACATAGTTCCTATTATCCACTTGTGTTAAATACTATTTCACTGTGTATTTGGTGCCACAGTTTTGTGTCACCAGCCAAATAAGTGATAACGAAACACAGTACATGTACAACAATGAGAATTTACAGTTATGTAATCAACTCTTATAACAAAAATACCTGAATAACTGAAAACACTGTTTGCTCCAACTTTAGCGACCTCTCACATCACCACACTTGCCCACTCTCCAAATTTTGTGTGGGAAACCTGCGTGGAGGTTTCCCAATTTGGGAAACTCCAAAAGTAACCAAAATGAGGCGATTTTGAAGGAAATTGGCCCATATTCTTTGTTTCCATGTTTCTTTTACCTGCGTCTCTGGATTACGAACATTCTGGGACTGACAGATACATACACTGTATTGGAAAAAAAAAAGGTTTAAGAGTGATATGATATTTCACTGACCATGTTATGTCACAGATACAATCTTTAATATTCTCCATCATAGTCATTTTGTCACACTTAAACAAACAGATCTTCAACATTTTAGCTTTATCTCACATACCAGATACAGTGAAACTTTGTATAATAACATTCAACAGTCCGACACAGTCACTGAATGACGCAAGTTTTCAGGGACTTAAGAGTCATTGACAAGATCTGTTGCTGTTCGACTCGTTTACCTGAAATTCACAGACATCTGGCACTTTTCGCCTGGAACACATGGTGTCAATTTTATAAAGTTTCCTTGTATTCTGTTGTGCCATTCACTTTGAAGGGCACTGGCAGGGAATATGATGAAAAGGCTCCTTCTGTACACAATAAAACCCACATCGGTTTGAGGGTCAATGACCATAATCGTCCAGAAATACTTTATCATCGAGGAACACATATTTATTGCCCTAATTATTGGCGCTGCCAGCCTCCTAAGTTTTCATTGTTATAGTATGACTCGTTAAAATAAAGTTGAAAAAATTGGCACTCGTCGCTAAATTGTTGAAGAAATTTTGGTCTTAACAAAGGAGCATCAGTTTTCTTTTAATCAAATTTCATGCTGTTTTGTGTAGATATTGGCTAAACAAGAGTAACTTTACTCTAAAATCTGAATTGTGACTTCTGCAGCACCACAAGATATGCTGGAGCTCCAGAAATTTTTGTGCATGATTAATTAGCACAAATAAATTTTCCTTAGATTAGAAAAAGAAACATTTAGTTTAATTTTACACAAATACAATTTTCCTTACATTAGAAAAAATGTCCTGCATTATTCCCTGCCCGTAGATTTTCTTTCAATTAAATGATGAAAAAATAGAAAAACACATTTTCCTGTATATATGAGCATATAAAGCAGGAATCTATCCTCGTTAACAGCAAGTATCAATATTTAATATTATGTTGCAGCTAAATTTCATCAGTGATTATGTCATTTTTATTAGACCAGCAGAAAAAATACATATCACAAGGTCTCAGTTCATCACCAAATCTACAAAAGCTCTCTGATTGATGCCACTGGTATTCCATACATATTACTGGTAAGCTGCCAAATCAGAGTACTGTTACAAATGTATGTATGTATGTATGTACGTACGTACGTACATATGTATGTATGTATGTATGTATGTATGTATGTATGTATGTATGAGCATATATCCATAGAGGTAGAATAACAATTTCAGGGTGATCAGCATAGACACTGTCATGCAAATATTGTGGAGTAATATAAAAAAGTCTGCTCTTTTCACCTTTTAATCAAATCTATCAGGCCTCTCAATAAGCCCAAAATGCCCAAATGCTAAATTCGGGGCTTCTCCTGGAACCAAGTCCTTTTAGTTAAATGCTAATTAAAGTAATCTATTAAATGCCCTTTCAACACCTAGAGTATATTCAGACAGATATGTTACAGATATTTGACCATAAAATTAAATGTCCATCAGGAGGAAGCCCTTCACCAAATAGACATACCGTGCACCAGTTATTCACATTTAATTCAATACATATATATAAACCTGTAATAAAGGACACCTTTATAAAATGGATTGCTGTCAAAGGTGTAGGCTCTCATAAAACACATTTACTGTGGTCAGGTAATCTCACACACGCATGGCCAAACTTAAGGATCAGTGCCCACCGATCGCTATGCTCTGTTTTAGCATTATAACAGTTGTGTTTTATAAACAGCCCAACTAGGGGCTGTTGTTCCTTGAGCTTGACTCTTACTACGTGATCTGTGTGTCATCTCTTGTTCTTTAAATTCACATCAGATAAATGCATAATGCTCTTTAACTAGGATACCTGTATATGACAGACATATTTGAATGGTCTCTTGAAAGTCCTTTATAGGCAGGTTTGACTGTATGTAAATGACTGGTTGGTATGCCATGTTCATAATGTTCCTCTTACCATATGCATGTAAACAATTCACACTGGCCCATAATTTGCATACAGCTTGAAATGCTGTTGAACAGGAACATAAAAAAACAATACTTACACTTCATGTTTACTGAGAATAAAATTCCACTGTTTCTTGAAACTTTTATGAAAACATAGTCATTCCTGCAGAGAACAACAGTTGCCATTTTTGCCCTATTTTTAATATTAAGCTCCATACCTCAAGATCATAAACTGAAATTCACTGTTATTGACCCCCAGCAGGCGGCACACGATGCTGCAATTTCCATATTTATATGCATAGTAATAAATTCATTTGAAGCTTCTACTATGCAAAGCAAAAAAATATGCAAACGAACCATCTCAAGTGCTGCCATCTGGAGTCCTAAATTACACTGACAACGCAGCACCATCGCTTGATCACCTGTCATGAAATCCTCGACCTTTGACAGTCACGGTATCTTTTTGATGTGATGACGTACATCATCACACATACCATACGTATGTACCATTAAGTCTCCGTCAAAGGTTTGGGCATTGCCTCTGTGGAGCGTCATGATCCAGCCTCTGGCAGCTGCAGCATGACTACCAAAGCAATACCACAATGACTGATGTCAGACTGACGATATTGCACTCGAATATGGGGCATTCATATCAGCTGCGGCGCTGCTCTGCCTTGTATCATTAGGCAAAGAAGTTCACACATGCTCTGGCAGGTCCCTGTATATCAAGCATAGCAAAACCTCTTGCTGTTGCCAAACTAGCAACTTGGGTAAAATTAATTGTCTAAAAAGCCATAGTACTGTTCTTCACACACACCATGATCTTGATATATGAAGACATCATCATACTTTGGAACACGTATTCTGCATCACATTTATTCCTATAAATGCCAGTGGTGCCCTTGGCTATCCTTAATTATGCCTGTATCGTCACTGTTGCCAAGTGACAGGCTCAGATATTCTGGCTGGAAGTTAATATACAAATCCCACATAAAGCTCTTTTCACCGAGAGTTTTCATATACGTTTTTTGCAATTGCATCTAAAGGTTCTTTATATATGAGTAAAGTTAATTGTATGGAAAGGCAAACTACTATCCTCAGATGCATCCCTCATATTTTTAAATGTGCTCACCAGGGGGCAACGCTGTTCACTTCAATGGGGATTGAAACAACATGGTGTTAGCACACTCCGACTTGCTGCCAATCCAAAATGTTTACCAGCAGACAAGCGTGTACCTTTTAAAATTGCTCATGGCAGCCAAGTAGAAACTAACATGTGTGCTGGATAACCTGCGCTAGGATGTGAATGTTCTCCAAAATCTTTTGGGACTGATATCATTTGAATGTTACATCTATCACAAATTAGAAACATTTTTTCAATGCTCTGAGCAACGGTCATCTGGTATAACAGCATTCTGGTAATTAATCCATTATAAAGTAAGTTATCAACCCCGAATGGTCTATTCAGCATTATGCTATAATGTATGATGAGTAATAAAAAAATAATAAAATGTAAAATATTTTAGCACATTTTAACTAAAACCATATCATACGTAAAAGGTAAAAATACAGAAAACTGGCAAAAGTGTTTCTTTTATCAGATTCAACATGAACTTTACAGAACATGTAAAATATTAAATTAACAATATGACAAAAGTATAGGGTACACTCTACCCAAAACATTAGACATGTTGAAGAAATGACAAAAAAAAAGACATGCTAGAAAGATGGAAGAATGAGTTATTATAGTGAAACATGATTTCTTAACTTTGGTCTGTTCCACACAATGACAATTCATTATCCCCTGTCTCAATGCCATGTTCCCATTAAATTCAGCCCTAAAAATCGATTTGGCATCTGGAAATTGTTTTTGCAACAAATAGTGTGGAACAACCATGAGTTAAACAAAAAATGATGGAATGAACCACTCAAAAAATACCCCAATTGTACTTGATTTTCACAAGTTTTAATTTTTGCATATTTCTATTTTCATGAAAGTATTAATTTCATATGTTTGGACTAAGTTCCTATCAAAGCTATGTAAAAATGCTATTTTAAGTTTTTGCAGTTTTGTGTCATCAGCAAAATAAGCCAAAAAAAGGAAGAAAAAAGAAAATAAATTAAGTAAGTGAATCTACAGTCTTGACCTATTGAATGTTGGATACAGAAATGTGCAAGTTATTACTTAGGTAGGAACATCTTGCTTACATCATCATCATCATCTTCACTGTAATAATAATAATATAAATGATGACAATACACCATGCAACCTTGATCCAGAAAGTTTAAATGAAGTGGGGGGTGGGGGTGGGCACCTTGGCACCTCCCCCCCTATTACATTGGAAGTACTGGAGCACAAAATCATGGCAGTGCAATGGTACTTTATATTCTCCTGGATTCCCATCTGCTGTCCTCCGCAAAATGTAATTCTGGGGTCAATATGTAAATTTCAGATGACCCACACAGGTTAAACTTCAACTAAGCATTGAAACTTGTTTCTCACTCAGACAAAACTCAACAGACACAATCATACTGATTGCCTTCAGTAGAAAATATAAGAGCCTTCATATCTTTAACTCAATGAATCCCCTTTCCTGTGAAATCCCAAAACAGGCAACAGTACAATGACCTGTGTCAATAAAAGCTGCCTGGTGTCAAGTGACAGTTGTTTGTGGTGCCACCTGGTGCTGATATTGACCCTTGGCCTCGCACCCCCATGGAGTATGTGTCGATACCAGTGGTGCCACCTAGTGTTGAATTTTCACTCAAAACTTCTGATGCTCGGATACATCGACATGTACATCAGTCTGATCTGTTGCTGGTCTGTAAAAAATAAACAATACATGTACTTGCACGTGTTCAATTTGACAGTAATTTCAATGTATGTACATAACACAAGACAATGCACAAAAAAAAAAAAAAAACACTTAAAATTTTGGTTTGGTCCTTCAACTACAAAGAAGTTTCCCCTTTTTCTGTATGAATGAATTCCTTCCAATGGGCACTCAAGAGGCTCACAAAAGCCATTGGCTACTTATTTTGACAACTTAGTTCAACAGGACAAGAGAGCTGCAACAAAGCTATGCTCAGCTGACCTCAAATTCCTACTAAAACTGAAGTGGCCCTGAGAATGTCAGAATGATACCAAGGTCACCTTTGTTTATGATCATAATCACTGTTGTTAACAAGTACATATCCTGTTATCATTTTTTTCCCCTTATTTGATTATCTGTTTAAAATCAGAAAATGAAAGCACCACCATGTTGTGGAAAATTAGGAGGAGGTCAAGTCCTGGCATGCTTCCAATATGTTTAACGAGGACCCAACTAACAGTTTGGGACAAGACATCAAGCAAAACAAAAACGCACAAAAATCCTCACAAAATGAAAAAGTATCACTGTGTCACCTGCTGAACAAAGCAGTCTATAAGGTCTGGTTATATATTTTTTAACGGTAATGAGAAACCACTATAGCCGTGATTAGCGATTTAAGGGTCAATGCAAAAATTCTCTGAGTATGTGGACAGTGGCAATAGTGGATATGTCATCTCGATACTTACGCTGAAGGTTGCTGGGGGCTGACTGCCTGGCCGGGTGGCGGTTGCTGTGGGTATGGGGCTTTTCCATATTCAAATTTCGGAATAGGATTATGCATCTGTAAGCAAAGTAAACATCGTGTAGGCATTTCATTGCATTGTGATGCTGTTCAAAGAGGATCTTTCTTTCATAACAAATTGGTTAATCTTCTAAATACTAAACATGCAATATACATACCCATAGCACAACATGATGGCATTAATTTTCATACTATTAGGCAAACATTTTCCGTTTTCACATTTCGCATACTTCACTGAGACTTCATTCCCTATTTCTAGCGGGATTCTTGTCCATGCTAAGTTAAAATCTTTCTTGACTGTTAATTTCAGATTAAAGGTCTTAGGGACTGGCAAAATAAACCTAGTGTTCAAACAAGTTTCCTGTTTGCATCCAGCAATCATTTCCCTTAATAATGGTCCCCTTGAATTTCGACAAATCTTTCACTGGTGTGGTTTGGGTGTTAACTACCCAGCCAAGTGCAATGAAATCTGTTCACCTGAGGCATGGTCTTTCCACATGTCTTAAGGGGATGATGTTATAACAATATCTAAAGAAATATGAAGACTAGGCAAGCATTGATAAGAACAGAAACAGAAAAAAAATCCGAAGAAAGATGGACTGAATAAGATGAACCAGCTCAACTGACTTGTCAGATAGCTTTCAAATAGATATTTCTATAATTCTTACAATTTAATGGTCAGAATGGCCTTGAGGTAATGTCCAACTGGTTATCGATAATTTTGTTCATTTTAAGATTTTGGGACATTCTGGTAGGTCATATATTGTCTATTAGTTACCTTAATTTGGTAGTTCTAGTTTATATATGATCTGAAGAAACTAAAAAAAAAAATACTTTTAATGCTAACATGGTGGTCAATGAACCATGTGAACCTTTGACTCTTCATTAATGACAATAGGAGATATGCATATTAATTTCCCGCCACAACTGCATACCTGATTGCCTAGTCTTGCTTGGCGGGATATTACTAATATTTTGGAAATAAAAAATATTTATTAAAGGCAGATGGAATTTTTTCTTTATATATGGCTCGGGAAATACTAGATGAATACCGGTTTGGCATTTGTGAAATTAAATTTCTCAAAAAACGCTAATTTTGTGAGAAATGAACATATGGCCCTGTCTGTGACATTGATGTGAACCGCATGTCTCCCATGATCGCCTGGCATCAAACCCGTGCTTTTTGGCGGGAAATTAATATGCATACGGTGTATTGGTCTTGGCACCAAAATGTACAGTTCCATCTTTGGTGCCCTTTGGGTGCAGTGCACCAGGTTTGCACCAAGGAAAGCTGCTGACCTGGACTCTTATATTCTACATAACTACAGACATGCTGGTACTTGAATGAAACTGTAAAATTTAACTTAATTTTCATATTTATTAGTAACTTGTGGCCAGCCTTGACAAACAGCACATTGATTACAGGTGCTTTGAGAACACTTGTGTCCTTGTTTTTTTTTTTTTCCCATGCAGGGCCTACACTGTGCGTGTAAGTCCCAATTAACTTGCCATCATATGGCCAGCCTCGTCTCCTTTCACGGGTCGTGATGTGTTTGTTATCACTTTGCGCGCATGGGCCATGGACCCAAGTGGGAAGCACAAGAGAACAGAGCAATGCAAAAATGTTCACCCCTCCAAAAACAAAGTTTGCACAGAGAATATACATGTGGAATAGAATAAACCGCTAATTACTGTGCTCTACCCCCAAGGGGGGGGGGCACTACCCATATCCAGGGGTGGATATGCTCCACCGAGGGTATGAAACTCGGACCCAATCAGAGAAAATCAATACGAAAATAGGAAGGGGGGTGAGGTCTTTGGGAGCTGGTAATGACAAAGTCTGAGGGTAGAAGTGCACATCCCATAAGGGAAAAAAGGGCCATAATTGAGCTCGAGTAAAATTTATGGGGTCTTTGTTTAAGTGACAAGTTTAAAAACACGGGGCCTTTAGGATCAATTGTTTGAAAAAGGGGGTCTTTGAGAGCGACAAGTGGTCAAACATGGGGGTCTTTCCCGTGGGGCCTACACGTAATGCTAAGTAATGGAGTATCCCCCCCCTCCCGGGGGTCTACCAATGCGTATTAAGTACACCATTTTGAGACACTTCTCCTTCAAATTGAACAACATCATATCGTGGCCGCCAAAAGAGAATAACTGAAGTATGAGGTCAAGGCAGAGGATCAGCTGCCTGGTATTGGTGGCGCTGTGGTGGGCCCCATAGCGTGAGTAGCAGTCAGAAATGTAATTCTGGTGGAATTACAACTTTGAAGAGACATGACCTAAAAGGTCACTACCCATTAGTAGTCCATAGATAATGTTTCATGATATAAATGGTCTTTTTATAAGGAACATGAATCTTGCACCCTTATCATAATTAACGTGTGGGTGTCAACACACACTTTTTTTTTCCCTGAAGGGTATTCTTTCTTCTTTACCAGTGAATTTGTTTGACACTTTTCTCTGACACTAATATACATACATGTAGAAACTCCAAACTTGGCATGATTGTACCTCCATACAAGGAGTCTGGTATTTTTATGCAGAGGACTGAAGATGTTTAAATTTATGCAAATAAGGGGCATCTGAAATTTTCAATCTTGAAGATCTTCAAAAGTATAATAGATACAGATGTCATTCCAGCTTCTACTAGATAATTATTGACCATTGCGCATCTCATGAATTTAAAACAAAGTTGTAGCAATTTAAATTATGCTAATTAGCAGTATTTGAAATTTAAAATCTTGAATATCTTCAAAACTATTACAGATATAGATGTCATTTCAACTTCTGCTTGGGGGTTGTAGGCCATTGTGCACCTAATGAATTAAAAAGAAAAGTTATAGCAATTTAAAATCTTGAATAACTTCAAAGCTATAATAGATTGAGATGCCATTCCAACTTCTACTCCTATGCTATGGACTAGTATGCAGCAATAAGCTTTGAAGAAACATACACTGATTTGCTATGCAGCAAATCATCTTTTCTAGTTGATACATGTATTTGCCTTATAAAGAACTTTGGTAAGGGTCATTGTCACCGTCATGAAGCACTTTCTCCACGATAGGAACGAAAGTCTGAGGTACACTTCTTGAAGAATTACATTGTAAACTGTATTTTCCTTCAGATTTAACATGCTTAACATCTTTGAAAAATTGTACACATACGCTGTTGTTGCGGAGACATCAGATGGCTACCAAAGTGCAATGCAAGGCAAGTATGTATATGTATGGACACAGGCATACAGAGGGAAAGAACAATAATATTACTATCAGGCAGTTGACTAGCACCCATGCCATAATAGGAGACATTCATATTTAACTGCGATCCTGCTCACTTCCTGTGTTGCCGGGGCAACAGACTGATGCTTCCACCATGATCAGGGCAGATTTGTATTATATACTACATTAACATCCATTAATAACACCTTTTCAACCAAAAGAGAGCCCATTTCTAATTATTTTAGGCATCCTTTTGTTTCAAATATATATTAATACATTTTCTTAAGATTATTGTGTGTTTGTGTTGTTCATTTTGTTGAGAAAGTACTTTTGACCATGCTAAATACATGGATCTGCCCTGATGCAGGTGGCTCCCTCTTTTGCTCAATAGGTGTTAGAGTAGGGCCACATTTAGATATGAATACATCCTTTTAGATAGCTTACGGTATAAACATGTCTGTGCGATTGAGCATGAACACTGAGTTGGTTTAAACATTTCAAGCACGACTGGGAAACAGGCATAGCCTACATGAATCCCTCTCGCACTGACTTAAATGGCAGCAGTACAGTACACAACTCACCGGCTGTTGACCTCGTTGAGTTCTGCGGTAGAAAATGTATAGGGCTGCCCAGAAAGCAATGCCAATAGCCAGCAGTACAAGTCCAACCAGTAATAAAGCCAGTCCTGTGTAACCCAAACCTCTGAAAGGAACAAAGTTTTGGGCACTTGAACAATTGCTTCATTCAAAAGTTGCAATCTTTGAATGAACCTAATCTCATCAGCAAATTATGCACTGTGATGAAGCCTGGAACATTTGGGCCACCAGAAGGCGCCACTGTTCAACAGAGGCCACCTCACTGCTCTTGACCCATCAGATATGGTAGAAATACGCTGTTTAAATTGAAATAATTTAATTGGAGTATGACTACAGCCTGTGTCTTCACCCATGCACACGGAGCTGATTATCCGTAATTCTTCCACTAACTTTTACGTTAAAGTTCCACTAGCTAAACATTGACACACATACATGTACGAGCTTTATATCTAACTTTTCGGTTTGTCTGTCTGCATATAAAATAACTAGTGAAACCTGCCACAGCCAAATTCCCTTAGGACTGAAGAAGCGCATTCAGCTTGAGTTCATATACAACATTCAGAAAAAAATGCTGTGACTGCAAACAGCATCAAGCCAAGGAGGTTTTACGGTATGTTTACCGACTAGGCGTATGAAAAAAATACATTACCTTTGCCACTTATCTGTGGGCCAGAACTTTGCATAGAAAACGAGGAGAACAATGCCAACGATAACTGACACAAGTCCAAATGTCGCCCAACCAAAACCACAGCAGCATATCTTCTTCAGCTTCTTCTTGGTCTTGTCCACTTTCCTCTGAATGGCTTCTGTCACTTTATCTGCCTCCTTCCCCATTTTTTCGTTATTCCTTCACACAGAAAAGTCTTACAGTTCGGGTACCCACGGGGAGTGATATATCAACTTGGACATTCAACAGCTCTATAGTTTCTTGGGGTTTTTCTGCTTGTCTTCAGACTCTCCCACATATATATCTGAATGTATGTGACGTTCTGGTGACTCATTGACGTGCACTTGCTCGCATGCTCCAGCACAGGACACCTGAAAAATGCAAAAGAACACTTGTACCAACAAGTAGCAACAAGGCCTGGTGGCCTAAATGCAGGGGCAAAGCATATGTAGGCCTGTAGGGCGGTTGAACAAATTGAAATAATTGAAGGAAAGACTGTTCAGGTGTAACAAAAACATTTTGTTGAATATAATTTATGAAAATAATACCCAGTTCCTTGCTTATGCTTTACTTAGTTTATAAACCAAGAGGACTGTGACAGTCCTGTGCTCAGCTGACATGTACATATACCCTTGCCATTTTTTAAGAATTGCCCCAAAAAGAAGAAAGAAATTCATAAAAAATCCAAAAATCAATGGAGTGTGTCCATTTAAACAAATCTGTTAGAGACCCCAACCAAGGTACATTGCCACCAAGTTTAAAGTGAATTTGAATGCCGGTTTTCCATAAACAGGTCAAAATGTGAATCAGCATTAGAATACCCATTGACTTACATAGTAATCAATAGGAAAGGTGCATTTACCAGTAAATACTCGAATTAAAAATATCGTGAAAAATCAGTAATCCAGAGCATTGCCACCTAGTGAACTGTTTGTTTGACCTTTCCACAAAGAACACATCCACCAACATTCAGCTTAATAATTATGAGTAACGGTTCTGTAAAAGAAGTCGAAAATAGCAATGAAACACAAAAAAACATAAAAAATATAAATAATCGCAGCGCAACTTGGTGAACAAAAACAGAACTAGGGGTCCTTAGGCGTGCTCCTGTGTGACATCAAAGCAATCGAGTGAGCAGTTTCAGAGGAGAAGATTTTTTTTAAGATTTGTCCCAAAAAAGAACAGAAAAATTTATAAAAACTCCAAAATTTGATTTGAACAAATCTGCTAGAGACCCACCCAAGGTACATTGCCAGGTTTCGCAGAAGAAATCAAAAAATTGAATTAGCATTAGAATGTCCATTGACTTGCATAGTAATCAATAGGAAAGCTGCATTGACCGACAAGTACCTGAATTGAAAAAATCGTTAAAATTCAGGAATCCATAGCAGTGCCACCTAGTGAACAACTCTGTTTGACCCTTCTACAAGGAACGTATCCACCATGTTTCAGCTTAATCTGAGTGACAGTTCAGGATAAGAAGTTGAAAATAGCAAAAACACACAAAAAATCATTAAAAAATAGGAAAAAAATTGCAGCTCCACCTGGTGAAGAAATTAAGAACTAGAAGTCCTTGGCAATGTCCCTGTGGGACATCAAAGCAATTGGGTGGGCGGTTTCGGAGAAGAGATTTTTTAAGACTAGCCCTGAAAAAGAACAAAAAAATTCATAAAAAAATCCAAAAATCACTGGAGCGTGACCATTTGAACAAAGTTGGTAGAGACTAAACCAGGGTGCATCCCCAAGTTTGAAGTTAATCTGAATGACAGTTCTGGAGAAGAAGTCAAAAATGTGAATCAGCACTAGAATGTCCATTGACTAGCATAGCAATCAATAGGAAAGCTGCATTGACCACCAAGTACCTGAATTTAAAAAATCATTAAAAATCAGGAATCCACAGCAGTGCCACCTAGTGAACAACTTTGTTTGACCCTTCTACAAGGAACATATCCACCAAGTTTCAGCTTAATCTGAGTGACGGTTCTGGAGAAGAAGTCGAAAATAGCAAAAACGTACAAAAATTCATAAAAAAAACCGAGCGCCATCTGGTGAACAAATTAAGAACTAGGTGTCCAGGGCAGGGTCCCTGTGGGATATCAAAGCAATTGGCTGGGCAGTTTCGGAGAAAATCTTTTAAGATTTGCCCCCAAAAAGAACAAAAAAATTCATAAAAAATCCCAAAATCAATAGAGCATGACCATTTGAACAAAATTGCTAGAGATCCACCCAATGCACATCCCCACCAAGTCTGAAGTAAATCTGGCCAAAATCACTCAAGTTATAACCATCAGAAGAAATTTCCATGTTAAACTTTCCTATTAAAACTTTTGTAAAGATTTTTGAAAAAAAATTAATTAAAAATCCAAAAATCACTGGAGCATGACCATTTGAGCAAACCTCATAGAAACCCACCCAAGGTACATTGCCACCTGTTGAACAATTAAAAACTGGGAGTCCTAGGGAGTGTTCCTGTGTGACATCAAAGCAATTGGGTGAGCGCTTTCGGAAAAGATTTTTTAAGATTTACCCAAAGAAGAACAAAAAAAAAAAATCATTAAAAATCCAAAAATCACTGGACCGTGACCATTTGTACAAACTTGGTAGAGACCCACCCAAGGCACATCCCCACCAAGTTTGAAGTGGATCTGGCCAACGGTTTTTGAGAAGTCGAAAATGTAAATTGTGGACAGATGGACGGACAGATGACGAACCCTAACAAAAGCTCAGCTGACTGACAATTCAGCTGAGCTAAAAAACAAAAACAAAAACACCCCCCCCCCCCCGCAAAAATCAGGAATCCAGAGCAGTGCCACCTAGTGAAAAACTTGGACCCTTCCACAAGGAACATCTCCACCAAGTTTCTGCTTAATCCTAGTGGTGGTTCTGTAGGAGACAAAAATAGGAAAAACACACAAAAAAATGATTAAAAAAAAAAAAAAAAAAAAAAAAAAAAAAAAAAAAAAATCGAGGCCTCAACGATCCATGATTAAAAAAAGACCAATTTCTTCATTTATTTTTCATTTGAATTTGAATGAAAAACACTGTTTCTTGTGAATAATTTGCCAACACTGTATACGGAAATTGACTGAAATATACTGATAACATCCATGACCATCGCCCTAACCCATATATGGGTCTCTCCCTGTATTGAACGACCCCTCGTATAAATGACCACCTAGTTTGAAGGACCAAATTCGGTCACTTGTTTTTCTTTTATAATTTACCTCTTATGAACGACCACCTGTTAAACGCGACCAGCAACCATGCCAAATGAACAGATTTTGTGACCACATTATACAAATGGGGGGGGGGGGAGGGAGTGTTTATTTCGTTATCGGACCTGTTTACTTAACTGTGATTTGTGACTGAGTAAAAAGATTTGTATGCTGGGATATTATGGATCGTTTTCTGAACTACACCTCATAATGATCGGCAAAAATTTCCTTGTGGTGGGGACTTGGTCGCTCGCACTCATGATCGTTCACATCATCCACCTTGAAATACTTCAAATCCAAATGCAGGACGAATGTTGCCGACGCTCTCCGGAAATGTCCGGAACAATCTTCCGTCATTTCCCCGCAGATCAACAACCCACGTGGTCATCTCTTTTTTGCATTGGAAACCTTACCTAACCCTGGCAGATACGAGCAAAGCTACAGAAATATTATTTAGTGTTCTCATTTCTAATTGAACGACGTTTTATGATAGAATGTTTATAAAATGAACGATGATAACTTGCGCTGGATCAAAACCCCGATCAAGCACGTGCTTGCCTGCATGACTCAGCGACCGACACTGACGAAGTGGGTCGATCTATTTTTCCCACGGTTCAGATCGAGGTAAACATGGTGCCCAAAACATACGTGGTGGCAGGAAGAAAAATGCCGAGTCTTATTTTGATCCATAGCTTATGAACTACGGTGAGTTAGGCTCCTTGGAACGTGTAGAATAAAGTTAAGGAAGTGAGTTATATCATCAAAACAATTTTACGACAGTTAACTTTAAGCTCATTACTTCGCAAGCGAAAGCTCCGTACGGGATTATGCATCAGCCCCATTGAGGCTGAGCGTAATGGAAAGACACAACTCAGGACCGGCAAATATTTTCAAGTTGCGACACACGTCTTTCACTAGTTTCACCACCAAGGCAAGCGTTCTTTATTGAAATAAAGATTTTAAGGGTTGTAATGGTTAAATTTAATAAATAGTGTTTTTCCCAAAGCATATGTAATCGATCGGATCATGATGAACTGGTGGTTGCAGAAATTTGCGTACCTCGCTACCACCAGGGAAAGGCCGCCCAGGATTTGAGCTGTTAGTGTTCAGCTCGCGAGTGTGGGGCTCCTCCAATGAGAGACCACCTGCATTATACGACCGCTTTTTGGTCTGCGCGGGCGTTGGTCGCTCAAAAGCGGCACTACTGTACTTTGATTTGTGCACTTTTTTTCTTCGCACAGACGGTGAAAGCGTGGTTTCCCTCAGTGCCTCACCACGTCGGCCTCGTAGTCCCACTGCACCAAGCATAACACAACAGATTAACTCGATCATCTTGTTTACTTCTTGAAACAGCGCCCATAAAATTTTAATCGAAAAGACCCGAAAAACTATATAGTGACGAATGTTCCAAAATCAATCCGGCTTCCCCGCCATCGCGTGTATGATGACATCTTTATTTAATGATGATGATGAACAAACGAAGCATCGTTGCGATGAAGTATTCTGCCAATTTGTACGCTAATTAAGCTTTTATTAAACAAAATTACCGCTCCACACTTTGCATCACAACCTCGTAATTAAAATCCACTAATTGTTGTCGCCAGTCCACTATTTCCCTTCGTGTGCCCAGTGATGCGTCTAAACGTAAACACTGGTCAACACGTGCGAGTCCAGTTCTTCCTTTGTTTAATGGTTGACCTTGACCTTGTTGACATGTGATAGCCTCGTGGCGACCGCTCTCACAGGACTGCAGCTCCTTTTCGTACAAAACAGTTCCTCCCGATGTACCTCAAACTTTATATATAATTTTACAGTAACTTGAATATTTTTTCCCGTTTTTTTATTAGGGATGGTTTTAAGAACATTGACACTAAATTCTGGCTCTGTCTGGCTGACTATAAACTTTGTCACATGGTACAAAATTATTTAAACCATCAACAAAAACTAGGGCAACTTTACGATTTCTGTAGCGGTCCTTTACGATTCTTGAAACGACCCCTCAACAGTAAAATAGCGCTTTAAAAAAAAAAGGCACGACACAACTTAAATAAAACGTGTTGAGTGAACATTTTATTGGCTCTTCTCACATCGTGCACACATAAAATTGTATTACTTCAGACATAATCCAGTGTACTGTGGTGTATAGGTTACGTAACGTACGCAAACGCCAGGATTTTCGTGATAACAATATGCAGGGGGCCCTACCCCTGCATAAAAATGGCTGCATCTTGCGACGCCAACCAATGAGAGGCAGGTATAGTTCTGTCTTGCAGGCATTTGCAATGGGAAGCAAGAATGTTTGCATCTTGCAAGCATTAACGAATAGAGAGCCAGGATCCAGGACATTTCTGCCTGGTCGACATTAGCTACATGCACTATATATACTGATTACAAAAGTGTTAACACAGTGCTTGGTAAAACTACATAATAGTGTCCAGAGACGGTCATCCATGCTATTCCGGGAAAAAAATGCATAAGTTTTGGAGAGTCTAGTGGTGCAGTGCAGTTTCAATTTTGACACAAAAATTTTCCAGTTGACTCTGGGACATGGAAAATATTAAATTATATTGTCATTCCTACTTCTTGTTTATTTTTTGACCTGATAATGCCATCCTGCCGACCCTGTTTACTGTACCGTCCAGCTGACATCTCCTTGGATGTACATTTCCCCTGCATCTAGAGCCACTCTTTCCCATTTCTTGAGCGACTATCCTAGGCTTTGGAACTCAGACCTTAACACCTATCCCCCTCTTGCAGCCATCCTCTTCCAATTCCCAATTACTCTGGACCATGGTGCTCAACTAAATATACTCACACCCGAAGTTTGAAGGAACCATCCTTGGCAAAAAATATTACGATTGATACTTTAGAAGTTTGGGAATGGTTGGACAACCACATTTTGCTTGAACCTGTTTCAATAATCATGTTCAATCTTCCACACAGGACTGTGGTTCAGTTTGGAAGCAGGATGACTGTACAGGAGTCCCCCTCTTAGGAGGCCCTCCTCACAACAGGCCATGGCTCTGCAGAGGCCACCGGTACATGCAGGATATTATAGTGTAGTGGTCTCCCTCTAATAAGGCCACCTCAAATGCAACCAGAGAGTGGTTATACTAGAGGGGTGACCTCTGTGGAGAGGGACTACAGTGGTCCCCTCTTATAAGGACTCTCTCATCAGAGGCCACTGATACATGCAGGATGTCAGAGTATAATGGTCTCCCTCTAATAAGGCCACCTTAAATGCAACCAACATCACCAAAGAGTGGCCTCTTGAAAGGCTAGCATTCTTGTGCAGAAAGTATGGTATTTCCATTATCTTATCCCCCTCAAGAGAGGCCACCCCTCTTATAAGGCCACTTTTTGGCTGCATTTGGGGTGACCTTATAAGAGGGGGACCACCATATAAAAATGGAAATACAATCAATCACTGTTGTGGCATGGAGAAGTGGCCTTTGTAGAGGATGGGCTCTCTTGAAGGAGCCTTATTTAAGTGGTGAACCACCATATTTTCATTTTATCCCTGCCCCTCCAGAGATGCCACCCTCTCACATACATCTATTTCTGGTGCAGTTGGGGTGGCTTCACAAGACAGCACCTACTGTAGTCACTACAAAGGTCACATACATTGTACATACTCAGATATATTTGGAAAGTGGAGGCTTTTGCTATTTTTTACTGCATGTATTCTGCAAATGTATCCTTTTGTATGGATATCAATATGGGTAATTGCCCTCCGACTGCCACAAAAAAAGCGTGGACTTTTTAAGTGAGATGGCCAATTTTGGATCCCGTATAAAGAGAGCTTGTGCTCTGCTATCTTTAAATGGTGAAGGTAATTTTGACTCAAAGTAAGTGGATGTAGATCACAGAGGTCGTAATATACCATGGGCGGTTACAAATCCCTGCAGGTGTGTGTGTGTGTGAAACATCTTACAGTTCACAAAAAAAAAAAAAAAAAAAAAAAAAAAAAAAAACCCACGGAAAATACCATTTACTTTCCCACCCAATAATATAAGACATAATTCATAACTGGCTTCTCCCTATTAAATCCACCCCGGTTGAAAATGCCAACGACACAATGCTGTTTGCATCATATCACTGTTACATGTACTGTAACACAGCAATCAACTTGCAGCTTTCAAAATTGGCATCTGCCAAAGTTATTTCATGCTCTGCATTTTTCGTGAAATATCAACGCAGGTACCACTTTGGCTGTTCATGGTAGACACACATATACACATATCACACATACATGAACGCATCCAATTCCCATGCAGAGAGCCATGTGTTAAGCATATTCATGATAGTACATTGAATGAAGTTCATAATATAGTGCCCATAGAAATACATGTTGATGGCTTCAACACACAGCACATTGATATGAATGATGACACAGGTCGATCCTAACAAAGCTGGCAATAGGATATATACGCATTCATTTGTCATCATTAAACTGACAAGCCTATTTTCCACACAGTACCATATGTGTATCATGTAATCCCATCGTTCTGCCACAACAACCACCTTTCAGAATTATGAATTTTTATCTACATTTTGATCATTATTTTTGCTTCATCGCCACATTATTTTCTCTGAGTATGCGCCTCATATAACAACTTTGAATGGTGCCTATTTAACACAAAATCGAAAAACAACCCACGCTTGGCATATACAGTGGCCCCTGTCTTGGGAGACCGCCCCAAGGGCAGGTCAAAATGTGGTCTCTCAAAACAGATGGTCTTTCATTAAAGGTATAGTAACATGGAAAAGATAGCACAATGTTCTAAGAGAGGGGTCTTAAAAAGATATGCGGTCTCTCATTGGAGGGGTCTCTCAAGACAGGTACTACTGTACCTTAGTTATACTTTGTTTTATAATTTTACTGGTACTATGTTATGGTACAGTACCTATAATATTCACTGGTTGGTATATATACATATATATATATATATATATATATATATATATATATATATATATATATATATATATATATATATATATATATATATGTATATATATATATATGTATATATATATATATATATATATATATATATATATATATATATATATATATATATATATATGTATGTATGTATGTATATATATATATATATATACATGTATACATGTATATATATCATCCAGAAGCAATATTAACTGCAATATGACCAACAGGTATAAGGTTTTGCAAAAAACATTACTGACCCTGTTGTGAACTTACAGCCTGGCAGTTGACTTAATTCACGCTGTACATATGCTTGCCTTACAGTTATAATTATAAAATTCTATCACCAGGGCTCTTAATTCCAATAATTCTTTTTTATTCTAATAACCCATGTAACTTTGGTCTGGGGTTTAAGCCATATGAACGCAAGGAAGTCGATATGATGCACAAATGGCAGCATTTAGCATATGATTTTACACCAGATGGAATTACACAGAAGCTGTGTAATAATCCGACATCAGATGGAATTACACAGGAACTGAGTAATAATCCAAACTGCTCATACAAAGAGTAGTAACCAGTTTGACGGTAAAAGATCCGAGTCAAATTATATATAATGTAAGCAAACTTCAATTACTTTAACCGTATCCTCCTTAAACCTGTAAAATTAACACTGAGTTAAGAGCATTCCTTCAGGCAGACTGGCATGAAGCATGGGACAGGGATTTAGACCAGGTGAAGGGAGCCGGGGTTAAACCAGCCAAACAGGCCATGGGGTTAACGCTAACAAGTTGACGCTGACACTGTCCATATCTCCCGTCCACATAATTTTAAAGCAAAGATAACTGTATATTTGGCAGACCCTGGGTGACTTCGAATGGGGTCAAGGTCACTTTCCTTTGAATTCGATGCGACTACTAATAAGGGTGACCTACTGTAAAAAATTCATGATCCTAGCTTTACTGGTTCTTGAGATATCGCACGCAAGAAATGTGGGATGGATGAACTGCCTCTGGTGACCTTGAAATTAGGTCAAGGTCAAGGTCCTTCAAGCATGACATAGAACCTTACAAGGTTGATCAACTGTAAAAGTTAAGTGATCCTAGCTCACTTGTTTCTTCAGATATTGCATACAACAAATTCAAAGAAAATTGAATTGCCGCTGGTGACCTTGGAATTAGGTCAAGGTCACACACCTTCGAATTCGATGTAGACCCTAACAAGAGTGATCAACTGTGAAAATTTCATCATCCTATCATGTCCGGTTCTTAAGATATCGCACGCAAGAAGTTTAGAGATAAATGACCCTGGTGACCTTGAAATGGAGTCAAGGTCACTCTCCTTCGAACTCGATGTGAACACTTATAAGGGTGACCAACTGTAAAAAATTCATGATCCTAGCTTAATCTGTTCTTGAGATATCGCGCGCAAGAGATGTGGGACGGACGGACGGATGGTCGTCATTACTATATCTCCCCCCCCACTTCGTGGGCGGGAGATAAAAAAACACCTCGTTCAACGGTATTTTTTAATGAATTTTAGTGTCTTAATGAAAAACAATTTAAATAGGAATTGTCGGTAAGTCTCATAAAAATATCATGCTGTACATCAGTAACTTTCATTGGGGTGGGATGAGGTGTTCACAAAATGCCTAACTTGTCTCCATGCGTCTTACTTACATGTAGCTCTTTCAATGCCACATTTTGGACTAAGTCAACAGCTTTCCTTGCCATGATTTGAGTGCAATTTCAGGGGCAATACGACCAAGGTGCTCTGGGGAAAACTGCTGACCAGGACTCTTATACTGGGCAGGCACGCAGGAACTGGAATGAATGTTTTTTGTTGTTGTTGTTGTTGTTTTTTTTACAAGGAACACAAATTTGGCATCCCTTATAATAATTCGGAGCAGTTCGTTTTAAGCAGTTTGACTTGATTCAAAGTTGGCACTGAAAGGGTTAAAGTACAGGATTGACTAGTGTTCTTCATGGCGGCTTTTTTCCACATGACGTTGATTTAAGCTTCAGCAGAAACCCGCAGACAACGACACGCAACAATATATTAGTATATTTCCTGTTATTTCAGCACCCCTGGTGCTCAATGTCTGCTCTGGCTTCATTACCAGTTAATTTCTGGAAATACAAGCTGTTGATGTGTCGTGGTTTTTTTTCCTCCACCTCCACACGAGTGGCTATTTCTGATACAAACAGCACCCCCTCCATTTTTAGACAGGAAAGATCTATCATTTCAAGCAGTCAATACATCCAACCACCAAAAGTCAAAAGAAAAATGATGACTGATAAGTCATTTTGCTTTGTTCAGTACGATATCACCTATGTGCCTGCTTAGATGTCACGTTACATTTTGCTATTCATAAACATGAGGGGGTTGGTAAATTTGCACGGACAGCCATAAAATGCAAAGATTGCTACTGATACATCTACGTTTGGCAGACTAGGTGTTAGTCAAGGTAGGTAGTTATATGTAGGCAGCCACATTTCTATACATGCACAGTATCACTAACTGGCTGTGGTATCTCCTTCCACCACTCCATACATCTGTGAAAGGGCTTCCTGTCTTTGTGTCTTTGGCCCACAATATCCACATTCAGAGAGGCGGGCACACTGTATTTTTCTATAAAAATGAATACATACACACACACAAAAAATAACTAAGGCCAGAGTTCTTTAATTATTTGTTTCACAAACTCCACCAACCCTATTTTTGCCAAAATCAGAAAAAAAAATAACCAGAGTCATGCCCGTGGGCATGACTGTCTCGCCAGCGTAATTCAAGCCACTCCGAAGTTTTTTGTTGACGGACGGATGGACGAACAGATAGACAGACATCCGGAAAGTGACTGGGTAGTCTCGCCAACAGCTTACGCTGGCAAGACAAAAATGAAAATTCATCTTTTTTTATTTCCGCCGACCATCTCGGGCAGTTCTGCTATTTTTCTAAAATTTCCGGATATTCTGTTCCCACAAGCCATGCTTAGAATCTACAAACAAACATGGATAAAAGTTGACATGACCTTGTTTTCTCATAAATTTCATGTAGTCATTTTGATAAAAGTACCAGGGAAAAGTCAACATTCATCCATGCAAGTAGTTCAGATTGAAAAGCTTGCACCAGTCTAGGACTAGAGGTCTAAAAGCATACTGTGTGTATAAAGTGAGAGGAATATGTTAAATACACTGAGGTCCTTTATGGTATACAGTAATACATGTAGGCATGCTTTAGTGCATAGAAGTAACCAGTTGTGTGGGAATTTTTTTCCCCTCCTACCCTTTAGTCTGGAGACTAAAATTTTTTAACCAGAGCTATGCCCGGGGGGGCATGAATGTCTCGCCAGCATTGTAATTGTATGGGTGAGGATTATTTTTGTGCAGTGGTGCCTGTATTGGTAGAATAACATGCAAAAGATAGCACAGTGTTCTTAAAAAATTGTGTCACTGGAGGGGTTATCAAGACAGGTACCACTGTATTTGGTAAAGTTGCTGAATATGTGAAATGAATAACAATCTATTTGTTGAGAATATATCGCTCCCCCACCCCTTTCTGAATCAAAATGGTCAATGATGTATATAATGTGTTCAAAATACTCAGAGCTTGACGTACCTGTCTGTATATTTGCAAGGAGATCCAGAGACACTCGGGTATTAAAGTATTGAAACCGCGACCCAAAGGGGCTTATGGTAACTGAATATTGATTCTAATGTACCAAATTTCAATAATCTATCACACACATTGGTAAACACTAAGTCTATAGCTGTGTTTTTATCAGTCGTTGGTTCATGTATAATCTGATGAAGACCAAATTGACCCATTAAGGCTAAAAGTGACTTGTAGCTTGAAGAATCATGAAGACAGTCAATGTTAAAGTCTCCCATGATGATTGTTGGTGTAGATTGGTTTACTTCATGTGCACGATACAAGTTGATGATGGCTGCTTTTATTGAAGAGATTTGCTTACGTGGACGACAGTAAACACATACAACCTGAAGATCCATCTGGCAATGTTTGTATAGCGCCACTTGTATCTAAACTTGTTTAAAATTGGCAATAAATGTGTGGAGATGTTCAGCTTTTGAATATATTGCTGTACCATATGGCGATCTGTGCACATTGTGGTCATTACGATGTAATTGGAATGATGGAATTTCATATTCATCATCATCATCCAGTGAACAAAGTTTTGATTCTACAAACATGAGAAGATCTGAAGCCAGTATATTTTCATCATGAATTATATCTGAATGATGCAGATGCAGTGATTGTATATTATGGAAATATATCGTAAAGAAATTTGGTGGGAGTGAATAAATTGGTGTATAGCACAGTTCTAATGGATTTTGACGCAGTCGCTCCATTTCTTTCTTCACATTCTCAGAAACAGTAATTTTTGTTTCATCAAAATCCTTAACAATATATATGTCATTGAGCTTTTGTGCTCTACTGAAAGCAACATAATGAGTATGAATTCTTCTATCATTGGAAACATACATTAAATCATGTACCCAAATATGAAAGGCCTATGTAGTCTACTTACTGAAATAATGCCACTCCGAAGTTTTTCTCCAATGCTCAATCAAGCATGAAGTAATCAATGAAGTGTGACAGTGATGACCCTCGTCTCTAGGGATGATTACAATAAATCATCCACTCAAATATGAAAGGCCTATGTAGTGTAGTTACTGAAATAATGCCACTCCGAAGTTTTTCTCCAATGCTCAATCAAGCATGAAGTAATCAATGAAGTGTGACAGTTATGACCCTCGTCTCTGGGGATGATTACAATAAATCATCCACCCAAACATGAAAGGCCTATGTAGTGTAGTTACTGAAATAATGCCACTCCGAAGTTTTTCTCCAATGCTCAATCATGCATGAAGTAATTAATGAAGTGTGACAGTGATGACCCTTGTCTCTAGGGATGATTACATTAAATCATGTACCCAAATATGAAAGGCCTATGTAGTCTAGTTACTGAAATAATGCCACTCCGAAGTTTTTCTCCAATGCTCAATGAAGCATGAAGTAATCAATGAAGTGTAACATTGATGGCCCACATCTCTAGTGATGATTACAATCAATCATCCACCCAAGTATGATAGCCCTATCTGATCTAGTTAGTGAAATAATGCCACTCCGAAGTTTTTGGTTGACAGACGGACCGACTGCCGGACTGACAGACGGACGGACGGATGTCCGGAAAGTGACTGCTTAGTCTCACAAACAGCTAACGCTGGCGAGACAAAAATGCAAGTGCTTTATTTTTATTTTTATTCCTCCCTCCTACCAAAGCTTTTTGTGGCAAATGTCTGTGAAACTAAAAATTAAAAAACTCTGGCCTAATATACACACACTCCTTTCAGTCTCCAGGGACTAATTAAGCAAAAACTTTTATTGATAAACTTGCCCATTTAGCAGTCTTTGCCCCACCAAGGGACAAAGTCAGTGTTGCTCACAAGGAGTCTGATCCTCAGGCAATCTATGAAGTGATCCTGAACAAAATGACATGCTGGTGTGGAAAAAGGACATGTGAGACATACTTCTGTGAATGGTATGTGGCAGCTAGCACCTGCTTTCCATGTCATATGACATTTGAAACCAATGAATGAGGCAAGTTTTATTTATCTCCTAGGTGTCTCCACCTGAAATGTGGTTACCCAGGGGAAGTTAAGTTTGGAAGTTGCCTGTGGCGCCATCTCCAGGTGACATGCTCCATTGTTGGCCTCATCTTGTCACCTGCATTACACGTTTTTTTGTTTTGTTTTTGTTTTTTGTTTTTAATTGGTTCTCATGGCATGTCTATACATCTGTTAACACATGCAAATAAAGTAATATACAAACATGTATGGATTACCTGGAACACATTTGTGGTTGGGGGGGGGGGGGGGGCATCATATGATTGGGATGAATAAAACACTTTCAATGTAGGGACCCTTTTATGCATTGCAGGTGCAAAGGCAGTGACTGACTGGTCACACAGATCTTTGCCAATGATGCTTAAATGCTCCCTATACATGCACTTACAGAAGAAACTTAAGAGATCATGCAAAAAATAAATCAAACACAATTTACCCCCTGCCCCCCTCCCCACTTCAAAATTACCACTTCAGGGAAGCTGGTTTATGCCAAAATATTCCTATAACTTGTATATTAAACCTTTCTCTTTTGAACGACTGAGTCAACAACTTTCCTTGGCATGAGTTGGGCAAAATTAAGCCATGGCAAGGACAGTTGTTGACCTGGGGCATGGGGTCTTGATAGGTCTCAACTACAATTCTCAGTCATGGTTTTTGTTACTATTGAAAACACTGAAGCAGATGACAATTAGCCACCAGTCGCTTTAAGTTGGCCAGTTTAAGGGGTAAAGGGTTAAAAAGAGGATCAGGGAAACAAGAAACAACCATAGTCCATTTGTGTTTCAAGAGCCAAACACATTTTATTCATTAAACCTGAAAATTTTGACTACATTCTCTATTTTTTATGTGTACTGAACAAAATGTTTTGGGATGCACCACATTTCATCAAAATGTCACAAAACAGATAATATTATAGCTGTATAGTAGTGTCTGTTCCCTTGATGTCGCATTACCACAAAAAAACTGCCACAAGTGTCACTGATTTTATGTGAAAACTTATCTGAAAAAAAAATGGTGAAAGTCCAAAATTTTTTTTAAACCCTCCCCCTGTCTGAGATATTTTTTGTGTTTTGGAAAGGTTTTTTCTGTATATTACCCCTTACAATGATTTGAATATGCACATATTACAATGCATTGACTAATGTGAGCAAGTTGACACTCACTGACTTTGTGACATTTGCTCAGTTTTATAAGGTGGCACAGGCATATGAGAAGTTGCCATGAATATTACAGATTTTTCAAAATGACTTTTTGCTATATTTTGCAAGGCGTACTTTGTGATCTTTCATTAACATGATTAAGCCTAGTAGTTTCATATTTAAGTATTCAGTTTTACAAGAACACTGAGCCCGAAGAGAGTCAAGACTTTCAGTGAGTGTTCGCACAGTCCATGTTAATTTGTGTTTGATCACAGAGTCATCAACATGGGATGCTAGAGTGACAATCATGATTCAGCCATCTCTTGGCTGCAAATTTCAAGACATACCATATTCGTTCCAATGTTAGCACATGCCCTAATAGAAGCACACCCCCTACTTTTTAATCTTAGGGGTTTATTAAAAATTCAGTACTTTTCAATATTTTCAAAAATTAACTGCTTCTGATGAAAGAAGAGGGTTCATTTTTGTTATTTTATGCTATATGGATTCTATAATATTTAAAGTGTAATTGCTTGTGATATTGTAAATTAAGACAGTCCATTACCACAAAACTCCGCAAAAACCATTGTCTGCTCCAGGACATCTTTACATTAGCACAGTGTGCTACTATTGGAATGAATACACTGTATATATTTTGTTTACACATCAGTGCATACAATTATTGCCCCTCCCTTCATCTGCTAATGTTTGGAAAAAAAACACCCACACACATTTACATGTACCAATATGATACAGTAATAATAGCCCCAGGCCCCAGTACATCATGCTGCCTGGAACACAACAAGTACAGGCCACAAAATGGCTGGATCAAGTTTGAATACAAATAACAAAGAAAGAATTTCCCTGTAGATTTGCTTATTTTTGAAACAGCAGTGCTTAAAAGCAAATCAACCAATCTCCACTTAGATGCTACCCGAGAACGTTCCAGTCAATCTGACTGTGGGTCGAACTACAAAGTCTTGATGCTACCGTTTGACCTCCAGCCATCAACCAATCCCAGTAGCCGTCTTTTGTACACTTTGAGCACAACATGCCCCCAGTGCACCAACAAAAGCCATTGGCTACTCACCTATATGTCTCTATTGATTAAAAAAAAATCAGATGATAATATGACTTACAACAAAAGATGCTAGTTGATAGGTTTTAATGGGAAAGAGTTGCATGCCAATACATCAGCATTGGGTTCCTTAGGCTTTAAAGTTTCCTGTCACAACTCCCTGGAAAGAAAGTTGAGGAGGAAGCCCTCATGGAAATTGTATTTTCTCATCTGTTTTTTGAGAGTAACACTAGGTTTTGACTTCATGCCAATGTCTGCCCAACATACTTGGTTGTCCGGACAGTAGTTTTACTAACTTTTGCAGTACACATGTATGTACAGTCACACAAAACAATTAATTCCTCAGACCAACTTCTCTCAATTCTTTAACAGCAGTGCTTTTACCCTTAAAGTGATAATCACTACCGCTAAATGTATAATGGTTAAAAGATTCAATTTTTTCATGAAGATACCTTTCATTCAAATACCAGCAAGCCTAGTCTAAAGCAAAAAATTAATCTTAGTCAACAGCTTTCCATGAGGCACTCTGCGTGCAAAGGGCCTCATGGAAAGCTGTTGACTCAGTCTTAAATCAGCACTTTAAGGGTTAGAAAACAATTTTATACACACACTCTACATGTTGAGTGTGCAGAAGTTCCTGCTATTTAACCCTCTGGACCCTAAGTATTTTGCAACTCTATGTATTTAGAGCCAATATATCAGCTCTTGGGACCCGTAAGGTCAAGACTAGTGTTCAACAGTTGCGCGAGTCCATCTGACTTTCACGGCCACATTTCTGATGATACTCTACATGATCCGAAGCTTCCCCTACAATTAAAGACCACCGGTCATACGAGGCCACTTTAACCAGACAGAAGGGGTGACCTGGTGCTTGTGAAAATATACAATGTAATGAAATGTGTAACATATCGGCTGTAGTGCTGCTTTGGCTTGCATCAGTACAGAGGGAAGTAGCCAGACATGTATTGGCAGACCCCTGTATCAAACATTGCAGAATATGTTTCTCTTGCCAAACTAGCAACATGGATAAAATTAACTGCTTAACACGCCAAAGTCATGTTTGTCAAACACCTGCGGAGCTTGACACGAAAAGGGGTCCTTATGTGTGTGTATCACTTAGAAGTTAATCATATTCAAGGTGAAAAAAAAACACTCTGCATTTTTTTTTTTTACTTTGAATATGATTCATTCTTAACGTGACATGGACCACCCATTTCAGGATTTGATGATCATGTACAATTGACTTCTACCTCTTTGAACAGATATCAAACATCTGCGACAAAGGCTGCCCACAAACGGAACACCCACATGTGATAAACATCACTGTGCAAGTGTGAATGTCTGGTCGACTGTTCTACATGACTTGAGCTTAGTGATGGACAGTCAGGATACATGAGGTGGAGTCCTCTGCAGGCAGACCACCAAGTGTATCTTGGCTGTCCGTCGCTATGTGAGTGCCATGCAGAATGGTCAACCACGGGAATCAGCACAAGAAGTTTTATTTTTATCCCATGTATTAAATTATCCATCAATTCATGGTCATCCATCTGAGCTTTTGTATAATAGAAACAGATCTTGAAACATGTCAAGTGAACAAAATTAAATTTATATATGACTTAATTATCACAGTTTCTTACAGCAACAATGATGAACATTCATTCTTGCACCTGCAACAGTCCTGTGATTTCCTCCGCAGTATCTGCTTTCCCATGTTCTATAATAATGTCAATTTTTTGCTCAAAAACAACTTTCGTAATTGCTGTGTTGTACACTTGATAGCAGAGGACAGAAATCAATATCCTGTGTGGGTGCGCATGGGGGGGGGGCACCGCTGTATGGATCTCGCATGTTGATCGGTCTTTAGAGTGTGGAATGGTAAACAAGAGGCCCATGGGCTGAATGCTCTGCCTGAACCATGGCTATATTGCACCTGTTCATTTAACAGTTGTGAGCCCTCAAGTGGCTTCTAAACATACAAAGCTTATTTAAATTTAGTGTATAAAATGTTCACCAGATGGCACTTTGCTCCACATGTAATCATAGCTTGTTTGTGCAATTCCTGTAATGAATATTGTTGCATGTCAACGGCCAATGATTTTTCGTTTTTTCCGAAACCGAAGGGGAATTGTGCATTTTTTTCATCCTTGAAACGGAATTTGATATTTTTTCTGTTTGAATTATATATAAATATATAGCAGTGAAATGGAATTTGCAAAATTTTTGCTGATGAAGCGGAATTCCTCTTTTTTTTTTTAAATGGAAAATCATTGGCCCTACATGTCCCAAGACAGTAATCAGCAAGTCCTTAACTTTATGCCCTCAGTGACCTTGGGACAGAAGGTCAAGGTCACCCAGATTATGTAATACAAGAGGCCCATAGGCCAGGTGCTGTGCTGACATTGTCATTGATGTCCAAGCCACACCCTGTCATTACAAAGTAACCTATTGCAAATTTACAGGCATAGTGACCTCACAAAAAGAGATCAAGGTCATCCATATTATAAAAAATTCGAGCTTTAAACATTGTCTAAACATCCTAAAAATTTGGCAAGTCTAATCCAATTACTTTTCAACATATGGAATTTGATATCTTAAAACACATTTTGGCTCATAATTTCCATCAAATTATACATGTTGTAGGCACTGCCACTACCATTATTAGCAACTTACACCTTCACCTCCCCCCCAATCCCACCAAATTTGGTGAAGATCTGCCAAAAATTAAAGATGCTACAGTGTTCACAAGATGTTCATATTTTGACCCCTATAGTGCATAATATTGTAGGTGGCACCACCAATATCGAAATGAAACACCAAAATTGATGTCAACACAGATTTTTATACACTTTGTAACTCCTACATGTTATATGGGCCAATCTAGAAAAATTTGGGGTGCAGTAGTGAAAGTCTTGCTTATTTAAAAAGTATTTATAAGTAGGTCTACTCCAGATCCAATTTTCTTGAGAGACCTTCCTGATCAATCAACATGTTGGTTCAATACCACATATACATGTACATACACTTGCTTTATGAACAAGTCACTAAAACCCTTCGCAGTTATGTTATCAGTGGCTCTGGGTCCCCTTTCAGCATGTCTGGAATGCAATTGCAATGTTCAGTATGGTATCATTCGCTTGGTGCCTTCTATCCATGAGTACGAGGTCCATGCAAGCTCACAGGCAGAACCTGCATTATATGCAAAACTGAGATAACAACTTCAGTAGGGTAGGGGGTTGGCATTTGGTCGGCCACCTCATCTGTTAACCAATGCAGGCCCATAGCCAGGGGGGTGCGGGAGGGAGGGGTGCCGGGGATGCCAATCGACACCCCCATCAGTGACAAAAGGTCCAAAATATGAACCAAATAAAACAAAACACTAGAAAAGAAGATTTGCTTCAAAGCAAATCTGTCTGTGAGCCTTCAAAAGTTGTAAATATTAAATGCTACAACTTTTATCCTTTGGTACTTCACATTATGTTAAGCTTATGGCTGGATGCAAATTTTAAAGGCCAAATGACCTAGACGTTTGACCTTTACAGGTCACATGTAAATTGCACAGTGTTACAATTCCCACAATTTAAGCCCAACATGAACCAAATCGGATGAAAATTGACCAAGTTATGGCAAGATGAAACTTTCAAAGGGCCAAATGACCTTGACCTTTGCCCTTTTGAGGTTACATGTTCTTATAAAAATTTGCAGTGTTGCAATACCTACAATTTGAGTCAAATATTATTAGAATTGGATGGAAATTGGACAAGTTATGACTAGATGAAACTTTCAAAAGTCCAAATACCTTTGACCGTTAACCTTAGGGGTCACATGTAAGTTTCAAAATGTGCAGCGTTACAATCGCTACAATTTGAGCCCAAAATGATAAAAATTGGATAAAAATTGACCAAGTTATGGCTAGAAGAAAGCCACCATCCATCAAAAGTGCCCTTTGACGTTAAAATGACCTTTCACCTTTAGATGACCTCTACCTGAAGTGGACCTTGACCTTTAAAATGCCATTTTGACCTAAAATTGGCCTTTGACTTTGACATTTAAGATTACCTTTGCCTTGCTATGATCGAGCTCGTACACACTTGAAACCACAGAGATCTACTATAGTATATAAGATACTGAAGATTTAAAACTTTAATTAGCGCTCATTTGCATAATTTTGAAAAGCATGAACTCTCATTATAAAAAGGAGAGACTTAGATTGTAATTTCTGCTCAAGGAATTCATTGTTTATACCATAATTTAAACCAAAGGTGGCTATTTCATCTTGTTTTATAATTTTTTGATCATGGCCATATAAACAATATACAGTGGTACCTGCTACTTAAGACCACCCTTAAAGCTAGACAAAAGTGGTCATATATGGCAGGTGGTCTTTCACTGCAGGTAAGCTTACAAAGAAATTAAAGGCCACTGTCTTGAAATGGCCGTCTTAAAAACTAGTGCGGTCTTTCACAAGAGGTAGTCTTTAGAGAAGGTACCACTGTAATTGCTTATACTTAAATGTGAATAACTTTCAGTTCCTGCAGCCTGAAAGGTGATAGTATACTTATTTTACTGGGACACAGCTGACTACCTTCAGAAATAAAGGCTAATCAAATCAGAAACAACATTTTTTCTTAATGGACTTTTCATAAAAAAAAACAAAAAAACAAAGCTTTGAACTATTTTCTGTCCTAACATGAAAATTTGCAGTTTATGCAGTTTTCTGGATTTGGCAGCACATTTCATATACAGTAGAATCTGCAATTAAGATGACCTCCATAATGAGACCATTTCTATAT
The DNA here is from genome assembly GCA_964020975.1 of Hermodice carunculata. NCBI lineage: Eukaryota > Metazoa > Annelida > Polychaeta > Eunicida > Amphinomidae > Hermodice > Hermodice carunculata. The sequence continues at coordinate 76,299,509 of OZ026623.1, read as the reverse complement.
TGAGACCACCGATTTACAAACCGGTTTTTGCTTATCCTTAAATCATTTGCCCCATTAAGATCATTCCCTATTAACACATTCTCTGAGTCCCTTAGATGATCTTAATATGGAGATTCCACTGTATATATATTCAAAAGGAACACAACCTTCAGTTTAAAACAAAAACTTATCATGTTTTTGTATGTATATATATATATATATATATATATCAATCATGTCCTAATATTGTGAAACCTGTGTCAGCATCAGAGTGTGAGGGAATTTCAATGTTATGAATGTCTTGTTGGTTCATTGCAGATACAGCATATTCGCCAGCTGTGTATACATATGATGATACTGTATAATACAAGTGGGAGAAAACGATGATCTGGTAAAATTTTAATGAGAAGTAAGCTAAGATGTAAAAGGCCAAAATTTCATTCAATTTACAACTTCCATGTACCACGTCCTTGTAAAATTTATATCCACAACCTGACATCTTCATTATATATAAATATATATATATATACATAATAGAAATTGAATATTAGACCGGTGTGTATATATGTATGCATGTGCAGAGACTCCGCTGTTTTGGCCAGTATTGCAAACACATGTAAATAGAAATTTGTATGCTCTATGTATATATGCATGACACACATGCAGGCATATGCTTCAATATGTTTGTAACTTTAGAGTATGGTCAGCCAGTACAGAGAAAATGTCCCAAAATTTGGGAACAGAGTAAACCCCATAATCAAAGTCTGGCTACAGACATGCAAGGGGATAACAACTTCAGTAGGGTTGGGGTTGAAGTAACCTACCTCATCTGCTAACCAAGCTAAGGGGATATTCAACTTAAGCATGTTCAGTAGGGTAAGGATTTAGATATTGACCCCAAAGTGGCAGCCAACATAGACCAGCGAAAACTTACCTTACTGCAGCACATACCTTAATCATCGATAGGAAAATATATTCACTTTTATAAATACTTCTCCAGCTGAGATTGAATCAATATTAAACAATTTTAAACCTAAATCAAGCTCGGGACATGATCAGCTGTCGATGAGACTTATAAAGAAGATTTAGTCTTCACTGGCGACTCCATTGCATATAGCTGCACATACTTAACTGATCTCTTACCACTGAAATATTTCTTGACGAACTTAAAAATGCTAAAGTAATACCAATATATAAGAAGGACGATGAAAAGATTCTAAATAACTATAGGCCTATATCTCTACTTCCAACTCTTTTGAAAGTTTTGGAAAAAGTGGTCTATTGTCAACTCTATGATCATTTTGCATCACACCATATTTTTTACAGAAGTCAACTTGGCTTCAAACAGCTTCATAGTACATGTACTGAAACAGCCATTTTAGAATTTATTGATAGAATATATAAGATGCTTGATAAAGGTGAAATACCTGTAACAATCTTTCTAGATCTGTCTAAAGCTTTTGATACTTTAGATCATGAAATTCTCTTATACAAATTAAAATGTCATTGTGTTTCTGAGACACCTCTAAAATGGTCCAAAAGCTGCTTGACTGATAGAACCCAATATGTTCAGCTAGATGACGCTCGTTCCAAGCCATTACATATCACAACCAATGTCCCTCAAGGATCTATCCTAGGGCCTTCTTTTCATAATCTATGTGAATGATCTTTATCTAGCTACCCAAAAACTTGCAGTCAATACTCCATGCTGATGACACAACTCTCAAAATTCACTTTGTACTTTCAAGTTTGCACCTCAGTCGAACAACAGGAATATCTCAAACAACATAAACACCAAAGTATATCACTGGCTTGCTGCAAACAAATTATCTGTAAATGTACCAAAAACTTAACATGCTTTTTTATTTTCCTCAATGTAGGTTAGACATGAATATTAATCTAAAAATAAAAGACACACAATTAGAGAGAACAAGTGAGTTTGATTTCCTAGGGCTGATAATCAATGGAAAATCAAATTGGAATGTCCATGTAAATAACATTGCTAATAAAACTGCTTGCATTATAGGAATGCTTAAAAGGCTGCATCATCTGCTTCCAACAAATATGCTAATTTTAATTTACAATTCTCTGTTTCTGCCACATATCAATAATTACTCCATACTGGTTTGGGGTTATTCCTGTGATCGCATATTTAAACTTCAGAAATCAGCTGTTCATTTAATATGTTCAACACATTATTATGCACATACTGAACCTTTATTTAAGCACTTACAGGTTTGAAATCTCCTGACTTGTTTAAACTTAAAGCTTTAAAATTTTACAATAGATATACTAAAACTGAATTACCTGGCTACTTTAATAGCATGTTTTCAGCCTTACCTGTTACTCACCCGTATTTCATGAGATATCACAACATTCCTCCCTATGCCACCCCCCAACATGTATCCACTGGAAAGTCATACAGCACTCTATCCACAAATTACTTTCTGATACACCCTTACCCATAACAGGAAAAGTTCACAAACACTCCTTCTTTAGATATATGCTAAAACATATTATATAAACCAATATTCTCAAACTTGCTCCATTGTTGATTGCTTTGTCTGTATTTAACACTTCATAATTGTATGTGAAATTTTGTATATTAATGCCAGAGTTCTTTGTCTTTGATTCTTTCTGTAATTAACCAAACCTCTGTTGAAACTAGGTGTAACATTAAAAGTCAACTTTTCCTAGGTGGCCCTTGTGGAAGCAGATGTTTGTCATCCTTAGCAGGGTCATCCTGACTACAATTTTTGTATGGCAATTCCCTTCTCACTATCTTCTATCCTGTTTTTGTCCTTTATGTTTTTGCTGAATTACCAAAGTGTGTACAGTGTATTCACTTCTATGTCGAATAAAATGAATCTGAATCTTAGGTAACCTGCCTCATCTGCTAACCAAGTTAAGGGGATAACAACTTCAGTAGGGTTGGGGTATAGGGTTATGGTCAAGGTATGCCGACTCACATTCTCCCCGGGAGGACTAAACATCTACGAAGAAAAATATGCACATGTACGGTTGATAGAGCCACCGGGAGGGGGCACTACCCATATTTTAGGGGGGGGGGGGGGTATGGTCCACTGAGGGTGTGAAACCCAGACCCATTGGGAGCTAATCAATAAGAAAACGGGGGGGGGGGGGGTCCTTTGGGACCTGGTATTGACAAAGTCCAAGGGTAGAAGTGCACATCCCATAAGGGGAAAAGAGCCGTGATTGAGCTCGAGTACAATTTATGGAGGTCTTTAGCAGCAACAATTTTAAAAACATGGGGCCTTTTGGATCGATGGTTTGATAAAGGGGGGGGGGGGTCTTTGAGAGTGACAAGTGGTCAAAAATGGGGTACTTTCCTGCGGAGCCTACCTGTAATGCTAAGTAATTGGACTACCCCCTCCCCCACCTGGCACATCTACAGTATACATGTACAGTGGTACCTCTTTTGAGAGACCGCCCCTACAGCAGGTCAATGTGGTCTCTCAAAACAGGTGGTCTTTCATTAGAGGTACAACAACATGGAAAAGATAGCGCAGTGTTCTGAGAGAGTGGTCCTTAAAAGATATGCGGTCTCTCATTAGAGGGGTCTCTCAAGAGAGGTACCACTGTACCAGATTGGCAATTCCCTGCATCATGCTTAGGACACAAGGAGACACTCAAAGTGCACCATGGTGGGATGCCTTTATCAAGCTCACATAATCTTATGTGATCCAGGATACATTTCCCTCCAAGGCACATCAAGTTCTTCATTACTATTTCCATTACCTCTTGCTCACCACACTCAGTCTGTCACATGACTACTAGATATTATCATCATTTCCATGGACTGAGGGACTATCAAGGAATCATTGAAGTTTTTATTCAATCAATCAATATATATAATTTGCAACTTCATTTCCTACATTTTGAACCATTTAGGAACCATCATAGATATATTTTGCACGTATATAGTGCAACAACAGGGCAAAACTGTACAACTGTACAGCCACAGATGAAATTGTGCTACTTAAAAAAAAAAATCACCAATAGCAGGAGAGTGGGAGACTTTGTAAAAAAGGATGAAAAAGTGACAGATCTCCCGTGCACGCACACACACACACACACACACACACACACACACACACACAAGCCTGACCGAACATGTATTTGAAACCGAACCGGGTACTTGGTACACATTACCGATCCCGAACCGGGCATCGTTCGGGTTTGGTACATGTATATGCAATTCAAACATGCCATAAATAAACTTGAACATCTTAGAATGCTCATTTAAAGCTTTATTTAAACAGGGGTTTGTAGCTGTTACCCTTTTGCACTGGGGCATTACTATTGTTAATGTAATTCAGGCGATTGATGCAACCCATGTGAAGCACTTAATTGCAAAGTAGCGTTTGTTGCATTGTTTAAGGAGTATACAAGTACAAAAAGTAGCCGGAGTGACTTTCTTATACAACTTTATTGCCAACATTGACAATGATAACCGAACCCGAACGTTTAATGACTGTAAAAGCTGAACCTCAGCCGGGCTGCAATCTTGAAACCCGGTAGGCTCGGTTCGGTTGTTCAGGTTCGGTCAGGCTATAATATATATATATATATATCAATCAGTATAAACATACATAATGTGATATAGTAATTTGTTAATGCACATATACTTATAGGTTGAGCTAAAAATACCAGGCGAAGGTCGCAACTGCTAGTCGAGATGGGTCCGACCGGTTTCGTTTCAACTGAAACTCATCAGGGACTGAGGGGAAAATGACGTGACATCTGTTTATATACCAGAGTACAACTTTTCCGTTGCTACGTAAAACACGGGCTTGTGATTATGTAACACGGAGCTCCGGACTTCTTGTGACATTGGTTGTCAATGCAAAGTTGAATCCAAATGAAAATTTGAATTACAGTGAACTCAAAAGATTGAGGTTACTGTTGGTACACTTCAGGGGTTGTTGAGTGCATAAACAGGAATAGTTCGTGGAAATTCAGAATTCCACTGAAGCCCTGCTGAAGCAGCTTCTGGCTGTGTGACTACACAGTAAACGGATAGTTGTGCATCTTCCCATAGGTAAATCCATGAAATATGTCTACCTAGCAGAAAAACCATAGGGAAATGAGCTCTGAAACAAAAATTTAACATAAGACTGAGCAAAGGAGCTCATTTACCCACGATGTTGAGACCGAAGGGCTCTAGCGAGCGCAGTTGGTGCATCCAATGTCTCTCCCTGTCTAGTTGCCACTGTCTAGTGTGTTCTAGACGAGGGGGAGTATAGATGTATTCCAGCATGTGAACTTTCAAATTCAGTTCAGGATGGTCTAATTGGGCAAAATGTCTGCCCAACGGTTGGTCAAGTACTTTGTTATTGATATAAGGAAAGTGCTCGCGGAGTCTGTCCTTCAGTGGATGAAGCGTTTGACCAACATATTGTTTGTGGCAAGTTCCGCAGGTGAGGAGGTAAACTAGATTAGAACTTTCACAGCAACCCCCTTTGGGGACACGGTATGTTCGCCCTGTTTGTGTGCTTTTGGCATTGCCTGAAGTGTCCAGGCAAGTACAATACTTGCAACTGGTTTTGTTGCATTCATTTGAATGTTTCTTTCCAGAAACTGCAGGATTGGATTCAGATTCTGGATGATATCGGATCCAGGATTGGACCAATATATCAGAGAGACTCTGTGCTTTCTTGAAACCAATGATCACTTCCTTGTCCATTAGGACTTCAGCGTTTGGTGAAGCCTCTAAAATCTTCCAATTGTTTTGAATGATATCTCGGACAGGAGGAAGTGATGGATTGAACGTCGTGATCAAGAAGAAATTTTCTTGGTCTGTTGTGTTGGCTGGTTTGGGTGCCAGAAGAGATCCTCTGCTGGCCCGGTCCACTTTGTCCTTGAAGTTCAAGAGGATATATTCAGGATATCCTCTGAACTCGTAATACTTCAATATCTTTGAAGCATTGGCCTCGTAATCAGCTGGTTTATTTTGATTCTGAGAAGCTGGCCATATGGGCCTCCCACCTTGGAATGTTTAGGGTGGGCAGACCTATAGTGCAGGTAAGTGTGAGTGTCTGTGGGCTTAACAGACAACGTGATGTATGCTTTGCATTCAGGGTCAATCCTGACCAGTGTGTCAAGAAAATTCATTTCTGTGGGGGAGTGGTGAGAAGAGAACTTGATGGTCTCATGACATGAGTTTAAATAAGAGACAAACTTAGTTAGTTGTGTCTCTCCATAGGTCCAAATGCAAAAAATGTCATCAATGTAACGCCACCACACTAACGGTTGTAGTGGGAAGTGGAGAAGTTTGTTTGCCTCTAAATCTGCCATAAAAATGTTGGCGAAAGAGGGAGCTACTTTTGTTCCCATGGCTGTACCACTGATTTGTAAATAGTGATCGCTGTTGAACTCAAAGTTGTTGCAAGTGAGAACTAATCTAAGTAGCTGTATGATCTCCGGCATGCTCGGTTTCTCTGTATGGTCCCTATTGTGTAATAGTGCTCTGGCGGCACTATGTAGACCTTCCAATGTGGGTATGTTGGTGTAAAGGGGTGACCAAAAGAACATTTTCTGGGAGAGGATCCAATGCTTCAATTTTGTTAATGAAGTCTGTGGTATCCTTAATATAGCTTGGAATTTTTTTCAAAAGCGGTTTGAGAAAGAAATCGGCATATGCTGATATTCTTTCTGTGGGGCATTCATTTGCACTCAATATGGGAGGCCCTGGTGGAGGTAGGGTGCGCTTGTGTATTTTGGGTAGGAGATAAAGACTGGGTACTCTGGGTTCCTTAATGTGCAGGTAATTCTGCAATTTAGGACTGATGCTATGGTTTGATAGCATATCTCTAAGGACTCTTTTAATCTTCTCATTGTGAACGTTGGTAAGATTATGTTCAACTTTTCTATAGTGATCCTGACTGGATAACTGTCTATGGGCCTCTGCGATAGAGTCAACAGTGTTCTGTATGACTATAGCTGAGCCCTTGTCAGCTTTCTTGATCACTATATTTGGGTTGGCTCTTAGATCTTTGAGGCCCATATGTTCTTCCCTAGAAAGGTTGTCTGTTCTAGGAATCTTGGGTTGAGAAAAAAAAAAAAACCAATATATATATATATATATATATATATATATATATGGGGCTGGGGCTAATGCAGGGGGTGATACAGCTACAACCATATGATAACCTATAAGTATATATATATATATATATATATATATATATATATATATATATATATACTTATAGGTTATCATATGGTTGTAGCTGTATCACCCCCTGCATTAGCCCCAGGGCACCCATATTGTAACGAGACCAAAGGTCTCGTGATTATATGGATGCGAGGGGCTGATACAGGGGTAATACAGCTACAACCATGTGATAACTTTTATATTTCCATTTGGTGTAAATAATAGGTCTAGGCTATAGAATGCAGATCCTCAGTACCAGGGTAGCCAGCCTCACCCAGATATCATTCAATACTTTTAAATTTGAACTAAAGAGAGCCAGTCTCAAAATCCTGTCACCTGGCCCTGGTTAGTAGGCATTTAGTTCCTGTACGGCCAATCAGAGAGCATTATTCTCACAGACCCCTGAATTATAAATTCATAAATATCAACCTTGTGGCATCCATCTTCAGGTTGATATTTATGAATTTATAATTAGGAGGTGTGTGAGAATCCTGTTCTCCGATTGGCTGTACAGGAACTGAATGCCTAGTAACCATTTTGAGGGTGATATTTATGGATTTATAATTAGGAACTGGTGGCTGCTCACATCTAATTGGTTATACAAGAAAAAGCCCCTATGTGATGATTTTAGCCTCACTTTGAGCCACCTTGCTCTGAAATACCAAAGCTCATGCTCCCATACCAACCCAATAAACAATTATGATAACCAGGAGGGTATTTACACCAGATACACATGTACATGTATATATATCAACCTGGGAGACTCAAGGTTGCATATGACCACTATCCGCCATTCCACCCATAAGTTGTTTATAAATTTATGATTTTGCTGACAAGTCTCAAGTTATTAACTGAGATGGTATTTACATCAGATATATATATATATATATATATATATATATATATATATATCAATCTGGGAGACTCAAGGTTGCACATGGCCACTATCCGCCATTCCACCCATAAATTGTTTATAAATTTATGATTTTGCAGATAAGTCTCAAGTTATTGTTGGATATAAATTTGGGAACACTTTAGGCCTATCTCTAGACCCAATGAAGTTGCTTTCTGTATGTACAAATTAGAGATAAAGTCACCTTAGAAGGTAATTACAATTTTGTACATGTGTATGACATTCCACTTCATATTTGTCTGTATAATACTTCTTTTTTAAATTGAATAACCTTGAATGCTAAAACTTATCTTTCACTGCACTCAATGTACAATTTAGGACATGTACTAGTTGATGTCTTATCCACTGACTAATGCAGAGACAAAAAACCCTCATGGTGAATGCGCATGCAGTCCCCCTTTCTTGCTGTAATAATGTATAATAGTAAATCGTAATAATGGGAAAATACTACAAATTTGTCATTTGTGAAGTTGTAATAATAAATAAAATTTTACAAGCTGTATCATGCATACATGTTCAAGTTTCAGTAATTTTAACTCTTAGAATATTGGTTTTGAATAGGCTATAAAATTATTTTATCATTTTATGTGCATCTCGCTTTTCCCCTGTGGACGGTCTCCTGGGTTACATGTCCAAAAGCAATTTAGTTCAGATCATGTGGTAGCGCTAGTGAATTATATAGTATTAACAGAATTTCAGCAGAAAGGAAACTATTTGCCTAGCTCAAAATCCTATTATCTGGGATACTTTTGCAGAATTTTTTTTATTTGCATATGTTTATTTCAATTCATACTTCTACCTAACTTAAACCAAGGAAATTAAATTCCTCATAACACTCACTTTTTCCTTGATCTTTTTTCCAGAGAGGGAACAGGTATATAGAGGCTTGTACAATAATGTACATTTATATATTTTATTCCCATAACATTCAACATTTTTTACTTCAGCCACATACTAACTTAATCTGGCTCTGCATTCACAGTCTGTGTATAATTGTTTTAATTTTCTTTCTTAAAAATATTTATATGCACGATGTACCAGTTCTTGAAAAGCTAAGCTGTGTGGTTTTTAAAAGTACAGCACAATACCTCACTGAACATAGATAAACAAATTATTGTTATGTATCAGAGACTTCACGTTCTAAGCTGTACTTGCATGGTAAAACTTAAAGTTGTCTTTTCTTGATGAATGCAGGTGATCGGTGCAAGACATGTTACTTCAATTCTGGTGATGAGCTTGTAAAAACAATGTTCCTATTCTTGATATAGTTTCCAATATAGATCAAGTTCGGAGTGGGTCAGCAGGGCAGTCATCGTTTTGTATACATACACATGAAATCAGTTTGTGAAAAACCTAAAAAGCTAGGGTCTCTGCGATTACTAAAATATATAATGTGTGCATTTTCTGAAAAGTGTGCTTTTTGCTCAGTGTGAGGAATCCAAATATGCATTTACGGGCAATTACCCTCATAACTGAGATGCCGCGGCACGGAGCTAGACATTGTTGCACAAAGTGTCACAGTTCAGAGACGAGCAACTCATCACTGGATATAGATGGTCAACTGACTTCTGAATGGGACAGCCTGACAAGACTGATGTAGCCCACATGCATGTGGGTATTGACCACATCGAAGGGGGACACTGGCATTGTCACAGAAGATGTTGGGAGGGTCACTATTATAACTGCCAGTTCTATGAACCCTTGCTGGACCATTACTTCAGCATGTACATGATTCACATGGTAACCAACATTCTTTTGCACAGGATGATTGACCATTTACCGCAATTAAAGAGCACCTGCCACATGTGACCACCTTAATCTACCAGGAGAAAGGGGTTTATATAGCAGGTGCAGACCACTACTGTGCTGGCACTTGCCGGGTAATTTTCTTTTTTTTTTTTGGAGCCCCATTCTTGACCATTTGATTTTATATGTATATTAATAAGACTACAGTACAGAAAACAGTACAGAAAACTTACTGGTCCAACTGGGCCAGTAAGTTTTAATATCTAGTGGACCAGCTCAGTACTTAATGGTCCAGAATTCTGATATTGCGAGTGTCCAGGGGGTTCGAGAGCATGCCCCCCCCCCCAAAAAAAATTGAAATCTAGGTGCTCTCTGGTGGAATCTCAGGTGATTTTTGCCACATTGTGAATACAATATTTACCTATGGATAAGTAAGGGAAAGAGGGTCAGTATTGAAGGAAAGTAGCAGTTATTGAGCTAATATGCCCTGTTCACAACTTCAGTCAGCTCTCGGAGTATCCTGCTGCCAGCTTGACTTGGACTTGGACTGCATGGTCCCGCTGCTAGGCCTTCTTCTCTTCACTAGTTTGAATCTCCCTCTTGGGGGTCTTTTGAACGTTTAACCCCCAAGCACACTGGCCAGTTTTGGGATCTGGCACAGCCAGCCACTGGACATTTTTTGTTTTGTTGCACAACGTGATCAAGATGACTTTTATCGAGCATGACCTTCTCTGCATTTCTATGTGGTTTCCTTGTCAATTTAAACAAAAACTTGTGCCTTACACACTAACAAAGTGAATATATCGATCCCAATCACGAATTGATCAAAACGATCAAGATGACTTTTATCGAGCATGACCTTCTCTGCATTTCCATGTGGTTTCCTTGTCAATTTAAACAAAACTTGTGCCTTACACACTAACAAAGTGAATATATCGATCCCAATCACGAATTGATCAAAACGGTCAAGCCTGTGGCATTTGTCCGCGCATTTTCCTTGGGTTGCGTCACGAATGATCGTTCCTCTTAATTTTTTTTCTAAAGATCAGTTGTGTGTCATAGTTGTCATTAAATTATAGTGGTCGAGTTTGTTTGTTGCTGCAGTAAATAGTTGATAAACCCACTTTATCCCAGTCACTGATATACTGTCAACATGACCAACACATGCAGCAGCGGTATTTTCATCCGAGCCAGGTTTACCTGCTTCTGGCATATTTTACTCTCTTTCTGTGAAAAAAATTGGACCCTCTGCTCAATTGTACGCAAAGACTGGAAGTATGTTATCATTTTGATCAATTTTCAGCGTTAAATTTTGTTTCTTGCTTTAATAAATTGTCCGTAATCGTCATTTGTGTGTTTACAAATGTCGCCCATCCTCCAAGCCAGACTTAACAACACATGGTAGCGAGTACTCCCGAACAAAACATCATGTAGAAAAACGACGCATTTGATTGGAAGGCAAACACCATGTGACCGATTCTGGCTCCCCCCCCAACTGACCTAGAACATTTTGGAAAATCGTCTTCGGTAGTTTCCGACTAAAATAATGACATATCCGTCTGAAATAGAAGCAGTTTTGGCAGGGTTCCCCCTAAAATACTTTTGTTTCAGTCAATCACAGAGCTTGTTCTTAAAATAAACAAGGTTCTCAGCATTCTGACGATGTGAAGAACATGGCGGGTAGATGAAAGAAAGTTTGAGACCACGACGATGAAATCACTCTATTTTTGCAAAGTTGCATCATGCAACCTGTCACAAACAACGACCCGATTATTTATATTTAATCATCAAGGAAGGAAAATATTCATTTTTAACGCAAAATCAAAATAGCCATGGACGAGAACTGACGTTTCTCTACAATAAAATGTGCATCCTTGCATGTCAATAAACAACACCGGGAATTTGAGACGGCCTTGAATCAGCCACTTCAAAAGTCATATGAATGACGCTCATGCTGTCAGATAGTCCAACAAAGAACATATACAGCAAAGACAATGTACAGGATTATTCTTGTAAATATTTCTGATTCCCAACACAGAATATCAATAACAATCATAAAGCAGATTAGAAAAAAATCAGAAGTAACTTCTGATTTTTTTAACTCGACCACCTGGTCGACTTGATCAAACAATTTGATCGCCCACACAGTAATTTAATCGACTCGGTCGACTGGGCACCCATCAATTTTATGCACTGTGACTAGAACATGTGTTAGCACAACAAATATTGATTAACTTGCAGTACCTTTGCTTTGCTATGTTTCATCTGGAAAGCTAGTCAGTGGAATCTTCAGTCAGGTCCAAGTCATCAGATTCCCTATCACTTACTCCACGATTGATTATGATAGGGTGGAAGAATGTTTCTATGACACCGTCAGCTTCCATGAAATGATACTCTACTTTAACAGTGTGTGACACAGCTTTTTGCCAGTCCTCCCTAGTTATTTGGGAGAAGGCATCATGGACCAGGGTCTTAACATCATGCAACTTGAAAGTTACATTTTTGCCAGCCATGTAGTGTTTCACAGATGCCCAGATGAACTCTATAGCATTGAGCCCGCAAGGTCTCACTGGTGTACATAAAACTTGGTGACCATTTTCCCATGCAATACAATAGTCGCAGGCTTATTTCTCGTTATTAGCAGGTATAGATCATTTTTTTCATTGTTTCATTGGAAGGAACTTTTTTTCTCCTTCAGCCACTCCTGCATCTCAGCTTTTCGTTTATTCCTTGTTGGATACTTTGACTGCTCAGTTTTGGTGTTGTGGTAGCTAGCATTATCCATAACTATCAAACTAGGTTTGTCCATAGGCATTAACTTATTTCCCTGAGGCAACACTCCAAGAAAACACTGGCATTCATTTCTGAATGGTAGTCCAGATTTTTGAGCGTTTTTTAATTGCCGACAAAGACCCAAGTCTTTGATTTATGTTTGTTGCAAGGTCTTCCTTTCTCCATGATGCCAAATAACCTGACTGGTTTTCACCTCACATGCATGTGCAACTTCCAGAACTTGGACCCATTTCCTGGACTGTATTAATTCCACCTGTCAATTATTTCATAGCTTACACGGGTGGACACGATAGGAGCCTTACGAAATCTTAGTTCTCCCTTTTGTCACCTTATCGCGATGATGGCGTGCATGACTGAATTCACAGCTATGCTGGTCTGCTGTTACCAAGTGGGACACGCTATGTACATGCTATCGTGACCACAGGGAGGCTTAACTGTGGAACATAACCCCACACATCCATGAAAATTTGTCAAGATTCAACAATTTGCATGTATCAACCCTACAGCCTGGTACCTTGCAATTGTGGCCAGGAATATTTCAGGCACAGTGCAGCTTTAACTTGATCAAAATCACTCTTTCAAACGTCCCCACTGTCTTCATGCCTATACACTTAAATATGGCTGTAGATAACCCGCTGATAGTGGTGTCCCACTTCCCACGAAATACTGTTTAATCTCGTCACGCCGTCCTGGTGGTCAAGAGTGGAAAACTAAATTCCGTTAGGTTGGTATACCTGCAACAACAATATTTTGATGTTCCCCCTACTGCACACCCTACCTCCTCTGCTAAATGAATGGCCTTCAGAGTCTGGTCTATCTCTTAACATTACCATTCTCCCAAAACAAAAACCACTGAAATATTTTGAGATAATTGAACCTGTTTTTGCCCACCCTATCGACATTAGGAGCATGTTGAGCATAGGTACACCAACTATAATATTACATAATGTTGTGTCAACAAGGTATAAGAAACTGAAACTGATTTGATGGTGCTATTATGTCAGTGATATAAATTATAAATACACAAATATAATGGTCCTATGATTGATCCTCGTGCAACACTAATTGTAATTTTTAACAGGAGACTCAACATCATCAATAATTACAAATTGTGCCGTATTGTTTAGATAGCTTTTGAATAATTTCAAGTTGGTGTCTCTTATTATTCCTTGCAGGTGAAGTTTTTATTAAATGATATTTTATGATCTGGGGCATCAAACCTTGAGAGATCCACATAAATAATTATGGGTGTGTCTCCTGTCTCTATTTTGGCCAATATTTTGTCTACTGATTCATATGAAGCTAAATCAATCCTCCCATAAGCCCTACGGACTGGCATTGTAAAGATTTTTGTGTAGAAATAGTCATGGGTTTGATGAAATATGACCATTTTAAATATTTTTGAAGTCACAGTAGGAATTGAGATGGGCCTGTAATATTCAAAGACAGTGGGGCAATTTTTTTTTTTTTGTATCTTGGCATAATCTCAGTAATTTTCAACAAATTTGGAAATACTCTTGTTTTTATCATGTTAGTATCACGGCTTCACAGACTTCATAAAAATCGTCACGACCATAGCTACCTTTATGTTTTCAAGCATTAATTTGGTCTCATTTCATTTGTCCTTTTAGCAGCTTATTTAAGTGCAATTTTCATGCAGTATAATTATCAAATTTACGAGATATTTCCTGTTTGTCAGCGCTGATGTGACCATCTTTTTTGAAGGGATGTTGGTCATTATCTGGAACCACTCTGACCATTAGCATGTCAACTGATGGCTAATCTTGTGTACACACATACATTACTTTGGTCAAAAGTGCTGCCTGCACATAATGCGCACTGGCTATGGCCAGGCACCTCTACTGTAACACTGCTCTCAAAAAAATTGTGTATTGTACTGTGTATTCAACTGGGTCCTATTCTGCATGGACAGACCCATACGCCTTGACTTTGGCTTTACCCTGGAGGTATTATACGTATGACACCTCCATGGCTTTACTTGCTTGGTTTAAGCAGAGACCAGTTCTGGTTGAGATAAGTTTTGGACACGGTTCCCTGGCCACCTCCCTGCCCGGACCAAGTAACCGGTTGCAACAACAATCAAAGATTCACGCCTGTCCACTTTTCTGCGTGTGTGTGTAAGAATTCAGACTTTCAGTTACGACTGGTTGAAAGTTCTATCAGGGTGCCTTTAGCTTTATTTCACTTTTCACACAAACCATGGACCTATTAAAACGTGTCGTTAAGAGGTCTACAGTTACAGTGCTGCACAAACAGAACCATGTGAGAGAAAGAAGAAAACCTGGGGCACGGGCTACCACTGTCGCCTAATGGGTACCGCCTAATGAGCGATAATAGCGCATCTATCTATCTCCACGGACGAGGCTGTCTAAGCCTAATACCACTCCAAATGAACTACAGCATGCGAAAGGCAGCGAGAGTTGAGTATATTAAGGATTAAGAGCTTCGTCCTTATGACAGTGTAAGTAATGAAGGGACAAAATTCCTAATAGTACCCGTACACCTACAGACTAACAGAGGGTACATTCAAAATCACAAACGATTGTGAATCTACAATACTCTTATAAGTCTCTATGACTATGTTGACTGTTCACGTCAAAACTATAAATATAATATTGAAGATAGCACAATTCAAAATCAGTATTTTTAGTGTCCAGCCCTGCCCGGAGGCCATACCTTTCTGCATCATGAAAAAATTCCATGTCGGAACTTGTTTGTCAACATTACTGGTGTTACTTGTTCGTCAAACACACGCTCCGTTATTCAAACTCTCGTAAAACCTCCCTGTTCCTGTCTACTCTAGATACATCAGACCATGGAGCTACTATAGTAGCTCCATGATCAGACCAAACAGATGTACTTACCGATACCAAGGTAACCGCTAGCTGTGGTGAGGTATCTGGGAGTGTGTCTTCTTTGGATGCCAGAGCATCGCCCTTTGAGTCAATTCAGCGTGGGCAAATTATCTGGGTCAGCCAAAGTGGGGCGTGGCAATCAGCCCACGTGCTCATCGTTTTGCTTGTACTGGAAGGGATCGATTATTATTTCGGCTGCAGCTGGATATTGGTAACTCACTATGCAGTGGGAGTAAGGCCATATCATTTAAGGGTAAAATTTTGGGAAGAGGAAGGATTTTTTTGTTTATTCACATTTTTTTCCCCAAATATAGACCAAGAATACGTCGCCAATTAAATAAGATACAGCTCTATCCAACAGTTGAATTAAAGTCTAATAATAAAGATAACAAATACTGTCATGTTGATATTCTTTCCTTTGCGGGTATTTCAGCACTGATATGCACTTATGGAGGCATGGAATAATACAGATGAACCCAATGAAAGTTGATGTAAGAATTAAATTTGTATAAGGCAATTTAACTCCAGTTTGATATTAGTATGGACGTGGCTACTGAACTAGGTCCGGTTCAGTTGTTGAAGCTACTACAGAGAGGGACCCAGTACCGCAGACGATACACACAACGAGCCGGATTATGTAACTATGTGGATACTTGCATACTTACAGTAAAACATCCTTTGTACTTCACACCCCCAATTTCTGGCATGGATCAACAATATGCAGATTTGCTGCAGTTTAACCTAGTGAAGTCTTGCACTTTTCGGATATTTCTTGCATATATTTTCTACAGATGGGTTATCAATTTGATGGGACTTTTATTGCTTCACTTTTCCACTTAATTCACCTACAGAAGTTTTTTCACAGGAATCTATTTTAGGAGTACCACAACGTTGAAGATCGAAATGATCAGAGATTCAAATAAACTTAGCATACAACACTTTAACATCCAAGGGATACAAGATGGCACGTCAGACACTTTGTGAAACAGAGGCAACACAGGTCGCATAAATGCTCATAAAAATGATATCATTATACTTTCCGAAATACACTGTGATAATGATTGTGACATAAGTCTCCCAGGGTAACAACCTTCATATCAAACGGAAAGAAACACCCAAGGGCAACTAGATTTTCCGGGGGGATTGTAGTTCCATCCAAACAAGATATAAAAGTGGGTAATAAGATCCTACCAAGCAAGACCCCATGCAGACATTGTATGGATCAAAACGTGCCATAATATTTTGGTTCAGATATCTGGGCGCTGTCTACATCAGCCCACAAAATTCAAGATACACATGCAGACAGGATGAATCCACATACAGTATCTTATATGATGACATGGTAAGACTATCTGCTTCTGGTATATTATGCTAAGAGGGGACTTTAACTCTCGAAGCGGGATAGATACTGATTATATCACCAATGACAGAGTGGATTTTCCACCAGAAAATTCCCAAATAGTGTATATGTGTGATGAAGAAACCACTAAAAGAGTCAGTACGGACTCAAGTACGTGATTCTGGAAAGCAACTACTTGAACTATGTATACTGAACCAAACAATTAACGCAACTTTTTCATTTGGGTTTATTTTCACATTGGAACTGTATTTAAAGTTCAGAAATATACGAACCGTTGTTAAATCAGTCTAAAATAATGCACCAAGTAGTGTGACCTCAAGGTCGAGTACCCTGACCTTGCCATGGGGTCATTGTCATAAATCAAGAGTGACTACAGCAGGCTATTTTACGCAAGTCTCTGACACCTGAAATTAAGGTTGCCAAGTCTTTGATTCTGGGACAGGAAAAGGCCACATTGAAATCAGCCCAAGCGTAACTGTGTGCGAGGATATGAGGCTTTCAAAGTTTGGTGGTTGTGCTGAATCAAGGACAACTGCAGGATTCAGTGTTACCCACATGACTAAAACATTCGCACCTTCACTGGTTGGGTGTAGCCCCTCACGGACAATAAAAGGGCAGCATGGGATTCATTTGGCACAGTATTCCAAGAACTATGGGTCGATTATCAACAGTAGATCGGGAGAGAGGAATTGGCATGCTACAGGCTGGTTTATCTGCAGCAGAGGTGGCAAGAAGACTGCAAGTCCACAAATCCACTATATCCAGACTTGCTACAAGATTCCAGGAGACTGGGGCCACAGCTGATAGACAGCGTCCTGGGAGACCAAGAGAAACCACACCTGCACAAGACAGACACATCAGGGTGTCACATCTGTGGAACAGAACTCGACCAGCCACTAGAACTGCACAACAGACACCTGGCAGAACCAATAATAGAATATCTGCCCAGACAGTCCGTAATAGACTACAAGAACACCATCTACACGCCAGGCGTCCTTACAGGGGTCAAATTTTGACACAGGCAAGAAGGCAAGCCCGACGACAATGGGCTACTGCCCATACTCGCTGGACCCATCAACAGTGGAGGGATGTGCTATTCACCGATGAATCCCGCTTCACCCAGGATCATGCAGATGGTTGGACACGTGTTTGGCGACGAAGGGGAGAACGCTACTGAGATGCCTGTGTGCTGGAAACAGATCGATTTGGAGGTGCATCAGTGATGGTGTGGGGTGGAATTTCATTCACAGCCAAACCCCAGCTAATCTTCATTGAAGGCAATCTTAACGCTGCCCGTTACAGGGATGAGATCCTTCAGCCTGTTGCTGTCCCTTTCATTAGACACCACCAACTCCACTTGCTTCAACAGGACAATGCTCCGCCCCATGCCACTAGACTGACGATGGATTTTCTGCAAGGAGAGGGAATTAACGTTTTGCCATGGCCAGCCTTCTCACCTGATATCAATCCCATTGAGCATCTTTAGGACTACCTTGACCAGCGTGTTCAGAGACGGGATCCAGCGCCCGCCAACCGCCAGCAGCTTCGCCAGGCTCTTCAAGAAGAGTGGGATTGTGTGCCCCGGCAGTTGGTGCAGCGGCTAGTGTCATCCATGCGCCGACGTTGCATAGCAGTTACAGATGCTGATGGTGGTCACACACAGTATTAGTGGACATGCCAATTTGTGAACTTTACAAATCAATGTTGCCCTGTTTATTGCCAGCTGGTCGCGCCCTCGTTGACAGTTTCAAATTTTTGTTTTTCACATGTTATGCCAAAAAGACTGCAGAATATGGATCTAATTTGTTTCTGTGATATGAAAGTAACAATAAATATTTAAGTTAAAAAGTTTAAGGGTTGCGTTATTTGTTTGGTTCAGTATATATCAACAGGTTTAAGGATTCTGAATGGGCGTATGTAGTGGCGACCGAAGTGTCAATATACTTAGCATAGTTATAATTGCAGTATAGTGTAGTTGATTAATATGATCTGGTACACGAAAGCATGATTTGCCAAATCAGATATTTCAAAGTACATGAATTTGACGGTACTAAATCAAATCATACTCCAATATCCTTCAATTTATACGTTCAAACAAAAAGGAGTTGATCAGAATAAAATGATCGTCCGAAAAATGTGCAAGCAAATTAAAGTGGAACGGTGAACTACAAACACAGTTATCTAGATTCATGAATGGAGAGGGTGCAAGAACGGATGCTGATGACTTAGATCAAAAGCAGGTTGTGACACTGACAATATGACTGAAGATGTTAAATCTTTCCTGGTACAGAATGTGGAAAAAAAATCTTGGCTGAAGGAAATTAAGGCAGAGAGAAAGAAAAGATTGTTCCACAACACCTGTTCAAATCTTAAAAAAAAAAAAAAAATTAAATCATTAGGCATTGCGCTACAGAACTACCCTTGGAACCCGTACATTAGGGGGCATTTATTCACCGGGATGAAACAGCATAAAAATTCTTACGTAAGAAGAAGGATTACAGATATAATTTGATGCAGAAAATAAGTAACCTCCAGAACAGGACCCCAAAAACTACTGGAAAATGGTAGATGTTTTAAGAAAATGAGAGAGGAGGAATTCTGATGATGCAGAAAGAAAATGATCCAGATGTTTGGCTACGTCATTATAAAAATTATAATGTGCTAATCAAGTAAACTCGGAGGACAAGAGAATAGAAGATAAGGCCAATGTACTGGAAATCAGAGGGATACTTCTCAGAACTTGACGTTAATATCACAAAAACAGAAATTATCTCGGCTGTCAAAAAATCTCAAACAACAACAAAGCAACTGGTTTAGACTGTATAAGTAACGAAATACTTAAGAGCATCCTTATCTTTATTGCTCCCTGTCTACCATAAAATTTTTAACATATTTAGGGCTGGAATATGTCCCAAGTCCTGGAATGAGGGATATATTAATTCAATTCGTAAGAAATGTGACGTCATGTCTCCAGAAAATTATAGAGGGTTAATAATTAATAATAGCCTGAGTAAAGTTTTCAGTAGTTTCTAAGTCACAGGTTAGAAAACTTAACTGATAATCACAAATTAATTAATTGTAAACAAATAGGCTTTTTAAAACAGGCATGGACATCTGATCACCTTTTCGTTTTGAGAGTTATTACTGATAAACACCTCAGGACTAAAACTAGCAAGCTATACATGTGCTTCATAGATTTTGAAAAGGCATATGACCAAGTATGGCGGACTGGCCTTCCTTATAAATTACATTCTCAAGGAAAATCCGAGGTTTATATTATCAAACGATCAAAGCAAGGTATAGTGATACTAAGCTCAATGGTATGAGATGTGAATTTTTTAACTCTAATGTTGGGGTGGAGCAGGGCGATGTATTCAGCCCACAATTATTCAATATATATATTAATGATCTACCACATTTCATTGGTCACGACGAAAATACACCAGTACTACTACATACAAAACTCAATTGCCTCATGTACGCTGATGACTTGGTTTTGATATCTACAGCTCCTGACAGTGTACAAAAAGCAACAAACAAACTTAAGGTATTTTGCGATAAATGGCATTTTACTGTGAACAAGAGGTGATCTAAAATCATAAAACTGAGTAAAAGTGGCCGCATGTATGGTAAAAAATTTAAACTCATGTATGATAACACGGAAATGAAAAATGTCAAGTCTTCAGATATCTAGGCATGACCCTGTCATTAAATGGTACCCTTTCAGCTTCAGCTGAGGACCTAGGCAACAAAGCAATGAAAGCGCTTTTCCACTTAAAAATCAATTGGTAGCAGTAGTATACTACCTAGTATTGGAATTCAAATATACAAACAGCTTGTATTACCAATTAGTTTATATGGTTGCGAAACGGGGGGGGGGGGGGGCACCATTAAATGCCCCAAAAAAGTAAAGAAACTTAACAGCAGGGTTGTAGTATATATTTGAAAGTTTATTCTTTGTACCAAAAACAACCACTTCGATGTATCAGTTGGCTCCTAGAGGGCGAGTATGGCTCATAAACATTTTGACTTTTGTTGACTGGTACTCTATCTTGTATTGTGAGAAATGAATCAAGTGCCGGGTCCGGTATTGCAGCCAAATCCAGTATGAGGGCGGGTCCGGTACATAACTTACTGTAAGAAAGCGCCGGAGTGCCGGGTTCTAGCCCAAAGTCGCTTGTGTACGCGGAATAAAGCATAACTCTTTATGAGGCTTATTCCGTCCCACCCGGATTTGCAACTAGGCTCCTCTTGTACACCATCCTCACCCTAACTCGTGTGCTGCAAAAAGTTTTTATGCTGCAGATGGATAGTGTCGCGAGAATAATGAAGTGCGTCACGACGCTAGCCAATCACAGGCCTCCCGGTTCTGTAGCTGGAAAATTATCCGCAACCGGACCCGGTTCTGTAGACACTTCGTAGTTTTAAATGCTGCATACAAATATTCCGTTTTTTAGCTTTGTTACAACAATATCACTAACGATTGTGATGTTGTTAAATTAAAATGATTTATAGTATTCTGATAGGATGGCCTGTATGTGTAAAATCGATTCTGTGTTCATATAGTCTTGAGAGACCATAAAACATCATGTCGTGAAAGAACAATCAAACATCCAAAGTGCTTAAATCGTACTTCCCGCATCACGTGTATCACTATATGTAGGCCTATAAGATATTATAGTATAATGTACCACATGAGTGAGGCAAGCGTCCTACTGTTAATAGAACACATTTCATATTGTAGAC
Source organism: Hermodice carunculata (assembly GCA_964020975.1). NCBI lineage: Eukaryota > Metazoa > Annelida > Polychaeta > Eunicida > Amphinomidae > Hermodice > Hermodice carunculata. The sequence continues at coordinate 76,277,919 of OZ026623.1, read as the reverse complement.
CCATGAATGGGGGAAAGGGTAAGGCAGGGCCCTGGTATCATGAGTATGGTACAAGTAATTATTTTGTCCCAGTAAAAGGTACCGAAATTAAAAAGGGCTTCCGATACGTAAGTACGGCAAATGAAAATGCCCAGTACGCCAGTACGGAAAACCTCTGTCCCCCGCCCCATGAATCCATAGGCAAACCCATAATGTCAGGCATCATATTAAAGGAATACATGTACGTACGTATGGCAAATAAAACTGCCCAGTACCCCAGTACGGAAAACCTCCCTCCCCCGTCCCATGAATCCATAGCAAATCCATCATGTCAGGCATCATAAAGGAGTACATGTACTGTACGTAAGTATGGCAAATAAAACTGCCCAGTACGCCAGTACGGAAAACCTCCCTCACCCGTCCCATGAATCCACAGCAAATCCATCATGTCAGGCATCATAAAGGAGTAGGCCTACATGTACTGTCACTTTATTCATGTTATTCGTTAATCGTGGTAGACGTTATTAAAATTGCAAACCACTTCTATTACTACGCAGCCTATTTGTTCCACCTGCATACAGACTCATTTGAGACATTCGATCACTATCATGATTTCTCTTTAAACTCAACTGCGGTTGCTTTTGGCCGTGCAATTTGAGTTTACTAGCAGGTAGAGCAAATAGGATGTATTCAGTCACGAGATCCATTTACACTGCCTAATGGACCACAGTAGAAACAAACATCCTTAAAGGTAACAGCTTAATATGGCTGTCAGTGGGTTGCACACAATGGAAATTGACTTGGCCAGATATTGTTACCTGTGGCATCAACAATGTCGGATAAAATTGACCCACATGTATATACTATGTCTTCTATATTGTTGTCAAGTTGAATGTTATCATACGGTGGCTCTGATAGGACATAGTCAATTACATTTTTTAAGCTTAAATTATTTTATAGGTTCAAAAATATTCTTTAGCTTGAAAAATATTTATCAGCTTGAAAAATATTTTTGAATTTCAGTTAATAAGTCACATTTGTGACTTAATAACTCGCACATGCGACTTATTAACTCCCATGTAGGAGTTATTAACTCCCACGAGTGACTTATTATTAACTCCCATGAGCGACTTATTAACTCGCGCGTGCAACTTTATCATCACGTGCACATTGTCACGTGGTGCGACTGCCATCTTGAAGATGACCACACAGATAACTTTGCTACTTTATTTTGCTTCTTGGATTCCATGACGTTTGCAGGAGGAAGGTGACTCATGAATTTCCTGATGCAAAACGACGACAAACAGCGGCCTTCCCCATGTATTCTTTTTTCAAAATGGCTGACACACCAGGTGAGAATGTGCACGTGACGAGTAGGCCTAATGAGCGAGTACACGCGATAACATGAAATATAGAAGCAGAATTGTACAGAACAAGAGGTATGATTAGACACAAAAATTATAAATGCATGACAGATAATATTGCCACATAGCTCTCAAAGTATAATGCACAAGCCTTGAAGGATCTGGAATCAAAGCACAATAGGAAATAGGGATACCAGCTGGGACGACGTGCGCAAATTTATACCCAAGGCAAAAGGGTATGCCTAACTCTGTGACTTACATTTATGACGGTAGATAATGTATATTATTCACTTGGGACTGAAAAGTATATAGCGGGTAAGACCTCTGCGGGAAATTCTGTTTTTGCCGTCATCTATTTAGCCCGTGGGACGAAGAAAGACTTTGACGACTGTAATCTAATAGTATCAACATTGGAGACAGCCGCTTACTTTGAGCTCATACTGTGCAGTGTGAAGTTCATATACCAATCTATACATAGCAAATTATGTATGTTAGTTATATTATGAAAATGAGACATGTTGGTACATCGGTCCTGATTATAGTACACAAAGCACAATCTTGAATAACCTACAAGTTCTGTTTGGGATAGCAAAGACATACAATATCATTGTAATTTATGTTTTCATGTACGCTATTTCAAATAGCAAATTTTTGTAAATTTTGAAAGCACTGGTAATAGCTGTAATGAAGTGCCTATTCATGATAGCTTTCCGGAATAGAAGGGCAACAAAAAGGGTTATTTTACTTATTCCTTCGCAGGTCAAATTTTTCGATTTTCATTGAAATGATATCAATAAACACATTGGGTCATACAAAATTAATTGTGACTATTTCATGCACCACCGCCATAGTTTTTTAGCTGCGCCTCGGATATTTTAATTTTGAAAAATTAATAAAAATGAAAAACAAAACTCCGCCCGCCTGCGTTGTTAGCTTCTGCCACCTGAGTTTTTTTCCTTCGATAAAAATAGATTATGACCCTTTACCCATTGTAGTCATAATAATATGGTATTGCAACAACATCTGACTACATCACCATCAGCCAATAGAAATAATCGCCTGCATAACATTTCTAACGTTGGAGACAGCGATGTTTGGCAAAAATTAAACGCATCGCAGTCACCAAGCGTTTTACTAATATTGACGAAGTTCCGAAAATTCCGGTGATACCAATCACGCGGTGTTTACCAGAAGTCTTCCAAAATTCAGAATCATATGTACGTTTTGCATCATTTCATTCACTCCTGAACGTTGAATTGGGTACAATGTGTACAGGCTATACATACATTGCATTACATCATCCTTCCTCTTTCTGTATTTTGTTCTTGTCACTATGTCTAAGTTTTGTGGTGTCTATTATGTATCGACTATATGATTTTGTAACACACGTTTTTAGGTTGCCTGTGAAGTGCTTATGTGCTTATTTACATTTTAGTTGTACTATTACTATGTATGTTATATTATTAGTTTATCTCGATGTATTCTCTTTTATTTGTATTGGCTTGCACAAAATCAAATCAAATTAAATCAAATCAGATCAGGACTCAGCTAGTTCTTCGCCAGCATTTGTTACGATTGCAAGACATACGGAAGGATATTCACTGTACATTTGGTTCTGATGAAGGCAACATCTTTTCCCGAATTCCATTTGCACATTGGAAGCCAAAACTAACTGCTAATTGTAAATTACTTGTAAAATAAACAAAATAATCAGATTTGACGTTGTGGAAATGTTTCAAACTATTGCAGAATAACTATGTGCAATTTAAGAAATGTATTGAACACGGCAAATTACATGACTGGCACTGGCCGGGGGTCCACAAATAGTCAGTACGGCTTTAAAAGTGACTGGCAGTCAGAGGTAAATGTTTTTCCTCTGAAAGTGACACACATATGACTTATAAATGCTTAAAACATTTATAGCTTGTGCAGGATATCCATCGCAGAAAATACCATTCATTGGTAATATATAAATCATAAACTGTTTTAAGATGTCTTAAATTTGTTTTCCGTTCAACTTTGCAGATACATGGTATGGCACATGCTGCATGTGACATCTTTGTCTTTATGCAATCTAAACTCAACTTTCGAAACCCCTGGCGCCGCCAGCAGCAGAGGCCAATACTTCAATACGATGTATTCATATTGAAATGCGGTCCTGATCCAGCACCCATATTGAGCAAAAGAGGAAGCCTCCTGCATCAGGGCAGATCCATGTATTTATCATGGTCAAACGTACTTTCTCAATAAAATGAACAACACAAACACAGAATAATCTTAAGAAAATGTATTGACCTATATTTGAAACATAAAGGATGCCTAAATTGATTAGAAATGGGCTCTCTTTTGGTAGAAAAGGTGTAATTTATGGATGTTTATGTAGTATATAATACAAAACTGCCCTGATCATGGTGGAAGCATCAGTCTGTTGCCCCGGCAACACAGGAAGTGAGCAGGATCGCAGTTAAGTATGAATGTCTCCTATTCGGGACGAGGGTCGTCAATGGTATTGGCCGATTGCATAGCTAGCAATGCTGAACGCGCTCATCAATTTGGAGTCAAGTCGATTGATTTATGTGGTAAAATCTGAGCTCCATCGTAAGTTTACCTTAATGTCTGTAAAATTTTACAACATATAAAGTGCACTAGCTATGGAATTTTAGGGTTAACTTTCGCGTGCAGTCCTGTGGGATGTTTGTTTATACGAGGTCACAGCACGCTGCAAATGCCCGTATTTCACTACTTTATTTTGGCCCGTGTTTGGGATGGCATGTCTTCTAACTTGCTGAATCCATTTAAGTATTGAATGTTTAATTCATGGTGTGAGTGTTTCCAATAAAGGAAGCATCAGCAACGCTGAAATCTACGATGTATCTCTGAGATAAAGTTGACGATAGATTCGCTTGACATGCACAATCAGCTGACGGGTCAGTGCTGTCCAGCTGTAAATCTCTGTAGCAAAGTTTTCTTTACTTGTAGCATTTTTTCCACTTCTTCACATACACTTATATTTGAGAAAATTTGTAGCAATTTTGAAGAGCACTGTAGCAAAATCTTGCTACAATGTTCCAGTTGGACAGCCCTGCGGGTGGAGCTGGTAGGAAAAAGGTCATACAACAGGTCTTCAGGGATTATTGCTTGCAGTGAGGGACAGCACAATGCTTGTTACTTTAATTTACTCTGTAATTGGAATGGGAATTATTTTTAATGTTGATCAATAAAAAAGAAAAACCCCAAAACCCCAAAACCCCAAATACCAAAATGCTATGTCTATCATTCTTCTACGTAGTCTTGAGTATATCGGACACTTCTCTCAGCTTATTTCACATCCTACAAGGGTATCCGAACATTCAGCTAACATAATAGATCATATATGTATTCAAAAAATCCCAACATGATTTCTTGCTCCGGTGTCATTCTATGCGGTTTGAGTGACCACGACTTCACATACTTGGTACGTAAAGGCATTAGACCAAAAGGTATTTTAAAAATATTCAAGGCAAGAACATACAGACATTAAAATGCCAGTGACTTTAATGAGGATCTCAGCAAAGCTGATTGGAACAAGTTCTGTCTGAACAGAACCCATCTAATGCCTGGTCTAAATTCACGAACAGTCTTCTACCTATATGTGATAAACATGCACCACTTGTCAATCTTAAGATTCGTTCTCCTTAACCTCCCTGGGTCACTGATGAATTGAGATCACTTTGTGATGACGGTGACCACTTTCGAGCTAAAGCCCAAGAAACAAACCTACCCTATTTTCGGACAAAAGCAAACATATGTCGGAATATTGTAAATAATTAGTTGACAAATTAAAAAAGGGCTATACCCATCAGTCAATATAAGAAAACAGGAACAATCATAAAGAACTTTGGAAAACGATTAAGAAACTCATTCTCTCAAATAAAACACACAGCCCAACGAAACTGATCAATGACGACAGGGAGGTTGAGGATCCGGCAGCTGTAGCAGACACCTTCAACATTTTTTTTGCCGGTATTGATGAGCTCCTATCGAGTAAAATACCAAGCCGACCTTCACCCCCATGCCATATGAAAACCAATGCCACCTTTCATTTCTCCCAGATCAGTATTGATTTTGTTATGGAACAACTTGTGCACCTGTCAAATGGTATGTGTCATTGACGCAAAGAAAGCCTTTGATGCCATATGTCACTGGACTCTTCTTCGTAAGATGCTTGACATTAATGTGCCCATTTATATTGTAAAATGTCTGATGGTTTGGTTCTCAACACAATGCTGTGTGCGTTGTGGGTCCAGCGCTTTCTTCGTGGTTTTCAGTAACTAAATTATATAAATGGAGTGCGTCAGGGAGGTATTATCTCACCTTGGCTTTTTAATTTGTACATGAATGACCTCAATATTAAGCTTGTTACCAGTGGCGTTGGTTGCAACATCGCTGGTATTTTTATGAATAACCTCAGCTATGCTGAAGATATGGTACTTATTAGTCCTTCAGTCAAAAGGTTTGCAATGCCTTGTTCCAATCTGTGAAGAATATGCAATGGAGCAGGATATAACATATAACACAAAAGAGACAGAATGTATGTATATGAAACCTCGTGCATCCTTGTTTGGTATAGAACCTACTATCTACTTCGTCAGAACGAAGCTTAATTTTGTTGAAGAATTTAGGTATCTTGGTCATGTTCTAACTGAAAACTTGTGTGATGATCTAGATGTGAAACGACAATACCGCTTATTGTGTGTTGGAGTGATTATGCTAAGAAGGAAATTTCACATGTGTAGCCGTAAGACTAAGGTTCTACTTTTTAAAATGTACTGCATGTCCGTTTATCTTCGCAACTCTGGTGTTAATACTCAAAGACTAAATTGACAAAGTTGAAAATTTGTTTTAATGATGCTTTCAGATGGTTTCTCAGGTACCCTAAGTTCTGTAGTGCAGTGATATATTTGTGCCAAAAAATGTTAAGACATACGGAGAAATTCAAAGGACACTTCTATACAGTTTTGTGTGCAGAATATCAATGTCAGATAATGTGCTACTACAGACTTTGAATGATAATGATATCTGTTGGTGTTCCCCACTTTGGGGTTTATGGACAAGGGCACTATACACTCAGCATAAGAACAGCTAGAGACTTTTAATCTAAGACTCTTTTTATATATGCCAATTGTAAGATTTCCCAGCCCATTTTTACCTTTTATGCAAACTTGTTAGTGTGTGATTATCTTGCATCTTTTTTACTATGTATGGACCTGTTTTAGTGTCTGAAATAAAATGTATCGTATCGAATCGTAAAGCCTAGACATGATTAGCACACATGTACTCACAGCTAGGGCAGAAATTATTTCTTCCCCACTTACACATATCTTTAATTCATCTCTTGATTCAGGAACCGTCCCCGATAAATGAAAGGAGGCAAAGGTTACATCGGTGTACAAAGATGGTACCCATTCAAATGTAAGTAATTACAGACCTATCTCTGTATCACCGGTAACAATGAAAATCCTGGAACGAGCAGTCCATAAACAACTATATATTTTTCTGATAGAGCACAGCTCCTCACTTCTACCCAGTTTGGTTTTAGGGAGGGTCACTCCACAACAGCGACCCAGGCGATGTTTGTTGACTCAATTCAAAGGGACATTGATCCGGGGTGGCTGTTGTGGCGTGCCTTTTCTTGACCCTAAAAAAGCGTCCAATACGGTTAATCATGCTATTATGATTCTAAAACTCAGAACTTGGTATTCCAGATTGTTTCCCGACTGGGTCAAATCACTACAAGAGTTGGCACTATACCCCCACATTTCATAGGGGATTAAAAGATAAAACACCTCTTAATCCCCCCGCCCCAACTATTATCCCCCCACCTGGGTCTAAAAATAGATATGGAACTATCTCCTCATCGGGGCTTAAAATAGCCCCATGGGATGAGAGATAACCTCAACCTGGTTAAAAATAGGAAAATGACATCACAATCACATGACTTTTGACGTCACAAATTTGTATAAATGGGGGTTGATTTTGATGGTGGTCATCAGCTGTTCCGACACTGTCCAAGAGAGCAGATCTACAAGAAGAAAGAAGCAGACCTGAAAATGGCAACTACATTCCAGTTGAGCGAGAAGACTCTGATGGAGGTACGACCTGGCCAGTTTAGATCTCCCTATGTTGCTTCAGGGAGAATCCGGGGGAAGTCTACACGATGGGTGTTCCTATCAGCTGCAGGCTGGCAGACATTGGTTGCATTTGTACCACAAGTAGCCAGCATAGTCAAAGAGGGGTTAGACAAAGAAATCCATCTGCAGTTAAATGGATGAGTGCTGTTGGCAGTATCAAGCTACAAGGACAAGTACTATGTAGGAATGCACAGCATCGACACTCAAGGGCATCGAGAGAGAGAGGCCGTGGACTGAATCTTTGCCTTGAAGAATGGTCAGACCTTGTCAGGAACATTCACGGAATCAATCATGCCATGGATGCTCTCATACCAACCAGAGAAACACAAAAACGACCCAGAGAATATGTTGAGTCTGCTGAACCTGTTTCTAAGAAAGTCAAGGTGCAAGATCCCAATTCTCCATTGACACTGTACAAATGGACAATAGTTAAAGTCCATACAGATGGCACAGAGACCACTCAGTTCAGGGACGAACAGTGGTTTTTCTTCAGGGAAACTTGTCAGAAACACACTGACATGAAATATGCAGCGAGAGTGTCTGGATCACTACAAGATAGAATAATTACCAAAGATGTTCCAATGCCAACACAAGCTGATCTGGTAAAATGGCTGTATATGTACCACCTCAAGAAGACCATTCTTTCCCTGAGAGATATATCCAATTCTCCTAGCAATGAGCCATCAGCATACAAAGATCACATGCCAGGAGTATGGGATCCTGAATGGGATGAAGCCATAGACAAGTATTTTACAAAGGCTAAATATGCCATGTCTTGCACGCAAGTAGTGAAGGCTTGCACTAAAGTCATGGCTGCCCTGAACAGAGAAACTCAGCCTGATATGTTGACAGTGGCTCTTGTATCCAGTATGCTTGAAGATGAACTGATACATGAGCTAAAGAAAGAGATCACAGACCTCCGTCAAGACTTCTATAGACTGTTTGATGAAGTTTGTCCTAGCTTGAGAGATGATGAGCAGACAATGCAAAAGAGTGAACAAAATTCAGAAGTGGAGCCTCCAGTGACCCTCTACAAATGGACAACAGTATGGCTTAATGTTGACGGATCCGAAACAACCACATTCACAGGGAAACAATGGTTTTTCTCCAAAGAAGCATGTCAGAAGTATATCGATGAAATGAATGCTAAAGCTACAGAGTGTGTTGATGGACCATTGGTAGACAGAATAGAGACTTTTAACATACCCATGCCTTCTCAGGCTGACCTCATTAAATGGCACTATCTGTATCATCTCACAAAGAACATTGTCAGCCTGAGAGATGACAACTGTGAGGGTTGCAAGTCCGACATGGGTGGACAATGTGATCACATGGAAGGTGGTTGTCTTTCCGAATGGGAAGACACTGTGAAGTGTTACTTTTCACAGGTAGAAAATACCATAGCTCCTTCTCAAATAGTAAGGGCTCTGCAGAAGGTCATGAGTGTTTTGAAAAGAGAGGCGCAATGTGAACCATTGACTCTGCTTTATATGGCCGAAGCTTTCTATACGAAAAAAGATGAACTGTTGTGTGAACTGAAGGACGCGGTGAAAGACATCCGTGAACACTTCTATAAACTCTTTGATGATGTATGCCCTAATTTGAGACAATGGATCATGTTCCCTCCAATGTTTTCTTTGTGATGGTGTCTAGAACTGAAAAGACTCTAACTGTAGTTGACTGAATGAGACTGAATAAACATTGTCATAGAAGACCAATAAAATATGTCAACTGAGTTGCTTGTCTCTGTTACCTTTTATAAAAGTATGCATGGGTGTGATTGAAAGTTCAGTTGGTCACCAGACGTGGAAGGAGTAACATGGTTCAGCAAACAAATGTGGTGTGCATGACCCAGCTAAAATGTGAGATTGACTTGAAGCAGTTAGCTTCTGTCTCCAAAGATGTTGAGTATAACCCTCACAAACACAATTGTCTTATATGGAGACATAGAAAGATTGGAGGTTGCTGCATGCTCTCCAAACATGGCAAAATGATGTGCAATGGTGCTGCTTCCTCCATCCCAGAAGCCAAGATGAGAGTACGATGTTATGCTAGGTTGACCCAGAAAGCTGGCTATCCTGTATGCCTCTCAACCATACAAGTGGTGACCATGTCTGCAGTTCATACTTTCAGTACACACCTGAACCTGATTAAGATGGCAAAGAACTTATGTGCTCAATATGAGCCAGAAGTATTCCCAGCTGTTACATTCAGGAGAGATGGTATTTACTTTTCTTGTTCAACATCAGGCAAGATGATCATGACGGGTATCAAACAACTGTCTCAAATAGAAAATACAGTCCTACCATACATCATTGAATTGGAACTATTATAAATATTCATAAGTAGAGATGAGCCTATCAAGCTGCACATGAAACAATGGATGACTATCTAGCTGAACTTTACTATACTTCGAATAGACCAGTTAATTTTTTTAACCCCAAAAAACTCTATGATGCTGTGAAAACTGAAGGTCAATACCCGATAACTTCAAATATATCAAAAACTGGTTGAAAAGTCAAGAGACTTATACTCTGAATAGACGTTCGGTGAGACCTAAACCTCAAAGCAGAGTGGTGGTGGAAGGTTCGGATTCACAGTGGGACTGCGATCTGGGTGACATGCAAAGTCTAGCCAAATATAATGGAGGCATCAGATTCATTTTGTTGGCTATAGACATATTCAGTTGCTAGGTGTGGGTACGTCTTTTAAAATCCAAGAAAGGTCCAGAAGTGGCTAGAGCTTTAGACAGTATTTTCAAAGAAGGCAGACAACCAAAACCCATCTTGCGAGTGGACAGAGGAACAGAGTTTTCCAATCAACATGTCAGACCTCTACTCAAACAATACAATATTCATCTGATGCTCACTAATAACCTCACCAAGGCCAATTATGCGAACGTGCATTGAAAACCATTAAAAGTAAAATCTTCAGATACATGATGTCCAAACAGACTCACAAGTATGTAGATGTGTTGCAAGATCAAGTAAAAGCTTACAATAGTACTAAACACACTAGTTTGGGAAGACCACCTTCACAAGTGAATGAAGATAATGAAGAAGAAGTGAGATTGGATCAGTACCTGCTGAGAAAAAAGATAAACCTATGAAACAAAAATACAAGTTCAAGATTGGAGACACTGTGCACATTTCCCATCTCAAAACTATGTTTCAACGTGAATATCAACAAAAATGGACTGGTAAACTGTTTAAAGTGACAAGACGCTACAAGAGAAATGGGATTCCTGTCTACAAATTACAAGACTGGAGTGGTGAAGACATCAGTGGCAGCTTCTATCAACAAGAATTACAGCCTGTAGATGTTAACGAGGACACATTATTCAAAGTGGAGAAAGTGTTGAGAAGACGTACCAGAAATGGACAGAGAGAAGCTTTTGTGAAATGGTTATACTGGTCTAAGAAATACAATAGTTGGATCCCAGCAAGTAACTTGCAAACCTTATAAGTAGAGACACTGTGAAAAAAAATCTGTAAGTAGACACCATGGATCAAGTGTTTTTGTTTCTGTCCAGTGAAGATTGCAAGACAATATTTCCGGGAAACACTCCTGCTGGATTCACTGTACAGATACCAGGCATCATCGACTTGAAAGGAACCTGGGGCTGTGCTCTCACAGAGATTTACCTTGACAACAAGTTTGTGACCACTCCTAAACAAATTGCGGTATCTTCAGATCTGATCGAAGAATCATACATAAGTGACACTCTGTGGCCGGTTTTGAGACGTATACCCATAGAAGGTAATGAAGACATAGACCTTACCTTTGTCGATCCTTATTACTATAAAATCGTGCAGAATCAAGCACACAGAATTCACTTGCATCTGCGAGATCAAGATTTACAACCCTTGCAATTTACAAGCGGAGAGTTGTCCTGTGTGATACATTTGAAACGCATTGCATGATGACGTCACACATTATCAGAAACAAAAAGGACTGCTCCAAGTGGGAGACCTTCTTTGTAGACATGGCCCATGGGAAGATTCCTTACTCTCCATTAGGATGGTACATCGTGGACGAGAACCCCAAATGGAATAAGAGAAGAAAAGAACCTAACAAACCCATCATTAATCTGGTTACCCCCGTAGCACAGACGATCGAGCAGGCCAAAGCCAAGTTGAAAGATCAGAAATCTATAAGTAGAGGACAGAAGAGGAAAATTATAAGTAGAGCCGAGGAACAAGGCAACAGGAAGAAGAAACCAGGCAAGAAGAAAGCATCAAAGACTGACACATTATCAGATTAACATGGAAGCTGTGAATACCAAACTATCTCTGTTTAGAGATTTACCACAAGACTTGGGCATTGAATAAGTCAAATGGATAGAATATACACCTACCAGTCAACTGACCCCAGGGGCTGCTTTGAGTTTTTCCATTCCAGCGAGTCCAATGTATGTGGACCTCCAGAGATCACGTCTTCACGTCAAATGTCGTATCCTGCAAGGTGATGGGACTCCTCTACCAAACATTACAAATATTGCTAGTCCTCCAGATGCAGCCAAGGTTGGACCCATCAACAATGTATTAGGGAGTCTATGGAATCAAGTCGATGTCAGTCTCCAACAACAAGTGATCACCTCCACAGTGAGCACCAGTTATCCCTACAAAGCCTATCTGGACACTGTGTTGGTCAGCGGATATGATGCAGAGAACAAACTACAGGCCCAAATGTTTTACAAAGATACAGGGATGAACTTGTCTGAGGACAATGATCCAATTTTAGGGGTAAATTTTGGTCTGCTCCAGAGAGCTACCCCCTTTAAGGAGAGCAAGATTGTCGACATGGAGGGGCCCATCTTCATGGACATCTGTCAGCAAGAGAGACTTCTTTTAGATGGGGTGCCCATAGACATCAAGATGTATCCCAAGCCAGAACCTTTCGTGTTGATCAGTACCAATCCATCTCCCAGTTACAAAGTGGAAATCACCGAAGTGTTATTGAAGGTCTGTATGGTTCAAGTGTCTCCGGGCATCATTACAGGTCACTCCCATGCTTTGGCATCTACTCCTGCACAATACTTCATCAATCGATCTGATATCAAGACATTTGCCGTACCTCAAGGACAGTTTGAGTTGACAGTGGAAGATGTCTTCCAAGGAGCATGTCCAAACCAAGTGTTGGTGGGTCTAGTATCTTTGGCAGCCTACAATGGGAGTTATACCACAAATCCCTTCAAGTTCCAAAACTACAAGTGTAACTTTGCTGCTTTCTACGTAGATGGCCAGAGTGTTCCTGCCAGACCTTTACAACCCAACTACGAGACTGGTAACTTTGTGGAAGCTTTCACAGCTCTCTTTGATGGCACAGGTGTGTATCAGTCCAAAAGCTACAACAACTACAAAAGTAGGGAGGATTTTGCCCATGGTTATTGTTTCCACGTGTTTGACCTGAGCAAACACCATGACTCCCAGCATCAACCAAACCTCAAGAAGGGCAATGCACGTCTCGAGCTGAAGTTTGCTGATGCTTTACCAGAATCGGTGACAGCCATTGTATATGCCAAGTTCCCTGCCACAGTGGAGATTGACAAGTCCAGACATGTCACAGTACAATGAATACACAGCAGATACAATCTGTGCTGCTGAGATATAGAACAACACGTCAGCAGTTTGGAAGAATCTGTCCTGCAGATTGCATATCTCATCACGTGACCTCCAGACCCAGAATCTACATTGTCAACACAAAACCAAGAGGATATAAAAGACAACATTGGGTGGTATTTTACTTTCCTGTGGAGGGACCATGTGAATACTTTGACTCTTGTGGCAGACCGCTGAGACTACTGTGGTTCCAGGATGCTTTGAGACACAATGGCCCAGACTTCATTTACAACACAAAGAGGATACAAAACTTTGGATCAGTAATGTGTTGACCTTACTGTCTCTTTTATGCACTACTACGCTGTCAAGGTTGGAGTTTAAAGGACATTGTGAAAGTGTTTGACACTGACTTGAGATCGAATGAACATTTCATACACACTTTTATGAGGAGACTCCATCGACATAAACATGAAAGCCAGTGTAAACTAATGTATATACAGAAAGGGACTTAATCCCTACAGTGTGGACTGTCCAGTACCGGGGTGTGACATGCTGGGATTTTCTATACCTGGGCAGCATGAGTACAAAACATTGGGAAGACACTTGTACTTTAATCATGGTATCAAGAAAGCAGATAGACAAAAATGGCTGGATGTTGCCCCACATAGTCATGAAGCTTGTCACTAGGTGACAAAAGCTGAAGAATTTTACAAATGTGTTTTGTATGATAGGTACATAATGAGACGATGGGGAATGGACATGAGAGTCAACAGGAAGGGCATTTTCCAAAATGAACGACAGTGTCCCATCTCAAAGGCACCAATGTGTGTACACCGGCTCGGGGAAAACACAATATGTCATTATGTAGTAGCTTGTAAGAGAAATTCTCAGGATAAGTCTGTAGAATAGATGAAACACAGTGATTGTAAAGGAATATCGGGGATGGCTCTCCGACCCTGATCTTTTCCTAATGGTGACAGAGAAATAAAAGTTGAAAATGTCAATTTCTTGTGTTATTTTTGTGTATGCGTGTGTGTGTGTGTGTGTGAACAAACCAAGAAAAACTTGTCATTTTATGTCTGGCTGGAAGCTAAGCTTCATCTTTTTTCACAATTGCCATTTATTTTTTTTTCAATACATCAAAATTTCAACCACTTGATTCGGGCCTTCTACTTTGGTCTGGTCTGGCGTTCCCTTACTCCTGGTGGTATCCTC
>OZ026623.1:75608630-75658630 GCA_964020975.1 Hermodice carunculata | reverse complement strand
TTAGTAAATATAAAGCGGCTCCACTCTCGCCCTTCCTCTTTATATTTGCTAAGGCAGTCAAAATATCATCTTGCATTAGTGGATTCAAGTAATAATAAGTGAACCAAATAATTGCCAGACATTACCCGTCATGGCCGAGTTGCGCAATAATTATCGGCTGATGCATCCTTGCGACCCGTCCCCTCATTGGGTCTGATCCTTGCAACAGTTTTTCCAACATCGAATTCGATCATGTTTTCAGGGAGTGTTTCTTTCATGTCGTTACCTGGAAACATTTAAATAGCAACAAAATTAAATGACAAGCTTACAGCATAGCATTAAAATCATGTTCCCGGCAATCAATCAATCAATCAATCAATCAATCAATCAATCAAAAAATAAATAAATAAGTATATAATAAACAAACAAACAAATAAATAAATAAAATAAATAAATAAATATATAAATAAATAAATGAATAAATAAATAAATGAATGAATGAATGAATGAATGAATGAATAAATAAATAAATAAATAAATAAATAAATGAATAAATAAATAGAACTATGATTGAATATAAACACATAAATTAAGCACATACTGCTTTTTTCTGCTGATATGTCGGTCAGTGGAGGATACAGGATGGTCCGTCGTCCGTCTGTTTGTCCGTCCACATTTCACACTTATGCCTTTTTCAAAATCGTTGACAACTTCCACTTCAAACTTCTATTGCTTAATAAGTGTTAGTATCCATTCTCAATTTTCGACTTTATCTCTACAAGTCCTTTATGCATATATTTTTTTAGTAAAATATTGGTAGTTCAGGAATATGATTGAGATATCTTTGATACTTTCTCATTTTAAGTCATTTTAAAATTGGATTTTGTTTCTTTCCTTGTCTTCATACCTGAGTTAGTGTGTCCACGGCTATGCAGGCGCCAAGACATCGATAATGAACATCCTTGTGCGGACTTGTTATGCATATAGCTTGAATTTCAAGACGAGAAAAGACTGCTGATATAGCTCTCTTGTAAAATTTGGGGTTTCAATGTCCAAAAATGGATATCCTTGTCTCAATTATTAACCATTTGTGTTTTTGTATGGCTTATTATTCATGTCATATTTTGACTGAAAAAAAAAATAAAAAAATGAAAAAATAAAAAATAAAACAGCAGGGGCTTACTGCTATCAAAGTATAATGCTAACTGCAGAAACCCCCTTTTCTGAAAGCAGAATAAATACCAACGTCTTGCCATTTACCCATAAATACTGCGGAGGATTAAATTCAATCTAGGTTTCACTTTAAAAAAGGTAAGGAGCAAAACGTTTATGATATTGTCAGACCTTCACCTGAGACATACATAATATATGTCTGTAGTTGTTTCCGTTAACCGTATATCCATTTTGATATAACCGATCTACATATGGTATACAGACGTACTATATTGAATAGCTGGACATGTATACTTAGTGTAATGATTGAATGTAATATTTGTAAAAATGACGTAATAATGAATTATTGAACACTTTCCACAATATGAGACTCGACTTCTCATCGAAAATTGCATAGATGGGTATGGCTCTTTAGTGGTCAAAATATCATAAAAGAATTAAATGTCCCCACAACAGTTACTTTTCGTATATCATAGCATCATCTCGACGAATTCCACATGTTTGTGGAAATATCAGATGAACTAATCTCATACAGTTGCGAGTGCCAAACTATGTACATAATTACATTATTTAGTCACACATGGTTTGAATTGTAACTCTCTTTGCGAATAAAATAAAGAAAGCTGTCCTCTTGTATCTGCCCCATCGTTGCGAAGGTTACAGGTAAAGTATGTGTATGCACATGTTCATGTTCGCATCATTCCGAAGTTTTAGCACCCCCCACCCTCGGCCGCTCCCAAGCGCAACTAAGGGATAGTTCCGAACAAGTGTTCTGAAATCAGTCAATGAAAAGGTTGGGATAAATCTAGCTTATGTACTGTCAGTATATCTAGATTGCATTCAAGATGTGTAAAAATATAATGATCTGGAAATATTCCGTGTCAGTAACCATATTAAAATGTGTTTTTAGTCTCCAAGTAAATATAAATTTTAACTTCTGATCTAGTTATTTTAGTTTGTGGATAATCAGGTAAAAGCTACATGAGCTTGTGTTTTGATTTGCAAGTGATGTTACATCTCAATAGGTCTGTGATTTCATTATATGTATGGGACTTTGGCCTTGTTGTCAACTCTGCGGGAAAATATCAGGGTCTTGAATTCACGTTTGATGCACAGTATTTTTTTTTTTTCAAATTGAGGTTCGTATAATGCCAACTGATGTGACTTTAATCAAATAACATTAGATCATGAAAGCACACAGACACAGAAACGCACATGCACCGGATCACCCTTGTTACTTGAAACAAGCTCCGGAAATCAATTTTGTAATCCGATGCTTTGTTCACAGCTCGACCGGGAAAATACAGGAACAACCAAGCGCAAGCAGCAAGCCAAAACCCCAGAAAGGGATGGATTCGTATGACGACGTCTGTTATTCACCTTCCAGCTCTGTAGGAAAGTATGACGTGCAGGGTGGACAGCATGCGTATGACAGGCTTGAAGGGGATGCCCCGTACATTTCAACATATGAAAATGTCCATGCCGGAAGTCGAAATACACCCCTTAAGGAAACCCCGTCTGAATAAAAAGACTTATTGTGTCCCTTCATGTTACATATCTGGTAAATTATTATAACATAGGCTGCTATTGATGTATATTATTCAGGTACATTTCAAAGACAATTATGTACCTCGTTTTGTATATAAACTGCTATTACTCAATTTTCGTCGTATGGGCTCCTGAAGCAATATTTGTTAGTGAAACAATTATTACCAAAAAATGTGACGGATGGATCTATTTGGTAACTTCCTGACCAGTCTGTGACATATTAGCTTATAGAATTGGGTCAGCAAGCGAATGAGCATTACTCTGTGGTACTTGCTCTTCGTTTTAAACATATTTTCATTTAATAACACATAAGCATAATACAATGACTTGGAGAAGCCATTGGTAAAAAGGCATAGCCATTTTTAAACCCCTTTTGCAAGCTGATGATAAAGACAAACCAAATCGTTTTTGTACCGACAAACAGCGGCCAGGCTGGTTATGCACACATGTGCGGGACCATCCCGGCGTGCTGTCTGTAGGGCCGACCCTGTCAAAAAATAAGAAGGCCAAAAACATGTGCCAAGATGCACACAGACTGGGACCATACTTATAACACCTTTTTATAACTATGTGCAAAATACAACATTTGTTTACAGGAACGTAACTCTGTACCACAACCTAGCCGGGTATGATTAAAGACAATTTATCTGATTGCTGTGACAAAAGCAATACGTTTGAGGAATATGGTGCATATTTGAATATTTCCATGGAGAGAACATTCGCTTGGTCCAAACAAAGCAGTTTGCACAGAGAAAGAAGAACTGCAAAACTGACGAATGTAGCATTGACCGTCTATAAGTATAAAAAGGACACATTCAATATGTATATGTATATATATATATATATATATATATATATTCCATACATTTTCATTTGGTGACCCACATCTACAGCTTGGCTCGGGTTTAAGCCACGTTTGCATTGGTGAGAGGTCACCTGGCTGCAACTTCAACATAAACGAGTGACATATTAGGGAATCTTTGGCAAATTATAAAGTTACACTTAATGTATGGTGGAGGGGGACGCTTATACAATTTATGTTTGAAAAAGTTAGTGATTCTGAGTTACTGATATTTAAACGCAATCCGTTCCAAAATCAGACTGTTGAAGGAAACCGTGAGTTGCTGTATATGTAAGTACTCTAAAATGGAGTAAAACTAAATGTCTCGCCTGTGTTATGGCACTTGGTCACTAAAATAACATGTTGTAGAGTGTTTGGAACGAGATTCCTTCATGTTTTCATGTTTTTTACATCACTTTCAGTTTGTCATTTTCTCTACCATTAGCTTGAGTTTCCCATCTAAGTTATTCACATACCTTCGAATTTGTAGTGCCACTAAAACTATTCGGGTAGCAGACAGCTGACCCCCCCCCCCGACTTGCTGCATCTATCTCTGACAGGACTTCCGCATTCCAAAATTATTCCGATGACAAATATATAAATTGTTCTAACGTTTGTCGATGATGACGAAATTTTAGACTCTCCATAGTGTTTAATGATTTGCCAGCTCTGTAGGCAATATGAATTGACTAATGTTAGGCAGAGCGAAAAATATCATCTAGCTGGTTATGACTAATGGTTTCTTGTGACGTGACCATGGGGCACACGTTGGGGTTGAATTTGTAAAATTATTTTCCGTGAGATCGAGGAAATTCTCTGTTTGAATGTTATGCGCCAGTACTCTGCCCATTCTTCGATTGGTCTAAGATCAACATGTATTAACATGGCCTAATCATGATTATCAACTGTCAAAAAGAGAGACCTGTCACCTGCAAATACTTTAATATCCGTTTTCGCTATGTAAACGTTATCACTGATGTATATTAGAAACATAATTGGACTGAGAAAGGATCCCTGGGGAACTGTGCCATGGACCACTCTATATGATCGACGTTCAAAGACAGCTCCTAGGTGGTGATTTTAAGGTAATCTGAGAACCAGCTGAGCGAATGGTCAACAGCGCCATTTTTTTTCTCTAATTTGAATATTAGTCCAGAGTTATCAAATACCTTGCTCATATTGTAAAATACTAGGTATAACTCTCTTTGCATATCCATGACAACCCACAATTTGTGAAAAAGAATAACTGATAAATAGTTAGATCCCAGATGTACATATAATTTGACGAGCACAGAGAAGTAAGTAAACTGTATTAATGAAAGTATATTTAAGAATACGTTACATAGGCTGACACGGTTGAGTATAAATACAGATTGGTATGTCTTGTGGATCAGTATCACGTTCGTGTTTTTCCAATATTTTAAGAAATTTCCTCTTACTGAGAAACAAATTGAATACCTAAGTACGAGGTTTGTAAAATATGGCATTTGAATTGCATCCTTCCTGCTCAACACACATGTGCCCCTTAGTACCAAATAGTCAGGTATCATTTCTGGTAATAAAAATTATCAACCGAAAGAAAGAGAGACGCCTAGTGCAAGAGGTAGGAAAACCACACACACACACACACACACACACTAGGACAAAAAAGGAACAATAAAATGGCACATATAAATGTGCCACAATTTACAATAAAATTAACTTGCCTCGCCAATTAAAAGGGGAATAATCACTGATAATTGATAAATTAATTGATAGCAAATTTAGAAACATGTTTATGGAAAATACATACATGCCCCTACTACACAAGAGCGTAATGGACAATTTAGCATTTTTTTATTTTTTTTTTTTATAATGCTAAACCTGACAAGACAGCAGCATAATTATGTTGTGGTAAACATGTAAAAACCTTTAACAAGGGGCAGGTTTTGTATAGTATGTTAATTGAAATGCACCTTTCTTTTCAAATGCACTCCTTCCGTATGTTAGGGAAAACATTTTTAGAACAGAGGTCTTTTGTTTGTATTTCCTTCAAAGGTGTCAAAAGTACTACAATATAAACGCGTCACGATTAAAATGTTATTTTATCCACTGAAAACTAAAATTTACTTTTAAGTAACTACACGGTATCTAGAACTGCCAAAAGGACGGCCTGGAATGTTATTATTTAGGCAATAAGACCATAACGCACTTACCAAAAACCAGATAATGGTATTACACTGAACCTGCAATTTTTTCCAAATTCAAAGAGACAATTATGAAAGCTTTTGCTTTTACATTCTGCGAAACATAAAAACAAACTAAACTGAAACTTCTTTTTGCTTCACATTAGTCCTTTCAAAAATATACTTTATCAATCCACAACAAAGGTTATTTGTTCACTCTACTTCATAGAATAAAAAAAACGCAAAAGTTATAATGAAGGAATTACACATTAAAATGTGATGGAATTATAACATGTATAATATTACCTTCACAGAAAATGCTTACGGATAAGCAACAAGTGCCAACCGCAGGCTGGTTTTATGTGGACCATATCATTGGTATGCAGTTTGATGGGTTACAAACTATACAATTGTTTGAAAGTCAGCAAACAAACTGCTGGTTTGATTCTCTTCATTGAATTCCATATGTTTTCATTGTCCATAGTTGATACAACAACCCTTTGAATGCTGTTCTCTTTGTAATTATGGACAGAGCCATATTGCGACTTTGATGAGATTCAACATTCTTAATTTTGCTCAGGGTTTGTTTTACTGTCAGGGGTTGCTTTTCATTTTTCTAAATTTATTGGCTCCTGAGGGAAAATGTGAGTTGAAATCTGAAATGTACTTAAACCTTTACTAAGTGCCATGTATGCACCAGCGATGAAGTCTAATAGATTTCCAATTCCTCATTACCTTTAAAAAAAAATTGATCCAAATGTGTGAAACTTGGACGGAAGTGCTGTTTTACTCTCACATTTCCAATCTTGACACACTCAGGAACTGTAATTAGTACAACAGTTTTATGTCAACATAGTTCCTTTCAGTGGACCATGCTTGCATAAAGCAGAATGGGAGTGGACTGTTTATATTAAAAAAAAAATCGCTGGTGCTTTTAAGCCAATGTGTTTTCCGAACAAATTGTCCTCTCCACAACAGCAAGTGTAAGTATGACTGGAGATAAGACAAAACCAGGTTTACTGAAACCCAATGTATGAATCACTTAAGCTTAACTCATTTAGCTAATGCATCATTTGACACGTTCATAGATTGTTTCATTATGGTGTGGGTTGTCCTTGCTGAATATGAACCTTAGAGAAGGAGCCACTACCCAGAGAGACATGTAGGGGTACATGCTCTGAAGCATGTTCTGATAAGTTACCCGCTAAAGACCCTTTGAGTTATATGGGCTCATACAACCCATGTCAAAATTCTAGGGAACGTGTAATATGGACAATCGTACAGCCACATTTATATAAGTTAGGCTCTGACAGGTAAGCTTAAGGAGTGTATAGAGTTAAGACTTCGGAACATGGTTATGACTACCAGGAAGTGGTCATCGACGAAAAGACACGAATACAATAGTGATACTGCTTGTGATAACTATCAACAAGCAATTTTGTTATCCACTTGTGACGTTAATAATTCACAATCAAAGTGCTTCTACATGTTGCTACTCTGTCTTGAAATTATCTTCTCCTCAACAAAAGATTGTATAATCTCTACAATACAGGCAGATGATGTTAATTCAGGGAGCTGACTATGCTTGCTACATTATATGATCATTATATAAATGATGTGTGATGTATTTATCACATTTTAAAACTGTAAATTACACTCAAGTCCAATGATGTCCCGCCTGCAACACAAGTGCAACCTAGCATTTTGCCGCTTTCTGTTCAATAACGTATTTAATTCTTCTTTTGCTATGAATAATTTATGTGATTAGGTGTTACACATATAACAACTGGTGTTCAAAATAAGCAAAATGAATGATAATTTGTAAATTTGGTTTCTCTACGACTTTTTTGAATGGTTACTAACACGTCCTGGTGAAAAATGAACATAATTACCGTTGATATAGTTGGATATAACTGCTTTATATTTTTGCATTTATTGTGGTACAAATGATGTTTTATATACAGGCTTAAAACAGTATTTCCTTTCCAAACAGAAAGATGAGTATCCCTATTATAAGCATGTCAAACATTGTCCTCTCCACAACACCATTTCGATTGGGCATTATCTTGCTTTATTCCAATGACAACCTTGTTTTATTTCTTTAGCTATGGAAAATCTAGTGCCATGAATTGACACATCATCAAAAAGTGATAATCAAAATCCTTGGGATATTGTAAAATGATGTGTTTACCAACTTATAAACACATTCTGCAACATGGCGGAATAGGAGATATGCATATTAAGTTCCCTTCCCAACTTCATATCTGATTACCTCGTCTCGCTTGGAGAGAGATATGGCGAGATACGGGTCGGAACCTGTGGGGAACAAGCAAGATATAACAAATATTCGGAAACACAGAATACTTACAAAAGGCATTTGGAAATTTCCCTTATATGGCCAGGAAAGCACTAGAAGAATACCAGTTTGGCATTTGTGAACTTATATTTCTCAAAAATTGCTAAATTTGTGAGAAATTGGCAGAGGACTTGATCCCCGCGATCGCCAGGAGTCAAGCCTGCGCTTTGTGGCGGGAAATTAATATACATATTGCGTATTATATTGGACTAGGGTCCATGTGTTTATCTGGTTTGCTTTTGCTTCTATATTCTTGCAAATTTGGAAAGCTCAACATATTGTTTGGGAAGCAAATTGCACTCTTTGAACAGTTTCGACAGTATAAGATGTACCAATATGTGAATGTCCTTTCTGCAACGAAACTATAATATTTCAAAGTCATGTTTCTCACGAAAAGAGAGAAAGAGAGAGAGAGAGAGAGAGAGAGAGAGAGAGAGAGAGAGAGAGAGAGAGAGAGAGAGAGAGAGAGAGAGAGAGAGAGAGGAGACACGTTGTTTATGTAAATGCAGTTTTGTCATCCAATTATTCATACATTCAACTTTCTCTTTTCTGGTCAAAACATTTTCCAAATGATTTTTTAATATAATAAAGCATATTAGAGACAAAAATAATGCAAATTTAGGTGTTCATGTGGATCATATTTTTGTCAAACATATAAGTGTTAGCTTCCTGAAATTTGTTATAGACCCACTAACTTGCCAGATTGAGTTGTCTGAAAAGTATAAATAGCGCTTGTTAAATGTATTTATATATATTTAAAAAATTGGCTGAATAAAGCATTTTTCAAGTTTAATACTGTTTTTTGTGTGCTTGCTTTCCATCTACCATAGGGCGAAGCAGATGAGAGATTCAGATCTCAAACAGCAGGTCCAGTTGTCTTTCAACTGGTGATTTAATGACATCATTGTGTTTACCCTACTAAGTTCATTGTTCATGCTCTATGACGCAATCTGATGTCCCCTGGCTGTGACGTGAAAGAAAACATCCGTTTTGTGGTAAACTCTTTGCACCCATGCAAAGCACAAAACAAGTATTTCAGATCGCAAATTCCGTGCTTGTTGTTTGAGGGAGTGAGTCAGGAGGAATGAGAAATTTTCACATGACAGTCATCCTGTTATTCTGTTACATGAAACAAATATTACTTTGTCATAAAAATTAACGTTTTTCATGGTTTAAATAAAGAAAAAAATATTGTGCGAAGTAAAATGTTTACTGTTGCTTTGTAAAAAGGGTATAATTGTTTGCAACTTGTTTACAGATTTCTTTGGCCATTTTCAAGACACTTTACTTTAAGCATATGCTGTGGTGATGCCGTCACAGATGAAAGATGAATGGTATCAGAAATACTTGCACCTCTCTAAAATTTTGCCAACCTGTGTAGATATAATATCACCTCATGATAAATAAATATATGGAATGGTTTAACCTGACCAGAAAACTGAGCAGTGCATTAATGATTATTTGTCAAAGCCTGAAGTCTCAGCTTTGTGCATGTGTAATTTCAAAACTTTACGTTTTTTAAATCATAAATACAGAGATACATTGATAAAGATTATTTTCTGCCAAGTCTAAATAATATTTATTCCCAATTGACGAATAAGCAGGATTAAGACAACAGCTTACCACGGTGACGTACCCTTTAAAATTCCAAATTTCCACTTCAGGTGTCTTGAGTTACATCAGCATTTAAAATCTACTTACTTGACGAGTTTATTGAACCTATTTAATAAAGTCGAGCCCGGCATGAACAAGAATAATTGAAAGCATTGGTACGTGAACCATGTCAACCAGGTTTTTTTTTCTTTGCTCAAATAAACATCATAGTATAAGATCTAGAAGGTTCCACAATTCAATCCATTGCATCACAGAGCTTTCATAATCTGCTCAGGAGGCAATACCAAGAGTACAAATTTAGGTTCCTCTGAAGGTTGAAAAAGGCAGACCAGCCTACAGATCCCTTATGATTTATGACAGGGGTATTAACCCATAAAACCTAAAATTCCCAGCTACAGTCTACGTTACAGTGATTAAGTAAATATTATGAAATCCAGACAGTTACCAGCGTGTCAAAGTCCAAGAAATTGCCTCCTGGCCTTTGTCAGCAGCTTTTGTAGGTGTATTTTCAAAAGTATTGCATGCCAAGAAAGTACATATATCCCAACTTAGGGTCAAGGAGAGCCCTTACTGCATGCTTAAAATCATAACTTTATGTATTAAATTTAAATATCAGAAAACTTATGTGCACGACTGTGAGGCACATCTCTGATGAATCAGAAATGTAGCATTAAACGATCGAAAATTTATCTTCAAGAGGGAAAAAAATTAAATTAAATAAAATACCATTCTTTTTTCTTACCTTGTCCAGTGCCAAGCAATGTCTTTCTTTTGAGAATGCCGTAATGGGGGAGATGATTGTGTCCAAATAAGGTTATTTTAAGTTCATTTACAACTATTCCTCAGCAGCATGATCTTTGAAGTACATATGGGAGTCCTTCTTCCATTGTTATCATCAGGATCAAAGCCATTTGACAATTGAAAATGATCAGTGACCTGATGTAGATCAGTAAAGCTTGTGTGGATTGCGTTTAAACAATACAGTTAGGCAAAGAAAACATTAACTGTTTCCAATAAGAAGAAAAAAAGTCAAATGACCCACATCTACTTTGTTTTGTTTTTCCCTGAGGGTACTTTTCAGTATAGTCGCTATACCAACTAGAATATTTTTCTCTTCTTCTTCTTCTTCTTCTTCTTCTTCTTCTTCTTCTTCTTCTTCTTCTTCTTCTTCTTCTTCTTCTTCTTCTTCTTCTTCTTCTTCTTCTTCTTCTTCTTCTTCTTCTTCTTCTTCTTCTTCTTCTTCTTCTTCTTCTTCTTCTTCTTCTCCTCCTCCTCCTCCTCCTTCTCCTCCTCCTCCTCCTCCTCCTCCTCCTCCTCCTCCTCATCATCATTATTATTATTATTTTTATTATTATTATTATTATTATTATTATTATTATTATTATTATTATCATTATTATTCTTATTGACCTACACACTGATGAGAAACAGGATTCTTGGTTTAATTTGCCTTACACTTTTTTTGTTTCAACATTGGCCTTGTATCATACTACCTGTTTAAGCACCAAATTCTGGAGCAAAGGAATGAGTTCAGAAGTCCACTTTATTCTCCATCTAGCTTGCAACAGCATGTATGAAGACATATTCTGCAACAATGTTACGCAGTGTGTCAAATCAGGATGAGGCGTGAAACCTCGTGGCACAAGTTTCTGTCGAATGCAACCTGCAGCAGCTTCCAAGTTAAGTGGATTGTTTGGCCGATGTTGCAGGATAAAAAATCCCCACACGAAGTGGTCAGGGATAGTTTCGTTGGGCCTCTCAAAAACATGGCTCCCTGACTTAGCGTCCATTCTAAAAAGTGTAAATTAAGTATAATTATTACATTCAATTCCATTCCATTGATAGCAGACCTTGCTGATTTCAAGCAATCCAAATTGATTTTCTTTATCAAGTTATTTATGTTTGTTTGCAGTTTTGTATTGGCAAAACGGGCATAAGAACTCTTCAATTAGCAAACCAACAGGATTTTCTAAGCTTTTTAGCATTGAATAAGGTCAGTAGACTCCTGTTGTAAATTGTTCTGTGGGTACAGGTAGTGTTCACCAAAAAAAATCCGTGGTTTCATGTAGATATTTTAATTCGTAGAATTAAAAAGATTGCAGAGGTTATGTTAGCATTGAAATTTATATTGTCTCTTTTCTACAAGAACACTTATAGTTTCATTCAACATTTGTTTGCCGGTTTCTATTTTTTCTTCATTATTATTATTATTATTATTATTATTATTATTATTATTATTATTATTATTATTATTATCATCATTTTGGTACAGAAATTAGTTATGGTACAATGTATTCATAATGATGTTCATGTGCTATACCAACACTCCCCTTAAAGTAATAAGCTACATTATCTGACATGATCTATCAAGTGCATGATTATATACAGGAAAAACATCAACAGACACATATAAATAATTGATAAAGATGAATACAATACCCTAAAACGTATATATACATGTGCATATCTATAGTCAAGAAACTTGATTCCAGTTTGCTTTCGTTCATCATTACATATACCATGATATGTTTGAAACATTTTTTTTTCACAAGTTGATTTTAACCGATTCCAGTAAAACCTTTTTATGTATCAAGGTCCATACAACATGTTTAATAAAATTCAAGCACTTTTCCACGACTTACCAAGCATTCAAATATACAACTTTCCAGGACTTCAAACACTGCCACAAATAGAACTAATCATTCTGTGCAAAACTGAAATTACTTGCCAATGACTGCTTTTGACAATGAAATTTTTAAATGATGATGATGATGATGATGATGATGATGATGATGATGATGATGATGATGATGATGATGATGATGATGATGATGATGATGATGATAAAAATTGTTGTCGTACTGGAAGATTCCGCTTCCCCCATGGGAATCGTACAATAGTCACTTGGAACAATTTACTATGCAAAATTGAAGCCTCCCCAACAGTTATTATTTTTTAAAAACCAGACTCAGCCAGCATGACACAGGCTCAAGGACTGAGTATTTTGATTCCTTCAACACATGTACCTGGACTAGCAAATGCTTCTGTGCGAAATGGAGGGGATAATTGTATAACGCCTCCACCCTTGAACTATGTAAATACTATTCTCTCTGTTAATGGTGTATTATTGCCAAGTTCAGAATAGAAGCCCCTCTGGCTTGTATTTTTCAATTACTCATATGCTATAGCATCCCCTGCAACAATGTTGCTGGGTGTAAGTACCTATGCCACTTATGTTTTAATCTAATCGCCATCAATTGACAGTTTCAGTTGCGTTTATCTTTGTCGCCTATTTTATCGAGGAGTCGACTCGCATAGGTGTTTCATCTGTTTAACTCTTCCCAATCAGCAGTTTTTTCCACTTTTTCTACCACTTTGTATCTTTTCTTTATAATCAAATCTCTATATATTCCCTGCTGATCAAAGTTCAATAAATAAAAATAAAATTAAAATAAAAGACTAATCCAAGAGAAAAATAAAACCCCAAGCGCACATCTTCATATATTGCTTGAAGTTCTCACCAAGGTTTATAAGTGTACCTCAAATACTTTTGGGGATACATGCGACTAATATCTATAAAATCGTACGTCGAATCAAAATTGTTGCTAAGTATCATGAGAATAATTAATCCAAGAGACAAACAGTGCCCATCTTCATATAATGACTGATGCTCCAACCAAGTTGCATAGGTGTCCCTCAAACACGTTTTAGAATACAGGTGACACAAATCTGACATGTGTAACGTCAAATCAACATTTTCCTCAGGTAATTAATTATTAATTACCACATAACAATTAATCCAAGAGACAAATAAAGCCCTAGGTACACACGTCCATATCTTGATAAACACTCCCACTATTATTTTCGGAGGCTTTTGCAAGTTAATATATTTGTACTGTAGTTGTATGACGTAATGTACAAAATATCAATGTCTAAATTAAATAATTATGCATATATGTATATGTATGGGCATCAATGTCTATGTACAGGCGAATGTAGGACATAATCATTTTCGCCTGTGACGTAGAGTCGGCTGGCTTTCTCCAGAACTCTCAAACGTTTCGACCCCACTTGATGATGGGGAAATTTATTGACTCCCCTCTCCCCTCCCCACCCCCAAAAAAGCCAACAAATAAGCAAACAAACAAACAAAACTGCTCATCGCAACCTCTCTATCAGCATGCTACTTGCTAGATCAATCTATACATCCAACAGCCAGACAATTGACCACGTTCTTGAATAAAAAACTGAAAATATTACAAATATTGCTTTGACAATGGCAGTTGTTGAAGGTGGAGAGAAAGTTTGGGTGTCGCAAATGATGTCACTTCCGGTAAAACCTCCGATCTCAGCATTGCAGAAGCGGACGCACAGCCAAATAAGCACTACAAGATTGACCGTTTATTCTAAAAATCTGATGATTTATATATCTGTTTTTTTTCTGTATATTTTTAACTTACCAACTAGCAGATCCATGTGCAATGGGCCGCTTTCCATGTGATCTTTAATTTTCAGGATGGTTTCAGGCTCGTTGCAGACTCTGCCGACTTTGACCCCGTCCAGCTCATATAAATTGATCATTTCACCCATAAAGCTATATATTTTCATAATCGTATGGATATTTAGATTTGTAAAAACACAACATCGAATCAATTTACGCTATTTTGTGAGTGGGTATAGATTTGCAAGTTTATTTCGTTCGCACAATATTCAATTTTAAGATCTGCAAACAATCTAAAACGATATTATAAGCCACTCCCCAGGAAGAAAATTTTTAACAAGGGTTAAAATTGATTTTATAAAATTCTATAGAATTTTGAAGATGGTACCATGATGTTATACAGTTTCTTCAATTTTTAGCTTCAAAAGTCACAGCAGGGACAGTTGAAAGGCCGAATAAAAAAACAGTTCCTAAGTTAGACATTTATCATGCTTTACCCGTTTATTTTGAGATGATATATCTATCCGTGTTTGATTGACGTCATTTTAAAATTTGATTGATCTTGTGAAAATTGACTTCCGAGAAAATCGCTTTCAAAGGTCATGGCTCTGATTTTAACAAAGAACGAACCGTCGTGCGAATATAACTCATTCCCTCCGATCGAACTTTTCAGTACGAGTGGAGTGAATAAGAACCTTCAACTCTGATGTACTCTTGCAAAGATACATTGTTATTTTGTGGTATAGAAATCAAGTTTTTCATCTTAAATTTTATAAAGCCAGGCACAATGTTGGTGTTCAGCTGTGGTTTCACATGCCGCTCCATGGGTCAAAGGGAAGACGTAAAGCGATTACACGGTCACCTGACCATGGCTCTGACAACACACTGTTTGAAAATGGCAGCTGGCAATTGGGTCCACGTGTGGTTTGACAGTTTGTTTTGCACTGTTTACCTGGGTGGCAGGCTTTATACTCTGAGATCGTTCCATCTGTGCCAGGCTGTTTTCTGTCAGCGTGCAATGCAGTGTAAGCCCAAGGAGGCTCCACAAGGCAGGTTTTCTTTCAATTATTTGCGCAACAAGCAACATGTAGAATTGAACGTGCGAGTGCTTTTTTGTATCAAGTTTCACTGAAAGTGACCACCAAAAAGTTTTTCACAAATTACATGATTAAAATTGATGTGTAGTTTCCAGGTTAGTTAACCCAACGTTTAGGTACCCCTGGAAGATGTAGAATGTCTAGCCCTTAGTGCGGTTACAGTTTTTCGAAACAACATGCGTGGCAGAGTACAAGCGTCGGCATGATCACGGGCATGATTTACCGTAAAATCCCGTATTTTTTTCTGTCATCCATCATGCATTTTATTTGTATCTGGTTCTGTGCTACAGACTTATTCCATTTGAACTTGTTAATGAAACTATATTTATTGTTCCAATATCAATGTGTCGTGTCGAGATGTAGCGATCACCCAGAACGATAACAACACAGTCGTCATTGTGTTCGTTACTGTCTGGTGACGAATCTACGTATTTTTCTTCTTCATTTATTTTTCTTTTTGGCTTTCCGTCACAACTTGTCACTCGTGCCCTACTCTGTTTTTCCCAATCTGCTCAATTCAAGTCTTCTTGTGAAACTAAAACATAAAAGAAACTAGGTCTTAGGTCCAGTTATTTATACGTGCACTCGTGTTCATCGTTTGAATTAGGGAATGCTGGAAGCACATGGGATAAGACGCATTTAATTGGATGGTGCGTCTCACGTGGCTACAGTTACCAATGACAGGCCTTGAAACTTCCCTCGACTAAAACACTGAGGAATGTAAAGCTATTTTGAGGGATATCCAAGGAATTCTTTATTTTAACCGTTTGAAGAGCTTGTCAGACAAAGCGACAAACTTCTGAGCTTTCCAGCAGTATTAAATATCATGACGGTCCAACAGAAACATTAAGGCCGCAAACAGACAAAGTTACCTTGGTTTTGGCGTGAATTTCGGATTTGGTTATTCAAATTGCGACAATAACGGGCGGTTGATAGATTTGTATCCATGTGAGAGGGAAATAATCCGCTTCAACACAAAATAGAAAGAACCAGCCGAAAGTATTGAAGTTTGTTTACAATAAAAGGTACACGCTCGTAGGTATATAGACAGTACGTGAAAACAGTGAGCTGATGAATGTTGGCTTGCAGTGCGGTCGAATACACTCGCAAACGATGGTGTCCGAAGCATGTTCGAATGTACGAGCTTACAACCACTGATTCATTAAAATTTAAGTTGAAATATGTTCCCAAGGTTTCAAAGCTGGCATATTGTTTGCGTGAGTATGCGCGACATTCAAAGTCCAAAGCGGTCGCACCGCGTTATCCACATGCACGGGTTTATTGATCGATCTGGCGAAAAAGCCAGAGTGACTCCCCTTTCGCGTAGCCTCCTTGGTTAGCCAAATGGCTGAAATCACATATATATCCCAGTGAACATTATGAAATAGATTGCTCACGATAGCTTGGAAACATTAAATTTATTCGCAAACTCCGTAATAATGTCCATTGTTCAGTGACGCAAGATGATTAATCCTATTAAATTTTGACAAGCTTTCAAGTCGGAACGATGGAACCTTGTCAAATGGACCACCTGCTGTGACCCAGTTCACGCTCCATTCAGATGAATCACACCGTGCATAATACATCTATATCGCTAATAATGTCATAAGTCACTGTATTAGCAAAAAGAAATAGTTGTTTAAGCGGCACTAGTTCCTTTCCTTTGTCTCTCTTCGACTGGTATGTGTCCAGCGTGCCGCCATTGTTTTCCCCTGCGGTCATGTGACTTTGTCGTTGTCAGGGGCCAGACAGCACGGCTGATGGCTGTTCAAATATTGTGGACCATTACCATACCAAAGCAAACAGAAGATACACGTGCAGTGGTCCACTGAAACTTGTCACAGTTGTTAATCCACTTTTTTCATATAAATATTGATTTTTTTCATACAATATTTGCTGACCACATATTTTAGGTGTTTATCTTTCAGATAGAGAACAAAAGTTATTTTGTGATTTTTTCGGCACAGCCGTCATAGACCAAACTATCCTTGCACCTAAAGGGCGAAGACATTATCTTAGATGATATGAATAAAAATGTAAACATTAGCTCTACGTTTGTTTGTTTGTTTGTTTTTATTTTATTTTTTATTATTTTTGCCTGAAATGACTGGATGTCAGTCAGCCGAGGTTACAGAAGACCGACCGTTCATATATTTGTCTACCGCCCATCTCCTGTCCCAAATTGGTCAGAATTCCAACCTTGGGGGAGATCTTGGATAGGTCTACGCCGAGGTGGTCCAAATGGTAACGCTTAATTGTGGCTTTATCACACACACACACACACACACACACACACACACACACACACTTGCGAGAAAACTCTTTCTGCTCAGACACATCTCAGTCAATTACTTCATATGGATACATGGACAATAATTTATTATTTGTAACCGTGGGTGTGGTCCCAACTGAATGCAGGCATAATGCAGCACCTCTGGCAATGTTGTGGTTCATGTACCAGGACCAGAGGTACTGAGCACTTGTTTGGCTTTTGATCTTTTAAACGATAATTTTATGAAAGGAAATGTTCTGGCATTGACCGTTAAAGAGACATTTGTTGAATTTTATGCCGTTAACTTTTTAAGAAAACTTTTCAAAACTTATTCTTTGTCCGAAATTTTCCGGCGAATTACCGATGTTAGTCTCAGGTTAGTTTTCACGAAGAACTTCATCACCACATATTCAAGCTGAGTCAAAGAGCCTATTGATCACCTTTGCTAGTTCTGGCCACATTGCCCGTAAACTATGCATACATATATTATGGGTTTCTTCCTATAGCACAAATTTGTCGTCTTCACTGTCTAATTATGTTGCCCCAAGTGCAGCTGAATGGGGAAAATATACTTTGATCAAAAGACATTTATCTAGTTATACAATTACGTAGTTTGATGTAGTATACTTTTTTCGTATTTTTTGTTATCCAAAAGAAACATGACTGGGAGAATTGCAGGTGAATGTAGTCATAAAACATTAATGTACTCGTGTAATGTTATGTAACAAATTAATCTTTTTTAATGTTAACAATAAGAAAAGGGTTGGGCAAATTGAAGGTAAAGTGCATTTGTTTCACAATACATGCATATGCTACTGTAGTTGAAGTTTGTTTGCTGTCAATTTTATCCAACTATGAGAGCGCCTGCAGAGTTTAGTCCTCTGCATTAGGATTGTGCATCCAGTTTTGTTATTGGATATTGCCAGTATAAGATGCTGTGAAAACTTAAAGACAAATATGTATACCTGATTGAAGTGGCACGATTACAAAATATGAACCAATTATATGCAAATGTTCATTTTTGGAAAAAAAGAAAAGGAACAAAAAGAAACAAAAAACCCATAACAACTTAAAAAAGGATAACAATAGAAAACAAACAAACAAAAACAAAGAAGAAGAAGAAGAAGAAGAAGAAGAAGAAGAAGAAGAAGAAGAAGAAGAAGAAGAAGAAGAAGAAGAGGAAGAAGAAGAAGAAGAAAGAATGAAAGAAACAAGTAGCAACAAGAACCGCATCAGTATGCTCAAGGAATGGAGAGATAATAATAAGTTCACACACACACACACACACACACGGCTTCAGCAAATTCGCAGCAGTGATGTCATCTTTACTGGTGCATTTTTATCGTGCCATTGTTTGTCTTTGGGCTGACCTTCTTTACCAGCAAATGCGTCTGATATTTTGAAAGACTGTTACATGCAGAAACTCTAAACTTGGTATGCTATCTTTCAGTACATCAAGCCTGGCTTTTTTATACAGAAGAGTAACAGTTTTAACAATTATGCCAATTAAGACCATTTAAAAATTTAAAGCTTGAATAACTTGGAGCCTGTGATGAATTTAGCTGCCCACCCCAAATTTCAGTTCATAGGTTTGTGCTCTTAGCGCATTGAATGACACACAAACGAAAGTCGGGGAATTTTAATTTATGTGGAATAGCTTTAAAATTATTATTTTATAGGAAGAAGTGTTATTCCAACTTCTGTTCATAGTTCGGTGCTGCAGATGCCTCCATTGAACCACAAACAAACATTATCATAAACAAATACATTTACCTTTGTACAATGTGTGAAATCTAATTGCTTGTTATTCTGTTCACTTGGAGACTATTTAGCCACGCAGGATGGTATCTTTAGATGACATCATCATCATCATCATCATCATCATCATCATCATCATCATCGTCGTCGTCGTCGTCGTCGTCATCATCATCATCATCATCATCATCGTCATTATCACAGAAGTTGTAGAATTGGGATTTGTACCCATTAGGGAGACCTGACAAATGTATCTATCTTCAAAACAATTATACGCAAATGTTCCATTCTGGCTTGACATCACAGGTTTTTCCATCCTCATTTTCGTCCAGAGCCAAGCTCTTAGATTTCTTTTTTTAAAGCTAGAACCTCTAATATGAACTGTGTGAGGTCCTGTCAGTGAAGATTAAATAATGCAAAATTAGGACCAGCAATAGCACACGTGCAGACATTTATGACACACTGGACATACAATAGGTCACGATCTCCCATCAGCAGTCAATTGCAAGTATATGTACATCACTAGGATTTGTTGTTTGCAGTGTTACGAGGTGGCCTTACTTAGCACTGCTTGTGCCAACCAGGCCCTCTTTGACTGAAAATAAAATGAAATAGAAACAAAAATAAATACATTAGCAAAAACAAAAAAACAAAAACAAAAACAAACAAAAAAAATGCACTATATTGCCGTGAACATAACACAAAGACAGAAACATTTGTTTGAATATATACTAACTAACAGAATACAGGAAAAGCACGAGAATGGCGGAAAACAGATAGTTCGTCTTTTAAATGTTTACACTGGAATGGTGGCAACAAACGAAGTAGGTCCTGTGTTCTAGCTTGTCCAGTGGACATCAGGGCGGTAACTCAGAATCAAAGAGCTGTATCAGAGAAAAGAAACAAACAAACAAAAACCGAAACATTGTCTTCAGTGTAATTTATGGGAAACCCGAATTTAATTGCAACGCCCAAACCAAGCTTTAGTTTTCCATTTTCTTACTTCTGGTCTGAAGTGAAACATGTTAATTTAGAGGATTTGCTTTGCAATTTTGGGACACACACTTGACAAATATACTACTCAAAACACCACATTGTACAACTAACAAAGGCTTAGAAAAGGCACGCATGAAGACTACCAAAGCAGAGTGCTTTTGCTGCGACATAAATCTGCTGCTGTTCTATATTTTATACAACAGATTAACTTCCGTTATATTTTTATCAACATTTATCAACTGTCATGTCACACATGACACTATTGTGGTACCATATGGTGACCATTTTATCATCAGTCCCTGCTCTGGTGTCAACAGGGACCAATGAATAAATCAAAGTTGCGATAAAAAGGGTACTATAATTAGCTAGGGTTTCTCACCACATGACCAAATCTTGTTTATATCTAGTAATCCAACATTCTGTTTTATCGAGAATTCTTTCTTTTTTTCTGGATTTCCTTTTTACCTGCAGATTTTTTTTTTCGATGCCAACAGCTTTATTTCAGCTTCATTTCTTTCCTTAATATTTACTTCTGTCATGAAGTCTTTTCAACTTCATTCTGAATGTACAAGGCAACAACTTTCTTTTAGTAGACACAAAGGCAGATTTGCTTATAAAATTCCTATCCTCCAGCTTAAGCTTTTACCACATGTAGCATTAGACCAAGGAGGCTAAACGAAAGGAAAGGTCTCTCTGACCTTAAACAAAAGGAAGGTCTCAGTCTTCAAACTCATTAATATCCTTTGTGTGGCCTTGGTAAGGCGAGCCAATTATTGCGATCTGATAAGCAGCGTTCCTGATTTTTTTTTCAATACACAAATTGCGAGGCATGCATGGTGACTGGGATAATGGCGCTCGGAGCATTCAGCTGTGCAGCAACATTCACCAGAAGAGCGTGGGAACCGCACATGCGCAATGCTTCTAAAAACCCAGCGTTAATTCCGTTGATATGTGCTTTCGTTACATCGAAGTTGGGGAGGCAAAAGCTACAAAAAGAGACGAAAATGGCCAACATCGGAGACAATTTCGAGCTTTTGTTGCATTTCTGCTCTGTCTTCCGGTAAGTTTGTACATTGGATGGTATACTTTAACGATAAATTACGTTTTTGCCGCTTAATGCACACGGGTTCTGTATCTTTATGCAAACACATGCATCGATAATAAGTTAAACCACTTGCTTGAAATCTATGCACAGTGAGCAGAACGTTTCGAAAAATAGATAATTTGATAAAAGTCCTATTGCTTTCACCTCTTGTTTTCTGGAATGTATAACAAAGGCAACATGACCCAATTTCTTTCTTCTGTTATAAAATATTCCTGAATGCATAAAAAAGGCAACGAACCCAATTCCCTTCTTGCGTAAAATCTTCTTGAATGCATCATAAAAGCAACAAAGCCGAATTTTTTTCTTCCATGCTCTACTTCTGTGTAAATATAAATAAAGCTAAGTCTCAGCGCAATGTCAGTATTTGTCGGTAGCACATGCAGAGTGCCACTGGACAGTTGTTTTCTCATTTGCTTAGCAAGCTACATGCAGGATTGAATGTGCGAGGGCTTTTTTTAATCCTGTTTCACTTAAAGTGACCACCAGAAAGTTTGTCACAAATTATAGATTAGTACTCCTGCGCAGTTTCAAAGTCAGTTTACCAAATTTTAGGTACCCTTGGATATTTAAAGTGTCTGGTCTTTAGTCGGGTAACTGTTTTTTTTTTTTTTTTTTTTTTTTTTTTTTGTTTTTTTTTGGGGGGGGGGGGGTTTGTTTTTGTTTTTGTTTTGGTTTTGTTTTTTTGTGGGGTGGTGTTTTTTGGGGTTTTTTGTTTTTTTTTTGTTTTTGTTTTGCTTTTTCTCGAAACATGTCGACATACAGCGATCACCCGGAACCATTACAACACACCGTCGTGTTCGCAAAGGCTTCGCTACTGTGCGGTGATGAATCTATGTATTTTTTATTTTATTTCCGTCACCACCTTTTTGCATCTACCTGACTCTGTATTGACATTTTGTTCAATTCAAGGTTGTTTTTTTGGTTTTTTTTTTTTAAACTGCAACGTCAAAAATAAGTCCATGATCCAATAATTTGTACGTGCAACCGCCGTGTTCATCCTCTGAATTGGGGACATGCTAGGAGCACATAGCAGTTGACGCATTTCATTGGATGGTGCGTGTCACGTGATTACATTTACCAATCACAGGCCTTGAAACTTTTCTCGACTAAAAACCTGACGAATTTTACGCTCTATTTGGAGAAATATGGGAGGAATTTCTTTCTTTTTAACCGATTAGAAAGCTTGTTGCGCAAAGAGACAAAGCCCTGACCTTTCCAGTGGTTTAAACATCATAGCGGTCGAAGAGAAACATTAAAGCTGCAAACGGGCAAGGTTACCTTATTTTTTGCATAAATTTCGGACTTTTTCGGAAGCAAACAGTCGCAAGTATTGAAGCCTGTCTACAATAAAGTGTACATCCTTGCAGGTATATAGACAATACGGGCAAACGGTGACTTGATGAATGCTGGCTTGCTGTGCGGGCGAATACACTCGCAAATGATGTTCAGGTTACAGACTACAGTTGTGATTGGCTGGTTGCGCATCCCAACGGAGATAGTCCGTAATTGCGAAAATACTGTGTTTTCAGCATGCCGTAGCTTCTGTTTAAATAAAGTTAGCTAAGTCAGGTTTGCTGCATCGCAGAGTTGCTTCATTGGAGGTCATATAGGTGCACTGTCTTCCAAGCCAGGTGGGAACTTTATGGTGGGGAAGGACAATGATGTGACCCTGGCAAGAGCACAGTTCAT
Organism: Hermodice carunculata; assembly: GCA_964020975.1. Lineage (NCBI taxonomy): Eukaryota > Metazoa > Annelida > Polychaeta > Eunicida > Amphinomidae > Hermodice > Hermodice carunculata. The sequence goes on along the minus strand of OZ026623.1, from coordinate 75,635,599 downwards.
ACACCTGTATAAAGCTGACATCCAGGTGTTGTTTCGTATTTCAATTATCACAAATTAACGAGCTGGGAATTGTATGACAAAAATCCGTCCACATTTTTCTGACATTTCAATGTGTAAAATGCCCTTCACGGAATTTCAAAATACCAAAATGCTGATTTTTTAGACTGAAAAATGCTAATATGAAAAATAGAAGGATTTATAACTGTAGTCTGTGGCCTATTAGGGCTAACTCTGTATGTATTGGGACTCACATGGTCATGTTGTTATTCTATTATCGTCCATCAAGCAAGTTAAAAATGGGAAGTCAGCACTTTTTGACATCTGCCTGGACAATTTTGAGTGATCCTAACAACTTTTACATGGATGGAGCATGAAAGATATGATCCTGGGACTGCAGATCACAAGGCAAATGGTTCGGGCTATGGTATTGTGTACCTCAGGCCAGCTTATGAAAGGAGAAAAGAAGTTTTACACCCATAGATCGGCTGTGAATATCAAGTTTAACAGTCTCAATTTTCTAAAAATTCATGAAGTATCACATTTATGTCACAAATCATTGTGCATAGACATGTTGCACCTATCAGTGGAACCACACTGCATAAATAATAACAGGATTCGCTGCAAGACATTTAACAAGTGCACAGGCTATGCCTCCTTTGCTGACTGCTTGGTAGATAGGTAGCTTCCATAGCCCTTTGTATTTAGCGATACCTCACAGGTACCACACAGGTAATCATGTGTGTATGAGAAATTAACAATGCTAATATGATATGAATAAATTATGCTAATCCCATTGATATGAAACTTAGTGACCCTCTGTTTCAAACTTTTAATTTTGTGGCATTGTCATTGTAGGCCTACAGCCTCCATTCATATGCAGAGCTGTTTATACAAAATCATGTCAAAGTGATTTTTGGCATACCAGAAAAAAATGCGCATTGTCTGTCAGTAGAGCTGTACAAATCTTAGGTAAAATGTAAATTTTTGGTTTTTTGGTTTTGTTTTTGTTTCTCCCCCCCCCCCCCCACCCCACCCCATCCCCTTTTATTTTTATTAATTTTTTTTTTTGGTAGACAAAAGCTTGTCATATATGTGTGTCATTTGACTGGGGTAAATCATTTAAAATCAGGCATGCTGACTTTGTGGAGCTGTTGAGTTCATCAGCATATTATTTTCACATAAATGAATCAATTTATATCCATGAATATGGATGACAGCACTTATGAACTGCAGATTTTATAACTTTTACCAAGCTAGTGTACATAGGTGGCAAAACATTTGAACTTCGACATACAACCACATAAAATTATAAGAGTTTCAGAAAGTGAAACAAGGGGAAAAAAGTTAGCTTCCATTAAACACTTGCCTGAAAACACTTGCGCCTGATAATTGGATTGATAACTGGATGCTTATCAAATTTAAAATCAGAGCACTTGTGAATACAAATATGCATTTATGATATTGGAGTAACTGTACAAAATTTTGTCATTTTCTTTCTAATATGTGCACATACACCAGAAACCATGTCAATAAACCACAACTTATACAGTCTACTGCAGAAAAAAAGGCACAGCACTATTGGTTTATGGAAGCTGGATCACCCAACTGCCCTCCTAATGTTCAAACAAAGGGCGCGTTAAAATTCCATAATTTTAGTACCAAAAAACATAATTTGCTGAATACTGCTACTCTAATCTGTGACCTACTGGTCCTAAACTGTGCACTTTGATGGGCTAATAATGTTAAAACACTGAAACTGTTCCATTGTCTGCCATAATTCAGATTATATCAGGAAAATACTGCCATAATGACTGGTATTAGATGCTGACTTGGTGTAATTGATACTCCCCCCATCCACCATTAATGCCTCATCAGTGATAGATGTCATATTTTTTGTAGACAAATGTTACGAATCTATCCATAAATAGTAAAAAAATCACCAATTTCACCTAAAAATTCATAAAATTTTAGCAATATATTCAAATTTGGGGTTAAAATTAAGGGGTGGGGCATTGTAATTTGATCTCTCATTGTAAGGGCAGGACATGCAGGCAAGTGATTATGGGTTTGCATCATAGCCCATTGTGTATTGTATTCATATTGGACAGAAAAGAATTGATTGGATGCAATTATATAATTTTCCTCAAAATTTTAATTAATTAATTTTTTTGTCATAAAAACTGATTTTTCAGATTTAAAGGTTGCTTGCAAAAAAGTTGATATTTTCTTTAATATTGAAGTTTGGTAAAGTTAATGCAAATCCTTTGCAGAAAACAAGTTGTGGCTTCAGTTAAACAAGTTTTAAAAATTTTGATAAGTCTATTAGGTTACAGACTACAGTTGTGATTGGCTGGTTGCGCATCCCAACGGAGATAGTCCGTAATTGCGAAAATACTGTGTTTTCAGCATGTCGTAGCTTCTGTTTAAATAAAGTTAGCTAAGTCAGGTTTGCTGCATCGCAGAGTTACTTCATTGGAAGTCATATAGGTGCACTGTCTTCCAGGCCAGGTGGGAACTTTATGGTGGGGAAGGACAATAATGTGACCCTGGCAAGAGCACAGTTCATACACCTGTATAAAGCTGACATCCAGGTGTTGTTTCGTATTTCAATTATCACAAATTAACGAGCTGGGAATTGTATGACAAAAATCCGTCCACATTTTTCTGACATTTTAATGTGTAAAATGCCCTTCACGGAATTTCAAAATACCAAAATGCTGATTTTTTAGACTGAAAAATGCTAATATGAAAAATAGAAGGATTTATAACTGTAGTCTGTGGCCTTCAGTGTTATCATTCCAATGTACTCGCTTACAGCGTGCTGAGGATACTGCTGGGACTCAGGACATATTAAATCCACTGATTCATTGAAATTTAAGTTGAAATATCTTCCTCAGGTTTCAAAACTGATATATAACTTGCGTGGGCTATGGGCCATATTAATAGCACAAAGTAGCCCGACCGCGTTATACACGTGCACGGGCTAATTGTCCCCCACTGTCTCAAAGCCTGAGTGGACTCTCCTTTCGTATGGCCCCCGTGGTCAGACGCATCATTCTGCTCTTAGTGCGTGTCACTGTCAAAGCCGGATTTTGACTTTTGACCTTGTTGCTGGTAACGCTAGTATTGTTGTCAGGGTATTCACTGACTCACATGTAAAACATATCGACACGATTGGCTGACTTGCAGCGGATCCCGGAGGTGCGACACTGAACCACCGCCCAAACAACTGCATGACCCGTAAAACTTTCGCAGTGACATTGTGGGGGAACGCTTGAGACCTGGGGTTCACTCAATGGCTGCATTTTGGTTAGGGCTGTTAAGTAATCATCGAGATGGAACCAATGTCAGAACGTTTAGCGTAGGCGTATGTCTAGAATATATTATGGTTAAACTACATCATCCATTACCCTCATCGCACCATAACATTATTTACAAATCCGTAATTTAAAGGTCTTGAAGTTAGATTCAGTGCTCGAGCATTTGAAATAATTATTTCTCTCTCTGTTGGCCACAAACTTATGTGTAGAGCCAGCGATTATTTATTCTGACATGTAAAGTTGTCCAGACGATAGGATTCAGGATTAAGGATTCTTTTTATTATGACCATACAAACGAAAATACTCCAGTGCATACCGTATGTGACAAGTAGACAGAGGTAAGTAATTAAAACATAAAAATCAAGCATAATTTCGTCATGGAGACACACATTGACATCTTTGTTAGATCGCAATCATGTGTGCCACGCATACACGCAACTGAACAAAATATAGTGAGTGATCATGTCCAATATCCGAGGCATATAGGTTGTATATTTTTTACCAATGATTTAATTTCCATTACAAATATAGCAATTTGGGACACTACAAGCAATTTTATAATTTGCTGTAAAAGTTTCTTTATATATTAAGGAAAACCAAAAAAAAAAAAAAAAATTATATATTAATAATTGTATGTACTTTATTGTTTTTAATATCAGGAGTCGAATTTAAGATGCTTATAAATTGATGCCGTGAACATTTTTCCTGGCGAAAATGTGCTGGGTACGAAAAAAAAAAAATTCCGGTCTCCGGTTGTCATGGTCGTGTATGAGGGGAGTTGATGTAGTTTGTAAATGCTGATGAGACTAGCTAGGAATCAGGCCATGCAAAAGTTAGTAATTGAATTTTTGTGTTTGTAAAATATGTATATCTTCTTATTTCAATAAATTTCTAGATTTGAGAATAGGTTCAGAATGAGCCTTATACTTAGTATGATTAATTATTCTAACAGCTTTTTCTGACGTTTTTCGATTCTTTCTAATCTGTTACCCCAAGCAAGAAGACAGTAATTAAAACGCGAAAGTATTAACGAATTGTCAATAATCTGGAGAATATCGGAAGGTTAAAAAGCTTTTAATTTGTTCTTAATGGCAATGGTCTGAGAAATTCGGATGCTATTTTTGGAGTATGGTTATTCCGGCTTAAATGGCTATCTAAAGTAAGACCGAGAAAAGAAAAAAGCAAACTAATTTACGCATTCAATCATTACACTATCAATATGAAGCGTGCATATAACAACATCTCATTGTGGTTGACGGAAGAACATGAATTTAGTTTTTTAACGTTAAAAGACAACCTATTGACCTTTAACCATCTACTGATCTCATTTAGCTCATGGTTAATGAGTTGAATAAGATCAGAAAATGCTTAAAGGTCAGATAGCATATGGGGTCCATGTAAGAAATTTCGAGAGTTTCGGTCCTATTTAATGAACAAGTTTTCACGTATATGGAGACACTAAAGAGATTGAAACAGTATGATGTCACAACATTTATAATAATATTGATAGTAATAAAAATGTAATACCCTCCATAAACATATAGCTTGAATTACACACCAATAAAATCATACCGTGAGATAATTTGTGAAAAGAGTAGCATACGCAGTAGCCGGGGTTGGGTGGGTAGGGCCTGAGCATGACGCAGCCAGGTCTAAAGCACCAATTTATCTCAAAAATTATCAATTACGCATTTCAATCTGTTCTATGCCATGCCTTTTCAAATAACTTAGATTCATTAATAGACGCCGTGTTTCGAATTGCATATGGCTAATGGTTCCACATATAAGCACCATATTAACGTAGCTATCTCTTTCCAAAACGAATCCCACTAAAATTTGAGAGGAGAGAGCAACTACATCCCTCACACGGGTTACAGAGTGCTTTACAGTGAAAATGTCATTTAAATACTCTGGTGCCATACCATGATTGACCTTAAAAGCCTCAATAGCCATGTCTGCAGATAGCTCAGACTCAGAGATGGAATGCCATCTCTCTTTAATAAAGCTTTATATCGTGAATTGAAATTTCTGTACAAGTGTCTCAATACCCTCAACTGTTGTTTTTTCAAGCTTTTTTATTCCGTTTCAGAGCATAAGCTCCATACTAGTGGACAGTGTGTGGAAGTTGATCTTATAAAAGCAAAACAAAATACAAAAAAAAAACAAAAAACAAAACAAAAAACTAAAAACAAAACAAAACAAAAACAAAAAACAAACAAAACAAAACAAAAAACAACACCAAAACAAAAAAAAAAGTTTCCTGGTTTGAAAATCCAACAGATGTGAAATAGCTTTAATCAAATAACTTGCAGCATTTTTGACTTTGCCACTTGTCACATTGTCCGCACCCGAGTATATTTTATAATTGTGCAAATGGACAGCGAGATTAACGTTTCTTATGCCCCATATTACATGCAAAAGTCTTCAGATACTCTGAATTAACATAATTATGATCGGCATAGGCCATGCATCTGCATGTATTGAATACGCACACGTGTTGGCAGCATGTGTAAGATCTATGGAGCAACGAAGTCTAATTTGCCAACTTGAAAATATCATTGTCAAATCATCCCCAAAGTAGGTTTGTTATAATTTGAATCACAAAACTAACACCAGTTATGTAAAAAAAACACACAACACAAAACGGATAAAACAAAAACAAAAAATGCAAAAGAAAATAACCCCTACCCCTCCCTCAAAAAAAAAAAAAAAAAGACTTCGCTCACCGTTGGTCACTATGTTGAGGACACTCACTGTCAACCTGGCAGGCAAGGATCGGTATTATCATGCCTTATTGTTGACGTCACAGCCTCAATGGTTAGTGAGTGCACTGGAGTTAAGCAATATATAATCACATTTATATAATTCATAGATCATTTGGAGTCAGAGAGATATAGTGAACAACGAAGTCGCATTTTCCAACATCAAAATATCACGGACTACTCAGTTGCCAACCCAATAAAAATTGTTCAATGAAAAGCAAATTATATACTTTAATTTTGGTGTTTACATTTCGTTCAATCGTGCGCCGTTGCTCAGTTGTAGAAGATAAATATTTCAGAACACAAACTTTGTCAGTCGCCACTGATTTTTATATCATGAAGAGGGACCCCATACATGCATTGTTCATGTAGGGAGCGGTACCTCTCCGCAGCGAATGAAATCCAATATCTTTCTGAAAACTGGCTTCTTTACACCATCCTTTTATCGCTTGAAGCGCTCAATAAATTCAATGTTGCAAATCTTACCGTGCCTGCCAGTCCAATCAAACGATAAGTGTCATGTCGTGGATATTTTTTAAGATAACCTTGCAATTCAGAAGCTGCACAAATATAGGCCTATCTCCTATGTTACAGGAAAGTCCAAAGATCAATCTCGAAAAGGAATTGTAACATACCGGCGAATACACAACACTATGCCCCAAGAGAACTGGACATTGCTTTTACTGAAAAGATGACTCTCATTGTCACTTGAAATGAGAAAATGTCCCTTCCTCAGTAGCGCTCTATAAAATAAAACAACCGAGGTAACGCAGACAGTTCACGTGGGATCTATAAATTAGGCCTGTGGAAAACCATAGCCAGGTCGTCGGGAAAAGTCAGGATAAATCATTTTTGGGCCACACCAAATATGAAAGACTATATTTTTGTGCCATCTGGTACCCGCAGTAACCAAAAATGATATCTTATATGAACCACTTTAGATTTGTAGCGATCAAGTCTCCGAATTTTTCAGCAAGTACACAAACATTGAAAACCGATGGTCAAAAGTATTTATTTAATGAAATTCATGTGTATATGTTGTAGTACAACAAGTAGAAAAAATAGCTCATAGTTATGTAGACAACATGATAATAATATTAAATGACAGGGCCCTTGTGTTTCAGATGTGAGACAATCTACCTGTATGCATTTAAAAATTCACCACCACCACCACCACCCACCCCCTCACTAGGTTCAAATGCCATTTCATTCCCCAGTGATAAATAGGCAGAATCATGGAAATATTATTGGATTTTGCAATTATATGATTTTTATTAGCTAACATATCAACAGCAAGGCAGACCATGGACTATATTCTCAGAGCACATTTGAAACATGCCGATTGAATGCACCCAAAGGAAGACCACTAAGTCATGATAAATACCACTTGTAACACGCTTTGATCTTTTCTTATATCGTTCGCCGACATGATGAGTATTATGCCAATGCATAAAAGTGTTTGGCACACACTTATCTACTTTCTCATCTTGTCCAGTCTACGCCATGGCGTGTATAAAAAGCTTAATTGTACGGTTATGAGCACAACTTCCGTACGCTTGATATTGTATATGTGCGGTATGGTATGACTGACCCGCGTGGAGAACTCTTCTGCAGCTCAGAAACTTCGCTTTCCTACGACCTGTCTTCCGTTCAGCTAATTTGTGGGCCAGTTGAGCTTATGTGATGGATGGTTTTTGTCCGTCGTCCGTCCGTCGGAGTACACAATTTACAGTTTTGACCCTCTGTCCAAAACCGTCAGCCAGTTTAACTTGGTGTGGTTTTTTATGATTTTTATGCTTTTGTGCATGTGTGTGTGTTTTTTGTTTTTGTTTTTGTTTCGTAGTTTTGTTTTTTTGTTTTTGTTTTTGTTTTTTATTTGTTTTTGTTTTTGTTTCTTTTGTGTTTGTTTGTTTGGCTATTTTGGACTTCTTCTCCAAAACGCTTTCGCAAATTGTTGTGAATTATGGTGAAAATGTGACTAATGGGAGTGTTAACAAAATTGCTCACCACGTGGAAATGCTACGGATCCCTGATTTTAATGACTTCTCTTCATTTAGAGTACCTGCCGGTTACTGCATGTATGCCTACTGATTACCATGCAAGTCAATGGCGACTGAAAATGGAAATTCACATTTGGGACTTCTCCAAAACCGTCAAATAGATCAAATGGTTAAGCCTCAGTAATTGTTTTGCTTTTTTGCGAATTTTTTTTTCCAAATACTTTTTTCATATTTATCACTCACCATTTGCGTAATTGCTTTTTGAAATTGTATAGGAACACTTCTGGGGAATCGCAAATCCTATTGTGTTGAACAAGTGGCGCTGCGATTTCCTTCTGGTTTTTTTACCAATGGTCGTCGTTTCCGTATTTTCAACTTTTCCTCCAAAGCCGTCTCCCAGATTTTTTTGCATATTGGAGGAAAAGTACCTTGCGGGAGGGCTAAACAAAATGTTTAAAAGGTAATGATGCTGTGGATCCCCTCCCCCCCCCCCCTTTTTTTTTTTTTTTTTTTTTAATTTGGGTACCTGTCGGTTTATACATACAATCGTATAGATTACTATGTACATCAATGGGGATTGCGATCTAAATCCAAAGTCTGGGCATACAAGGTCAGCTGAGCACAGGACTGTCATGGTCCCCTTGATTTTTTTCTTAAGCTTAACTCAGTTTTTGTTCCAAATACATGACAAAATGAGAAGTACAGCTAAACACTAAAACGCCTCTATATGCGTTTTTTTCATTAAACGGTCGCTTATTGCCTATGGAGTGAACTTTTTACCTAAGTTTAAATAAAATATTTATCCATTAGCCGCGGTGCCATTCACTTTGTCCTTTTGTGGACTTTCGTGAAAGTTTTCTTACTGTTAAAGATACTGCTTTCCTATGAATCATGACAGTAAACCGGATGGACAGAAAATATGCAACAATGCAATTTTGAGATATGGCTTGGTGACGCAACATTAATCCTGTCACTGCCTATGTCAGCAAGGTGGTAAAAGCAAGCATGGTCAATCATGATTTGTAAGCATTTTTGTGAGTTCATGGCGCGCACACTGCCCATAGAACGAAAATTGTGCTGCTGCTATCTATAGTTAGGAAAAAATGAGGAGTCAAAAGTTGAGTTGAACCGGTATTTATTTGCCTGCACTTTCCTCAGCCTTTCACACGTTATATACAGGTATCATGGCGTATCACAACAAGATAATGGCCAACGATCAATGAGTACCAACCTACGGTCAACGTGCAATGGTTAACGAATAACGTAACCCATAAAGGTTAACATAACGGGTGACGTAAACTAAAGGTGAAACCTGTAAGTACAGAAATGAAGTACCAAGACTTACAAAGAGTTCACATAAAGCATGTATAAATCACAAATGTGCAAATACAAAGCAGATACAATAAATGTAAAATTCAGACAATAATGTCAATCGAAATGGAATGTTACTTACAAACTGTTGAGGTTCCCCAGCACAACGAAAGAATACGAAAATGTCTGGCTAGAAGAAACACGTCCTCTCCCAGTGAAGGATTCCGGCACAAAAGCCCAACAAGTGCCCCCCCCCCCCCCTTTGCCTTTTTAAATTACATAAAGACGTCAACTACATACCCTCGGAAGCTCCCATGAATAAACTTGTAAGTTCAATGTTAAGTGCACCTAAATGATAGTTCATAATATATATGTATATATGATCTTTATAATTTTAAATTATAATACAAGGCTGTAACTATGCAATTTTTTAGCAAAACGCCACAGAAAGTTATAATTGTTCAATACAAATGCTTTATGAAAGTTTCACATTTCAACCTCAACACTTAACGGAGCCACCTAGGTGACTTCTTAGGAATCTCTTTACGATATAAAGTGACACCCCGGCTCCCAAAATGGCTTCCAAGTAAACAAGAAGTCAATTTCGAAGATTACATCTTAATTCCACATACAGGTATGATCCATATAATTTTTTTATCGTTACAACTCCGCAATTGCCTTTTAACGTACATTATATCACTAACAATAAGAATGTAAGCGTTTTGGGTGTGTTACAACGTTAAAAACATGGTTCTTACCACATTTAACTTTTACTCAAACCACATTAACTCGAGACAAAAAATAAGTCGGGTACTTTGGTTAGCGGTCTGCTGTTCGTTATCTGTTCAACTTGGCATGCCAACATAGCTAAGCCCTCATCACTGATTGTCTGTTCTCCCATCAAATTCGACAATGGTCGCTTTGCCGTTTTGACCTGTCTCTCCCAGACACCTCCAATGTGGGGTGCAGCGTGGGGGGAGGGGGGGGGTAAATTTCCATTCTATTCTGTGCTTTAAACAGTATGACTCAATTTGGGTGTGGGTCAAGTGATTTCATTGCAGCACTTAATTCCCGCTAAGCACCGACAAAGTTTGAGCCGTTATCGCACCTAATTAGCGATGGTTTAGTCCGTCTGTTTATAAACCTAGTCAAAGCCATAATGAAGCTGTCTGTATCTAGAGAATGGAGTACAAAAACACCCGTATCTCTTAACCATAACGCGTCCACGCTTGACGTGATATGGTCCAAAACAATCTATGTCACTCGCAGAGAAAGGGTAATTTGAAGGTATGAGGCGTTCAGCAGGTAAATTTGCCATTTTTGATCTACCAACACCACGTTGCTGTTTCTTACATTTCATACACTCTCTAATAGTTCTGCATACACTATTGCGTGTGTGTAAAATCCAATATTTGGACGTGGTCTCTGCGAAGGTATACTCCGAACCCATGTGACCTACTCGCTCATGGGCTTGTCTGATAATCATTGTCACTACGTTATGATCTTTCGGCAATATGATTGGATGCTTGAAATCAGAAGCAAATGGGGCGTTGCCGAGACACCCTCCTACGAAAAGTAGTCCGTCACTCAAGATCAAGCTGCCTTAATTTGCTACTTCTTGGGACAGGCTTTCCAGCCTTTAAGATAGCAATGTCTTCAGCAAAACGTTCTTGCTGAACATGCCTTAAAACTTGAACTTCAGCATTCCTCACGTCTCTTACTGATAGTCTACTTCGGTCATCGTCAGTATGCATATTAGGATTTTCTCCTGCTTTTCGCTATCTCTCCTTTCAAATCAGGGCCTTCTTGACCTTAAGAAGCCAGACCAGAGCTTTCGTCAGTGTGAACAGAGAGGAAAATTTTCCCCAAAGTGAAAATAATGGCGAAGGTCTGTTTGTCACAGTAGCATTACACATGGTAGTGTTCCGCTTTAGTTCGGCATCATCAGGTGTAAGAGATTTCACAGTCATGCTTCTTGGCCACGTATCTCTCCGTTCTGTCAGAAAATCAGGCCCCTTTAACCACTCCCTGCACTCAATCAGGTCTCATGCAAACATCCCGCGACTAGGATAGTCTGCCCGGTGGAGTTCAGTGGGGATGAATCGCCACTGACAGCAGTGTGTTCCATCCCAAATTTGCCCTACTCTGTTGCACAGGAAGAGTTGAAATCACTTTGCCTCATTAGCTATGTATGATAGCACAATGGAACTATCACACCAAAAGGTGGACTCGCCAAAAGTAACATATAGCTTTCCTTGAAGCATGGTGTCAATTTTAACGCTAACGCTGCAGTAGTCAATTCCAGTCTTGGTACAGTCATGGGTCTTAAAGGGGTTAATTTAGAGCGTGCATAAAGCAAACACAGTCAACCCATACAATCACGGTCAGTGGTTTTCAAATAACAGGCCACAGCAACTCCTTTTAAGCTCGCATCAGAGAAATGGTGAAAATCGTATTTTACAATGTTATCCAAAGAGGACACACGTCTGGGGATTTTCATCTCGTGAAGGTCACGTAGACTAGATAACCATGACTCCTACCTGTCACTAAGGAAAACGGGAATGGGATCGTCCCAATGAAGTTTGAGCCGTGTTAAACTCCTGTAAAAATTGCTTTCCTTGTAGTATGAAAGAGCTTGATGATCCCAGAGGATCGTACACTGTATTTACAATGCTTAGAATTCCTCTCTTTGTCCTTTCTTTTCCCTAACTGTAATGTCATAAGTCAACTCATCTATTTCTATATTCCACTTGACGCCAAGCACAGATTCAGATCTGTTAGCACCAAAGTCCACAGATGTTTGATTTTCAGCTTTTTCACTCTCAGGTAAAGAGTCTAAAATGTCTCTACTGTAAGTTGCTAATTCACTTTGTTAGCCTAAACCCTGCCTCTTTTACCAAATTTATGACATCACGAGCTATCCGTATCTCCCTTTCTTACTGTCAGGGACTGATTTTACACATTCGTCCACATAAAAATCTTTGCGGACCGAGTCCGTAACATCTGAACTATAGTTATGTCCTTCGTCTTTTGCCACATGCTGCAAAATATAATTCACTGTGGCGGCACTCCAAACGCCCCCCCCCCCCCCAAATAAATGTGTTGTCATCCGATGTGTCTCTGGTGGCTGGCTCAAGTCACCATTTGGCCACCATAAATATCTTAAAGTGTCTCTATCGTCCGCAGCGACCTTACATTGGTTGAACATGGCTTGTATATCACTAATTATGACTATCAGGTCCATACGTAACCTTAGGAGTCTCCCATTAAGGAATCAGTCAGGTCTGGTCCCTGCAGCTCGTTATCATTCAAAGATTTGCCATCATGTTTAAAGGCACAGTCAAAAATGACACTGAGTTTATCTGGCTTTTTGTCTGTCCGGAGGCCAAAATAGGGCAAGTAATTTACTTTCCCGTCGTGTCTGATATCATTTCGCTGTCAAGGACTTTCTCTGGGAAGCCCTGGTCTGTTAATTTATGAATTTCTTCTGCATATTTCTCCCACAGCTCAACGTAACCTGACAATCTCAACTTTAAAGAACTTAATCTTTTCTCAGCAGTCAGTTTATTGTCACGGAGTATAGACCTGTTAGCCTTGAAAGGTATGGGTTACTTGTGATGTCCGTCTACTTTTTTATGGACTTGTCCCACAGAGACTATTCCCTTTTGTCTTCTACAGATATACCTTCCTTTTCAGTGTCATGGGCCATTTCGGGAGCTCCAATTTCCCACATTTTCTTTAACTGATTATCTATGCCTGTCATGCCAGACGTCTGAGCGAAATCAGATGAAGCTCCATCGTCTCTACCAGTCACAGGACCATTAAGTACCCATCCCGGCATCGTTCTGACTGCATAGGGTGACCCCAAGTCAGGTCCCTTACTGACCTCCTCGGGAATCAAAGGCTGTGGAGTATCTTGGCCTATAAGCAAGTGTACTTGGCATCCATCTCCCCTAGGTAGGTTTGTACCGCTCAAGTGAGGCCACTTGTCAACATCAACCTGCTTGGCTATGCATCCTTTCCCAATATTCATATCGTGCTTCACATAAACACGCTTCAAAGTAATGGGGGTACAAGCACTCTCAATATCACGAATTTTGACCTGAACACTTTCAATATCAACTGCTGATCTTTCTGCTGTCAAAGTGGTCAACGAGAGCTTTTCACGTTTTCCTTTTTCTTCGCCAAATACCTCGAGCAGAACGAGGAGTTTGACCCTGTGTCAAGAAGGGCATGCGTCACAAATGATTTATGTCCGCCAATTCTGGTGACTCGGACCGGCACCATGGGCAAAGCTTACACTGATACCCCTCCCTAGTGACATGGTTGCTCTCAGCATCACTGTCATCACCATGTACAGACTTAACATGTCTGCTGTGTGCTATACGACCAGTAGCCTGCTGTTCAATAACAGGACTACCGTTGGTGTTTACCTGATTATCAGTGTGAGGCTCATTAACTCCCGCATTTCTGTGTAAAAATAGAGATGTTTACCAAAACCTGTTTTGTACGTGTATGCCTAAAAACTTGTGTCCACGTCACACAATCCAGTGCACCAGCTGACACCCAGGCGTACAGTAGCATTGGAGCCAGACGCACACGACGCCTGGAGGCGGGTCTAGCCGTAGTGCTATTTCTATCTTAGATTTGTTTGGTTTTCATCGTTTAGTAAGCGTTTCCACACTGTGAAATTAACGTCTCGAATGTCTAGTACCAAACCTGCAAATAAGACTGATAAATTTGCACATTTTACGTGTTTTGTGACTGTTGATCTGTGGCATGTTTTGATCATGTAAATTCCGGCGTCACGCCATGTGTCTGGAGTGGAGAAAGGGAGCAGCTAGTAACGAAAACGATGTACTATGCTGGTCTATATATGACTATATTCCTATATTTCTCCCTGCACACCCGTTGATCTGTTGATAAGCCTTTGTATAGACGTAACAAGGTTTTGGACCGAGACTTGGAGATAGGCCCATATCAGATATCTGGCCTAGGCCTGTATAGAGCCGAGATTAACATTTGGGTCTATTGATCATCATCATTGACAGATTCTGGTATGCTTAGACAAAAATAAATAATGTACCGTATCCTTTTAAATGATTAATAAAATGACTTTGTTTTAGGCCTGGGCCTATGTTAGGAATATGCCTAAATCTGGGATTTTTAGATCTGTTTAAATACCCATATTTTAAAATTTCAATAGAAATATGTGGATATTTAGCCTTCAGGGTTAACTGCCAAATGAACATCGGTGTAAAACTTTATTTATATACTAACAATTAAATGGGAAATTGTTGCAAGGCGGAAGAGGTAAGGGATTGTATATCTACATCAAGTTTTTTCAAAAAATAGGCCTAAACATATGTAAGCCTCTTGTTACATAATGAAACGCAGTTTCAAGATCATGATTGGCTAAGGTTTGCCTTTTGAACAGTGCTAATAAGTTTTAATTTGTGCAAACCAAAAACGTTAAAAATAAAATGAATATAAATAATTCTTAGGATTGGGGCTTAAAAGCTGATTTCTTGGAAGAAGGCATATTTTCCTTGGCTTACTGTCACTAGGCCTAGATTAAATGTGACTAAGACGCATCTAGTCTATGCGCCTGAGTAGTTTGTCAGGAGTGTTCCAAATTCTGTGTAAATATGGTCCAGTACAAAATTGAATATTATACTTAAAGTGGTTGGATGGCGTCCAAATATTGGAATTAAATCAGTGAAACGATTAGGATAGGCCAGTCTCCTAAGCAAAACACAAAGACCTTGTATGTCAGAACATTTCTGTCTGTTTCTCAGGGAAAACCCGTGGGGAATCCGACGAGCAGTTGCCAACCTTCGAAGATCTTTCTGGAAGCGGAACAGCTTTAAGCATTCAGTTTCTGTGTAGTTTTCCAAACGTAATTCTTGGTATTGCGAATAATGTGGAACATCTGTACATAGTGCACTGTAGAGCATTTGGACTGTAGAATAGAAGAAACTCCTCTGCATCCAACAGATCGCTAGCTATCAGCATGTCGATTTTCGAGCCTGAAAGAAAACACAATTCGACAAAAATGTTCTGACGGTAAATATAGGCCTAATTTATGCAAGTCCATTATAAAGATTTTTTTTTCACAGTTAAAATGTGTAGACCTATACCATCTCACCTCTTCATGTCAGGATACCCCAAATGCTGCTACATTCATTCTCACTAAAATCAGGACCCTAGGCAACTACTGTAATAGCTATCTAAATACAATTGATGGCCCCAACAAATGTATTCGTTCACTATATAATCTGCTGTGTCGCGGTCTATAAATGCTACAGGCGTAGGCCTATACCAGACTTATGTAGAGGTAGGCCTTTAGGAGTTTTAACAGGTAGAAATTACACAGACTGTTTGTCATAGAGTTTTGTTTCCAGCCATTTCACTTAATGAGCAACGATTTTTAAACCATGAAGCATTTTTATATGCCTGGTTACGCTTTTAGAATTTTTTCGATGATAGCATTCGCAATGAAAAAAAAAAAGACTGATCCCGCCCTGATCCACGCACTGATGTCAAGGTTCAGAACAGTGATACATGCATAAATTCCGGCACAACATTGAGTTAGATAGCTGGGAGATTTAACAATCAATAACTACAATTGCCTGTGATGTTGCAAGCAGTCGCAAAGATACCACAAATGTACTTAATTCAGTCTGATACCTCAGATTCTCCTGCTGTCGTCTGCGCTAAAGCACAACTTCCGCTCCACGAAGCTTCAAGCGTACAAGGTAAGATTTGCTAAAGCAAATTTGCGGCGTCTGAAACGTGTACGGCTAGTCTAGCCGTACAGGTGAAAATCACGATTTGCTAAACCTGTCTAATCTGTTGTGGTCCTTACCGCACCCATTCACATTACACGTCATTTTCCAACCACATTTAGCATAGGCGAGACCGCCCTTTAAGCAACTGAAACATAATTTATTGGTTATAACGAACTCTCGTCTTTCCTTTACGGACAAAGTGTTGAACTTATGACATCTGTGTAAGGCATATTGAGAACCACACAATTTACACGCATTCTTACTCTCGTCATTTACAGCATGAGTATTGTACACTTGAGGCCTTTTGCCTTTTCCCTGTTTGTTTTCATTCTTACCATGAGTTTTCTCCCCTGCCAAGCCAAATACTGGATCATTCATTTCTTTCTGTGATATTTCTACGAAAACAACCAAATCTTCAAAATCTGGTAATTTGTGCTTTTCTACCTTAACCCTTCGCACCCGAGATCGCCATTTACACTGAAGGTGAAAGGTAGTCGATCAACTAACTTAACAAGGTTCGTTTGGTTGTTCATTTCACTAATTTTGCCAGAAGAATGTAAAACTTCCAAACATTGTCTCAACTCGTCAGTATATTGCTGAAGTGCCTTTCCATCGGTTCCCTTAAGAACATTTCCTAAAGTTACTCTCTTTACCCAGCTTTGTATGACGTCAAACTCGTCACCATACCGGTTGTTTAATATTTGGATTGCCCTGTGGTAACCCTCACTAGGCTCCACACCCATACAGCTGCTAACCAAATCTTTTGGCTTACCTTCACATGACTTCAACAGATGTAACAACTTAGTTTTTTCGTCAGCTAGTTCATACACACTTTCGAATGAGCGGATGAATGTCCAATACTTCAATTTGTCCCCAGTGAACTTTGGCATTTCCACTTTGGAAATGTTCATCAGGGTTAACACCCTTTGTTGTTGTTTCTGGCTATCGAGTGTTAAAGCCAAAAGCGAATCTGACTGGTTGACCTCACCAGACCTGAGACTGTCCTTAACGGGGGTCGTGCCCTAAGCGGGGTTCGTGTCGCCAGCGGGTGCCGTTTCCTCCTTGACATCTCGTCGCGGTCCCAACGGTGGATGTTCTAAGGTCATCGAAGCGCCATGATCACGTACGCTCAAATCATCTTCGAGATCTTGTTCATTCTCCAGTTCTCTTAAAGTTTCCGTTTTACCACGCTCATGAGCAGCTTGTACCGCGAGTACGTTCCGCTCCTTCTCTTGGTTGAGCTCTAACTGAGCCCTCTCATATTGCTGCTTTATTTCAAAAGTTCTTCATTTACTTTATTTGCCAGTTCCTCGGCTTCCGCAAGTTGCCTTCGCATGGAAATTTTTTATCCAGTGGACCGCACCGATCCAACACGTCCGCTATTCGCACGGACATTTCCACGGGGCGAAGTTCGATTGATATAAGGTCCTACTTGTTGCAGGCATTGAGTTATCGCGTCTTTCGCGTTCGTCACATAATTCATATTTTCCTCCTCCAACACGTGGATAGCAAAAGCAGCACATTTTGCTTCAATATCAGGGAGCGACTCTTCAAGTTCACTCGCTCTCTTTTGCACAATTCCAGGATTTTCCTTTTCGGAAATGAGCTTATTGATATTGACTCGTCTTGTTATGCCCGCTCTGGCTCCAGATCGGTTGTCCCGCAACTTTTCTGTCTCTGCCATTGTTCGTTTTCGCGAGAAACAACAGTTCTTTTGTTTCCGGCTTTCTCTCAATTCCTAAGCACATAATTGATTCCATGTATATATTTCTTCACTTTTCCTGCCAACTAACACCAGCCCAAACTTCTTGCTCTGTTGTCATACTCAGCAACAACATTTTATTTCATTGTGAGTTCATGGCTTGCACATTGCCCATAGAACGAAAATTGCGCTTGTGCTATCTATTGTTAGGAAGAAGTGAGGAGTCAAAACTTGTGTTGAACCGGTCGTTATATGCCTGGAACTTTCCAGAGTCTTTCACACGTTATACACACATATCGTGGAGTATCACAACAAGATAATGACCAACCATTAATGAATACCGACCGACGGTCAACGTGTAATGGTTAACGAATAACGTAACCCATAACGGTTAACATAACGGGTAACGTAACCTAACGGTGAAATCTGCAAGTACAGAAATGAAGTACCAAAACTTACAAAGAGTTCAAATAAAGCATGTATAAATCATAGATGTGCAGATACACAGCAGATACAATAAATGTAAAATTCAGACAATAATGTAAATCGAAAGAGTAAGTTACTTACAAACTGTTGGAGGTTCTGCAGCACAACCAAAGAGTACGAAAATGTCTGGCCAGAAGAAACACGTCCTCTCCCAGCGAAGGATTCCGTGTCAACTGACCAACACGCGGGCGCCCGTTTGTCTTGTTAAATTACATTAAGACGTCAACTACATAGCATCGGAAGCTCCCACGAATAAACTTGCAAGTTCAATGTTAAGTACACCTAAATGATAGTTCATAATATATATATGTATATGTGTGTGTGTGTGTGTGTGTGTGTGTGTGTGTGTGTGTGTATGTGTGTGTGTGTGTGTGTGATCTTCATAATTCCAAATTATAATACAAGGCTGTAACTATGCAATTTTTAGCATAACGCCACAGAAAGTTCTAATTCTCCAATATAAATGCTTTATGAAAGTTTCACATTTCAACCTCAACACTTGACAGAGCCACTCAGGTGACTTCTTGGGAATCACTTTACGACATAAAGTGACAATTCTCCTTGTCAAGCATTAATTAACATGCCACATCTGAACACAACCTATCAATCGATGCAATAGCTCATTGCCCGGTAAGGGGAAAGTCAAATATAACCCGAAAAACCATAACGGTTACGAGTTGCCAAACCGCGAGACTACCATGCATATAAATTGTTTGAGTTTAAGGTGTATTCAAATCTTCCAGAATAAAAAAGTGACTCAATAAATATAGCCAATTCTAGGAAAAACTCTGAAAGACTGATACAAAGTTAAAGACTCGTAGCTCACCACCAAAATCAGACTGACCGAAGTTATAGCCCCTTCCATCATAGGCACCAGGTGTACGTCCATCTCCCTCATGTTCTTCATTTTCATTGATAAAACCCTTATAAATTTCAGAGCCACAGCCAGTGCACACACTATAAGTCATTTGGTGAATTAGAATTAGATCAGATCAAATTTGATATCCTGTAGAACCCAGCCAAGCGTCAACCAAGACGTTGGCGTATATTAGTGTGAGGCACAGTCAACAAACCCCCGTTTCCTCACAGGTCAGTGATTTTCACGAAAGGTGATGTTGAGGTTCGTGAAATTTAACAGTCTGATTGCTTAATAGGCCAGCAACCAAGACGTGACAGATGAGAATGGAAGTTGCTGTAGCGCAAAATTGCAACATTTAGTTTGTTGTGGTCTAGCCAAAGCAAGACTCTGTTAGAGATTATGCGCAGTGGTTGATTGCAGAGCATTTGATTCATAAATCCAGATTCATCAGGTATGTGTGGTATTGTTCACACAGATTGTCTTGACTGTCTTTATGTACAAACATTTTATATGACAGCCGTGTTAGTGTATTATGGTGCTAAATAAGCTGTGTAGATATGCGATTGAGATTGAAGAACACGTCTGAAAGGGTACCGCATTTTAGTATAACGTGCAGCTGTGTAGTTTTTTCACATTATGATCATTGGTGTTCGATGGTGAACATTCCACAGATTTTGGGAACACGTTTCATTGATGAGCTCCGACCGTCATTTTGCGAGTGCTCGAAACCAATAACTGTAGACAGATCAACTCTAACAATAGCCTTCGTCATTCACATAGCAATGCAGAAAGTTGTCCAGCGAAGGCATTGTCAACATAATTTTCGAATATAGCAACCTCAAGCGAAAAATCCACAGAGCACAAAGACGTGTAAAATGATATGTAACTGACAAGACTATTTTACGATAATGTGTATAGATGTGTAAGAATGTGAATGCTGCTGCAAGAAATCTGATCTTTCCTTCTGAACGTTTAAACATACCCTTGCTTCATTATTGCAAAATTATAGCTGGTGAATTTCTAAAAGTCAGTTTACACATGAGGACTTCTAACGGTCCCTCTCCGACTTTCTGCTGCTATACGACACTGAAATTGTTATATTAATCCTCTGGATGCCTGCGAGGATATGTTTATTTTAGTATTGTCACAATGACATTTTTCTTCACCTTCCGTGCTCAGCTTGTGAAGATCTAAATATCTTAAAGTACATCAGGGATCAGACGACACACATATATATTGAAGAGTTTGAATGTGTGTGTGAACAGGATTTCGTGCTCAATTTTATGTGTGTATAGTGTATTAAAAGTTAAACATCTCCCTACGCCTGTATATTGTCAATACCAGACACCAGCCAAGATATATGCAATGTCATGGCCTGTTTCTAAATTTCTAATGCAGATACAGCGATTTTTTTTTAAAAACCACTATTTTACATTAAAGTAAGCAAAAAAAAAACAAGACAAAACATAAAAAAACAAATACAAAAAAAAAAAAAAAAAAAAAAAAAACCCACAAACAAAAAACCCCCAAAAATTATAAAAAATAAAAAACAAGACAAATATAAAATCAAATCGTTGCTATTCCCAATGTTGAGGGGGTTGTATCATGAGCACTGATAGATGTAAGCTTAAAGTTACGGAGTACAACATGTTAAGTTGTAATTGTGTAAATTTACTTGACTGCTCTTGAAACCTGCCCCGACGTACCAGGTGTGCATAGGTGCCCACTAGTCAGATGACTATGCATGGAAAGACGTCACTCTCTCCAGTAGAGTTGTCCAGGGAGTGTTGGAAATACACGTCTCATCAAACAACTGAAAATAACTAAACGACTCAACAGATTTACTCAACATGACAAAGTGCAGTCATAGTGTGGAAGATAATGCAGATTGTACCAAGTTTACTTAGCATTATTGAATACAATATCTGTTTCATTGGAGATACCCTCGTAGCAGTTGTAATCGCCGTCAGCCAGAAACGTAAAAAAAGTCACATTTACCTTGTGAGTGCATATTATATCGCCTTGCCAACTTGCAGTGATCAGACTGATGCAAATGCAAATGCATTTAATTGCATGCAGCATCTCTTGCACAAGAGGAAGAACAGGTATAAAGTGAACAAAAGCCACGCACAAAAACTGTAAAATAAGTTAACTGACGCACTTAAACTTCGAATGCCACTTCACGCAATATAAACTATGGACACGATAATGCAAGTTTTCTGCACGGAAATGGTATTTCTAAACATTTGCATTGTGATCTTAGAGTAATTGCTGAAGATAATTTCCAGTCCATCTCAAAAGGAAGAACAGTGGCATATAGGTGACAATAGACGCATTAAGATAATTAATCGCTGGATAACTTGAACAACATTATTGCTGCAGACAAAAATACTGTGATAACATAAACTATTATGTTGTTAATATTTTGCATTACCCACTTCAGCATACTGCTTGTATTCCCTTTATTTGGCGTAACCGGTGTCATCTTCTGTTTCGTCCCAGTCCATACCATATACAGATGCATTAGGACAGCGCATTTCGTAGATTGAGACATTATACAGAAGTTTATAACGTGAGGCAAAATTTATTATGGCACAGGAAATCTATTAAGACAAACATAGTGAGGCATACAACTTGATAGAGGCAAGTCAAGATGCCCTTACTTTATTGATTGTATTTCTCCTTTGCTAGAATGCGCCATCACAAGTTTGATTACTTCATGTTAAAATGCAGTATCACCACACAAGGAAAAAGTTAAACGGATTCTGCGCAAAGTCGCGGAAAGGGAATGTGCTTGGTTAGTTCATCGGACACACAACAGGGATCTTGCGTGCAGGTCCCGATGTATCCTATCATTTTCTTTTGCCGTCTACACAGCCTGCCGGTGAGTCAGGAGAGTCAAACGGTGCCAGTTCTTCCAATTCTCTTTATTTATCATTGGTACAGCTAGATGATAAATTTTTGGTACAAGTGTGTAGGTCTATTTGTTTAGGAAAAATACTGAAGCGAGCAGTTCAAAAAGAATACGTCAACAGTTGATAGGACCTGTTTAAAACCACGAGCTGCCTTTAATGGGTGACTGCCACGTCTCAAGTCAGGATGGAAATGTATTGCTCCCGAACAGCATTGGAAGATGCACGTTGATATTGATAATTGCTGTATCTCTCCCTTTTGCTGTATTTAACTTTGCTCCCATTGTTGGGTTGAAAGGTACCGACATGGGTAATGTCTTTTTGAACTATATTGTTATAATAGGAAATATGTACACGTAGACTATCTGCTTTCTAAAAAGTACCAATAATTATATTCAGTCAAGCTCGATTAAAGATTAAACGTGGCAGCTTGGCATCGGGAAAATATTTCCTCCGCGGTGGCTTGCGATTTAATGACAAAACACAACTATTGACAATTGGTCGGGCAGTTTTTACAACGCCTTCCTCCCCATCCAGCAAGCCTTCATTCCGTGTTATTGTGTGCCGGTATTAGAGACCACATGGTAAGGAGAGCATTTGAATATTGTGATTCTTTGCCGTAGAAACAAATAGTTTTATGAATTATTTATTATTTACAAATAAATGAACAATAACCCTCACCACCACCTCCCAACAAGAACATGGATGTGAATATCTTCTGCCAGGCAAATTAATCTTCGTATTCAAATGGCGCTGAATATAGAAAACAGCTCATTGAATGTGTTCTGGTGAGCCATTAAACCAAGTACTATCACGCGATTCATATTAGACAAATATTCCAAACTAAACCTTATTCAGTCAAGGCAAGGGCCTAACAAAGTACAGCTCCGTTCAGCATCTGAGTAGGTAGGGAGCCTATTTGTACTGGCAGACCATGAAGGCCAATTTATAATCCCGCGCATCCAACTTACGTGCATTGCATGATTTTGAAATATACAGCACTTGACCTTGTGTACATAAGTTAATCAATTGATCTGTCCTCGACTTTGGGTTGCCGTCCTAGTGTACCCCTCAATAGGTTTTATTAAAATTGCTCATCTGAGCTTATGTGATGTTTATTCGTCAGTCGACCGTTCACACTAAACATTTTTTTCTTTGAAAGTCCCAGCTCGATCCTTTTCAAACTTAGTCGGATATTATGACTCCTGTCATTTAATTCTGTTCCAAAAATCCGTCAAATAAGGATATAAGAAAATTAAAACGATCACTTTTTTAAATTTCTGGATATAACGAAACAATTGTCAGATGGATTTGAGGTTTATATAAATGATGTGGTAAATATGTAAATGTACGAATTATAGGTGACGTTTTATAAAATGCGTGTCATACAGTTGAGATTTTTCGTTGGTAAATGTGTCAAATCAGGGGAGAGGTGTTTTCTTTCATCCTAAATAGCAATGGCGCACATAAATTCGTAAAGAAGAAGTCAAACAGTTACAGCTGTAGAAATGTTGCCTGTGGATGGATACACAATATTTGTTTACTAGAGGATGATAGTAACAGCGCTCTGACTTTAGATTTTTTAAACTCGGGTACTTTACAGTTAGTGGATACTTCCCCATTGGTGACAATAAAGTCAATGACTTTAAAGATGGTAGGTCACATCCTCCCCTCCTCCCCCCCCCCCAAAAAAAAACCCCGTCAGCTAGATTCATCTCAAAATTTCTGAAAAGAAAAAAATCCTTTTTGTGTGTTTTATCTATCTCCGAAAAGCTTTCGATGCTGTGTGGCATCATGGACTATTCTACAGATGTTTGAATTGCAATATTGGCGGTTTTATGTATAATATATTGCTAGACATGTATGATAAGTCGTTTGTTCAAAATAAAGTCAATTCGGGATTATCAGAAAAAAATAGATTTGAATAATGGCGTAAAACAAGGATGCATGCTAAGCCTAACTCTATTCAATTCATTCACCGATGATTTGCCAGAAATTTTCACACATTACTGTCATCCAGTAACTATATATAATGGAAAATTAAACTGTATGCTCTGTGCAGATGACCTGATGCTGATTTCGGACAGTGAACATGGCTGATAATGTTGTTTGGATAAATTACACGCAAATTGTAAAAACTGGAATTTGAATATGAATGTCGAAAAATCCAAAGTAGTTATATTAAATAAATCTATTGAAAAATTATGGGGCACTTCTTTGTTGGTAATAAGGAGCTAAATATAATTAATAAATATACCTACTCGGCATCGAAATGACATCTAATGGAAATTTTGCTGGAGCCATAAAACATTTATGTAAAAAAGCCAAAAAAAGCCTCTTGGACGCTTAAAACATACCCTGTTTGGTGAAAAAATGACATTTGTTTATATTTGGATTTATTTGATAAACTGATTGCCCCAATATTTCTTCATGGCTGCGAAATATGGGGTGCATATGTATCTCCTATAATTTGTATCGGTTAAGACAATATATAAGGTTATTTCAGGACTGCATTCGAAAAGTTATATTTAAGTTTTTTTGAAATATACTTATGTATAAGTGAACTCTAAAGCATGCAATATTACGGTCTTGAGTGAGCTTTTCCATATTCTCTGAAAATACTGAAGACTACATGTAAAAACTGGTACCGAATTATAACCATGAAATATTGTTGTATGATGCCTTCAACTGTCACTTCGAAATTCTGCCACTGACTGACTCTATCTGGTTAAACACTGTGAAGAACACCCTAAAATTAATCAAATGCAAAGATATTTGGAACAAAGCAGGCGATGAATTTGCAGACCCCTTCGCCAAATATTGTACAAGAATTATTACAGGAGACATTTCTTATTCAATGGCACACTGACGTTTCTATACAGTCTTTTCCAGATTTAAAAAAAAACATATTCAAAATTTAAATCAAAGTTTCAAATGGAAAATTACTTACTGGTATTTAAGAATATAGAGGAAAGAAGAAACTTAACCCGATAGAGAATCAGTGCACATAATTCAAATATTGAAAAAAGGAGACACAATAGGCCAGTTAAAGTACCAGTAGATGACAGAATATGTGACTTGTGTTTTGGAATAGAAGACGAAATTCATTAAATTTTAACTTGTCAAAAATTCGGTGAAGCCAGGAAACAACTTATTGATAACAGATTGATTGTCAGAATTACTAGCTGATTTTGAATATTTAACTCCAGAAGATAAACTTATTAAGCTAATGAAATGTGATGACGTGGAAGTAATTTGGAATTTGGGAAAACACAAAACACAAACTGTAAAAATTAGAGGAAAGTTGTGATGGAAAGGTATCCTATTCTTTTGGTTCAACTCGATACACATATGTTTGTATCGGATTTTTATATACAGTTATTACTATCATCTTCATATGTAAGTATTGTTTATGCTCCCAACAGGTTTGCTGAAGGGGGATCTTTACAATATGGATTATGATGGCACTGTTTTTTTGGCTTTTTCGTTTTTTTGTTTTTGTTTTTGTTTTTTTGTTTTTTTGTTTTTGTTTTTTGTTTTTGTTTTTGTTTTTTTTTGTTTTTCAGACCCATCAGTAAAATACCATGGTTATTTATAAAATGGTGCAGCTGCAATAAAGGCCATTCATTCATTCATTGATTCATTCATTCATTCACTCATTCATTCATTTATTCATCCATTCATTCATTCAATCTTTGTCGGTGTCTACCTGGGGTAATCTCTTCCAGGAGTATTTGAATACTTCCACTACGGTGATTTTAGGATAATCTTGTTATTATTTCTTTTTCTTTTTCCATTTTTTGTGTTTTCTTTCTGGATATACCTTTAAAAAAGCCACCTTCTCGAAAATCACTTTGAAAATGCACAAGCACACTCGTGTGGACCTGTAATTTGTGCACTTATTGGTAAAAGGATGGTGCTACATGTTTTCAAGTTTTTGAAGATTTGTTTCTTTGTTTTCACTATTTTTATCCCCATCTGCCAATTAACATTTCGTACATTTTTTCAAGTTGGTGGAAATGCAGTTGTACTCTGTTTCCGCATAGCTGGTTCCTATACGGATAACTTCAAACGTGACATATTTGCTTGTATTTTGGCAATGGTAGATCCCAGGCCTATGGTTACTAATAAACCCCTTCAGGAATGTACCATTTTGCTTTCTTTGGTCAATTTTAGTCTTGAGTGAACTTGAGTAGCCTTGAACTTGAGCCAAATATTAGCTGATATCTTAATTATAGAAGATCTGTCACCTTTCATTAAAAATTATAGATCAAGACAAACATTTCAAATTGTGGTGATGGTCTTAAAAAGATGCCCTCTATGTGTTTCGAAGATCACTGCGCAGCTTTTGTCTGTGCACTTAAAAGTCAGTCAAGTATATGACTGTCACAGGCCACCAGTTTAACTATTTGCCCCGATACAGCTTAGGTGATAAAACATATTTATTGCAGATTATATTTCTCACTGTACTTTTTGCCTCTGTGAGGAATCAAGTTCAATGTCACTTTGTGTCCAAAATTGCAAAGATTGTTTTTTTCTAAATTTACTGAAATCTCCTTGATAAAAATCAAATTTGTTGGGTTGTTTGTTTTCTGTGAGAGATACAAATTTTGTCAATGGAAGATGATAGTATTTTGCCTTCCTCTATTTTCTCTTCTCCCATCCTATGCTTCCTCTCCCCTTTGTCTTCTTTCATGTTTCCCACTTCCTTTTCCCTCCTATTCCTACTGCTCTTGCCTTCACTGTCCTTTCTCCTCCATTAATCTACTTTCCCGTCACTCTGCACATTTGTAGATTTCCCGTATAAAAATATTTCTTTATGTGCT
>OZ026623.1:75571130-75606130 GCA_964020975.1 Hermodice carunculata | reverse complement strand
TCATTTTTAGATGGCTGAAATCACGTATATTTTATAATGTGATGTGTGAAAACTGGAGTAGCGAAAAGGCAATTTCCGAAACTGAAAGTTTTCAAATGAGTTTGAGTAGTACAGCTTTTATAGAAAATAAAACACTAATTTGTTATTACTCTGCTTTCCGTGAATACTTATGATCTTGTACATAGATTTTCCACAACAGCAATGATTTTGTAGGGACGGTCAATACGTTTCTTACCACAATTACATTTTTGGACGCCTACAAACTGGCAGCCGAACCGTCTTCAAACTTGGCGTCCTTTTTAACGCAGTATGGTCTTTTCGTGCAATTGCAACTTTTTTTGTTCCAAGCTGTCCCTTAGATTGTACATCATCATCATCGTCATCATCATCATTGTAAAACATGTTATCTGAAAACGGTTGTGTATTACTTCCAAATTCTACATATAGACTTCTGGGGACACCCGGATTTTATTTGTTTTCTATTGTGTGTGTGTACTTTCTTTTATTCTTAACATGTCCACGGAGACTGTCAATTAGATTGTGTGCACGAGGTGGCGAAAATGCACCATCTGGAAAGTTCAAATACGGTTCTGTATCGGGTGATGGTGCTGGTTCCAAACATTTTTGACTACATTTTTTGTTTTGTTTTTGTTTATATATATATATATATATATATATATATATATATATATATATATATATATATATATATATGGCGGGGGCTCTTGTGTATTTATGGGTTAATTTATATATTGTAATATATTTCTATGTAAGACAATTGGATTCGCAATGGTAATTTTTATTTTCACCTTCTTTTCCAAAACCTTCAATCACATTCACTTCAAGCTTTGTAGGGTGTATATTTTCGCCTTATGTAAAACATTTAGCCAGATTCACTGCAAACTTGGGTTGAACTGTGCAACACTTGCACAAGGCACATTTCCTCCAGGTTAAGCACAATATGTGCAATGGTTTTGAAGCTGAAAACAAGCAAAAGCACACAATTATTCTTTAAAAAATAGAAAAATTGCATGCTTGGTTGAGCATATCACGTCCTGTGGTCCTTAGGAAGGCTTTCAAGTAGCTTCAAAGCAACTGTCCATTTTTTTAAATACATATTTTGAGTAGAAGAATTTTAAGATTTAGCCCCTGCCCCCCCCCCCAAAAAAAAAACTATTCATGGAAATATCTTAAAAGCACTGAAGCCTAAACATTTGAACAAACATAGAACAGACCCACCCAAGGTAAATCCCCACTATGTTTAAAGTGGACCTAATAAAAGGTTTTGGGGAAGAGTCGAAAATGATCAATTGAATAAGCTTGCTATAAAACATCTTCACAAAAGCACGGCCGGTTGTCGTACCTGCAACAAAATTAATTCACTCGGGCGGCATTGTTTTCGAAATTTGCATTGTCGCTGCAGGAGGACCATTGTACAGTTTACCAAAGGCAGATGTGTTGTAGACACGTCGTCACATATCCATCCTGAGTAAAGTCAGACTTTAAATTTCGATTCTTAGCGCTTGCATATCTAATTTAAATTTGCACACTAACTTTTGCATCATACTTCATGGCAACCTGGTTCACTACATACGTTTGATTATATAATAATTCAAAGACATTTCAACTTTTGTAGCTGCAGACAGACTGCAACAGTTTGATATCAGCATCGGAAATCAATCTCTCCCAGCAGAACAAGAATTATGTCGCTATTACTCAGCCATGGTCCCAAGGGCTGGCAGTAGAAATATCAGCTGTCAAACGAGAGCTCTGGGCCGCTATGTCAGTGTGAGAAAGAGGACAAATGCTGGTGGTAACTACCTGACAATTTGTGAAGCTGAAGTTTATGGATATCGAAGTAAGCCGCTTCATTCAGATATTTTTGCTCTTAATCAGCATAAACAGATCAACAGGAAGTTTTTTCTTTTCTTTTATGTTTTTATATTTTCTTGTAGCTGATGTTATGGGTAAGTATATGATGTCATTGGGTTGAAAGGCGGGTAATAAAGTTAATGATGCAAGTGTACAATATTCTGGTTTGCACATGCATTGTCATGAGTACATAGACTGTGTATACTGTTGCACCACATTATTCTGGTAGAACTTGAAATTTGTTCCTTCAAATTTTGTATTATCGTGATGAAGAACAAAACGAAACTAATACAGATCAATGCCTACTACCTTTTAGTCTCTGGAAGAATATATAATTATTCAAGGCAGCCCTGGTTGGTATGTATTTATGTGACCTTTAAAATAATTTGAGGTGAGGATGTATTCGATCGCCAGGTTAATTAATTTCAAAGTCCAACCAACAGGTACAAAATGTATACCAACTTCATGTAAACAACTCAGATATATGTCATTGGAATAATTCTCTCACTCAGGATAAAAGGCCTCACGCGTTTTTCAGTGTTTGCAACTTCAGGTTATGTTGCACGTTAAGGGCAATAAAGTCTCTAACCAGATATGCAAAAATTGTTTGTTCTGCAAATTAACTAATTCCTCTTGTCACTTTGCTGTATATGTGAATTGTACTTAAAATATCGTGTTTCAGTATGTCCACCAGGGTATTTCAACAATGATTGTGTACCATGTAACTGCAAGGACCCCTGCTCCCTAGAAACAGGGAGTTGTCCATCGGAGTGCTTGGCTGGCTGGACTACGGATAATTGTCAAACAGGTAGAAATCTCATTACCTGAAAGATGTGATGATGCCCAAATTTATACTGAATCTTGACAGGCATACTATTCTAAAATAGGCAATAAAAGTATGTTTGCACTTCTGCGTTAGCAAACATTGTATATAACTTGGCGTCACTTATTAGACAGTGTCATTACCATATCCAAACCGTAGTCCTAACGAAACAAATCCACGTCAATTCCGACCAAAGGCAATTTTCCTTGGAATGTATAGCTGAAACATATAAATGTTTAGTTCGTATTTACTCAAAAGAGACCAAAACGTAAGTGCAAAGGTCCACAGTGGAAAAAAAACTTTATCTAGTTTTTGACATGACAGAAAGCAAAAAGTTTTGTTTGAAATTATAGGCCTATTTTAGTAAATTGGCTTGAACAGTTGCATCATTCATGCATATACAGGACCATACAATTTATGAAAAGGGACCAAAATGTGCATAACCAATATAACATTTCCTATCCTATAATATATATATATATATATATATATATATATATATATATATATATATATATATATATATATATATATATATATATTGATATACATATATGTATAAATATATACATGTATACATATCAAACTATTGGTTAAAAACTTAATGCTGTGTACACTCATGATTGCTGAAAGCAAGGCCATCATGTCCCCAAGCACACTCGTATTGCACTGAAAAACAAAAATGATGTCATAAGTACGGTTATGTGACTGATGACAACCGACATTCCAAGCAAGATGTCTGGCAAAGAAAGGATACAGGTGTTAACTGGGATGATATCAGCATTCACTTATTTATATGGTAATGTATAATAAGTAGTATAACATGTGCACTCCTGGTGCCATAGAAAAATAGGACATTTTTGTTCAAATCCCCAGCAAAATTCTATAGTGCATAATATCATTCAACAACACGACCCTGGAGATTCTCAATAATTTACAACTGTACAAAGTGTTTCTGGGGACACTGTTAGTTTACACACTGCTGATGGTAATGAAAGAATTAGACATTTGAGAGCTGAACTCATACACTGAGGCAGTGTGGTACATATGTAGTATACTGGGTGACTGTAAGCTACAGAGGTCGTCTGAACCGCTTTTATGTTTGTTTATAGTGAGTGATAGTCACTTCGCATCAATTATTCTCCTGTGTTCACTTATGATTTCACCTTACGTGTCAGTGTCTGTTGAGATTTTAGGGTACTCCGTATTCAGTTGCCCATTCATAACCACGAGTGACAATTTTGCTTCTTTTCTATTGCTGGTAACATACATAGGCAGATCTGTACCAAAACGGGTTTAAAAGGTCACTGTTCACTGGTGTAATGACTTTGCAAATCGTTCGCTCATTTTTTTGCATATTTTAAAAAGAAAAAAAAAGAAAGACAGAAAGAAAAAAAAAGAGAAAACAGAAAACCACCAAGTCTGTTGCTTTGAATTGATGACCCTTACATTTCCTACATGTGGCACCGTGATTATAAAAAAATATCATGAATATTTGTGTTTTTTTGAAATGTTCTACTTTTTCAGCCAGTCTGCTGGCTGGGCTGTGTTCAAAAGTGCTAGGTTAAACAGTCTTTCCCAAAGTTGTGCACTCAGTGAGTGTGCTATAACTTCTGTTTACGAATTTTTGAAATATTGTATATATTGGAAGTACATGTTTACATGTTTTTCTGTACAGATTCTTGTATGTATGCGCTTTGCTGTTTGCCTGAAATTAATGGAAATTTACCGTGGATGGGTCTTTATCGAGCTTTTATGAATTGGTCACCTTCCATTGATGTTTTCTCTTCTCTTTTAATGAGTTTTTATGTCAGTCAACTGAACCTTCCAGGGATGCAGTCATTTGTTCTCCATTGCCTGTCCGTCAAAGGCAGTTTAAATGCAGTTCAGAAATGCTTTACCCACTTCCATAAACTGCAACCTAACATGGACATTCAACCCGAAAACCCCAAATTTATCATTTGTGCCAAAGATTAAAAGAAACATGATACTTGTACCACTTTGTAGTTCTCCTAACTTGTCAATCAGCTGAGTTGACAACAAGAAACAGGTAGAAGGCCCACATAGTTGTGTGTGTGTGTGTTTGTGATATTCATGAATATGAACCATTATAAATAAAAAGTTTAACTCCATTATGAATAAAAGTGGTAGAACAGAGCCTAGAGTACAATACAGCTTATGAAATATTTATCAAATAAGACATTACCTATATTCATAAGTTTCAACTCAAACATAAATGCAAAGTTAAACACAGCAAAAGACAGGGATTAAAGCATCACCAAAGCATCAACATTCATTTCCCAGTACCAATATGAATAAATAAATTTCACTCCTGATTTCAGACAGAAAGTACCCCCCCCCCCAAAAAAAAATATATATATATATAAATATCGTGGTTTTAAAAGGGGTCCTATCAACCTTTCCAATATTGTTCCTTTAACTACAGACCTCACATATAAGCATGACCACTAACAGCCCAAATTCTGTTTTTATTTAATGTCAAATACAGCAAAATCATAGGTTGAAAAATGAATAAAAGATCAACAAGTATCTTTGAATAGTAATGTGATGAAATAAGTTACATCCCAAAGGTGGGTGCTAGGTATACCTACCAAGATTTTGAACAGATCATGCTGCAGAAATTTTTTAAAATTGTTGAATTGTTTTTTACTTTTGGTGTTCACTTTGACTTAGGTGTCCTTGCCAGTATACTTGCCAAGTGTTCAGTTGTTTATTTCAGGTGTTGATAGGCATGTGACTCGTCTCTAGGTCCTTAGCCACTCACACATGGTAATGGGCTTATGAGGGTCCAAGTTGGACTGTGCATAAAGTATCTCAAACTCGAAGGACAATTGGTTCAAACGGCTTCCACCACATGAAGGTGTTGATTGTCTTCTCCCATGCATCAGGCTTCTGTACAGATTAACAGTGAGGGTCCTCTTTCTGGGAGTAGTTTTTTCACATACCCAAACTCACCAATTGAACTGACTACTCTAGCAGAGGGTGTTACAGTCACACCCTCCAAAATGTGTGGTTTCATAACCATATCATTGAAAGTACTTTATTCTCCTGTTTTAATTGCATGTGTGAACTGTAGGTAGATTTCATGTAATCGTGTCGTGTATACTTCAGCCGCCCATATCCAGTTGGGGCCTCCAAAGGCAGCTTTGTTAGACTCTCATTTAATCATTTAATCAAGCAACTGAGGAAGTTTGTAAAACATCTAAGTGAATGTAATGGACCGTAGCCAATTAGGGGAATGCCATAATCACACTTACTCCAAATGTCCCTATGCCTATGTATCTAATTTCAGTTTCGTTGGAAAAATAAAATAACAAATTGAGAGCCTAATTATCAAAATTGACCAAAGGTTACTCAAGTTAGGCACAGAAAGCTCTACCTGGCTGAAAGTAGTGCCGAATAAAAAGTGTCAGGGGGCAGCTGCAAAGCAGCAGGTGGTGTGTACACACGGATCAGCCTGCAGGATAGACTATACAGTGAAGCGTGGGGGGGGGGGGGGGGGACGAGGTGGATGTGCAAAAAAGGGTGAAAATCTCTGGTTGGATGGTAGCTGAGTTGCACACCTAATGTATTGCTTACATACATAGAAAGGAGAGTCACCACAGGAGAGTAGAACATTCTAGTGCCCATATTAAACACCTTCTATAGCATTTGTTACGCACTGATACTATATTACAGGAAATGACATTTTATTGGTAAGGCATGAAGATCAATGATATCCAATATGATTTTAGTCTTTATTTTTTTCATACCAAATGATCTGCATTACACACGTAATTGAAATATGACACTGTATAAACTATTCCATGGTAGAACAAATAGTACTTTTGCTTGAATTTATAATCAGCGTCCCACATTAACTTTTATAAATTCTTGTTTCCATTCAACATTAAGATCTAATGAATAGAGCGTATGCACGGTCGCCATTTTGAATAAATTAGCGCCATGTTGGGAAATTGCATTCCGGGATTAATTGTAGTACGTTGCTGAGATCAGTCTACGAGCTGCATTGATATTAGATAGCTCGACGTGATAAGTTTCACTCGTTGCTTAGCGAGTTTTTTCACTAATATAATCGGACAAATGTAACACATATTTGGTTTCTGAAAGTGTAGTATATAAACTATCTGGTCTCCAAAAACAATGTGGCAAATGTAAGTCTTTAAGGAGGAAAAATAAGTTAAAGTTAAGGATGTCCTTGAAGCTTCAGCCAATATCATCAATTCCGTGTGGTCTTTTTTGTTTGCTTGCATCCCTACTTTATTATTTTTTTCTTTCGCTTGTGGGTATGTTTTTTTTCCTTTCTTTTTCTCCTTTTCCCGGGTTAAATGGTGCGTTTCGACCTAACTTTAAGAAGTATGATTTTTCTTTGACGCGGAGGTCTGTCTTTCAGTGAGAAATAATCCCTGGACAAAATGAACATAAGAATGCAACAGAGAGACCACATCCATCTGGTTGAGCGCAGGCTTCAATGATCTTTCAATGAGGGGAAACAGCAAACCCGTTTGCATATCGTACTTAGCGAAAATGTCATTTTTGTGTGCGTTTACAGTAACTGTAAAATAAAAGGCATAATTATGCTAACAACAATTTGCACATACTTCAACAGTTTCTCTTCAAATCAGGAACGAACACTTGGGTTGAGACATCCCTTTGGTAATCAAGAGGTTAGGCAGACATATACAAACGAACAAGTGTACGTGCAAGACACATTTTGCTCCTGCAAACACTCTAGATTTGTGTGTGTGTGTGTTTCTCTTGGTTTAAACGTATTTAATTTCTTAAAATACATGTACGATTGGGAATCAGGCAACGCCTATATGAGCCCATCTCTTGTGCGGATATCGATGCAACTTTATATATTTAAGCGTGTTGCACATCTTTGCAATGTACATGACTGTATATTATTTCAGTAATTCTTTTTATTTCACACAATTACCCTAAAAATACCGAATTTTAAAAAGGGAAAACAACGTGTTAGCGATATGGAATTTGGTTCCTACGTCTTCAAAGTGTGGTCTCTGAAACCATTAGTACATGCTAAGTACTTGGCCTTTCTTTGTGTTAACGATGTTTGCATATAATTAATCACCCAGTGCTTAAGCTATGAAAGAGTTTATGAGATTAGCACAAGTACTGGTTGCTTTAAAAATACTACTTGTGAAAACGACACGCCAAGAAACAACACATAGGTTCTTAGTTGAGGACCGCATTGTAAAAATATCTGTAGTTTTAAATGTTAAAATGAATATTTTAATGACATGTCAAAAATGGAATATTTTGCCCTTTTGTTTGGCTATGATTAAGAAAACTCAACGCATAGGTTTAAACATATGTATTTCTACAGGATTTCCCAACAGTACTTCTAGATGACTAATAACATGGGTTGTCGAGCTGAATATGACTGAGGTGAAAGAGCAAAAACCTCAGCTTATCAATCTGATTAATTTGTGCTACAAATGAACACGTCCCTGTTTCAATGTATGACATTGCATAATGAAAGTTAAACATTTCCTATTTTCATGTCTGACCCGGATTATTCCGAAATCAAAGTTTGTAGACGAAAACATAAGTTTGAAACAAGTCTGTTCAAAACTACATGTATTTATCTTTGGCAAATCAGTAATAAAAGAAGAAAAATATTATATTTTAGGGAGCGTAATCTTTCTTTCTTCCTTTTTTATTTTCTTTCTTTCTTCCTTTCTTCGTTTATCTATCAATCCATCTATCTATCTTTATATCTATCTATCTATCTATCTATCTATCTATCTATCTATCTATCTATATATATATATATATATATATATATATATATATATATATATATATATATATATATATATATATATATATATATATCATATTCTTTTATCATTGGCCATAGTGTTTATACATTGGTTGAAAAGCACACGATACGATTTTGTTCCTAAAGGAAAATGATTCAGATGACAGGATTACCCAGTTGGAATAAATATATAAAATAAACTATGAAGACTAATCGCAATGTGCAAATGTCATCATTCAAAGTTACACAATTTTCAGTTCTGGAATATCAGGCGATCATGAGCACAAATTTACACAATTTTCAGGCCTTTCCAGGACAGGAAATTCTTCTTATCCGTGGTTTTCCCAGTTTTTTTTTATTTGTTGGCAAGGGATAAAATTTACGTTGTTTGTCTCAGGAAAAATTTGTAAAGCACACAGCCAAATAACAAATTAAACGTCTCATGGCTACCTGTGTAATTTCATAGTTGACACAGGTATCACAGGTATCGCCATAACGCCTCGCATACTACAAATAGGCCCACAATGCACTGCGCGTCAAAAACTTTGGCGCATGCGCTGTGTCTTGAGTATACCATCTTTTAACATTTTCTAGAAAGCAAATTGGAATGTCTATCAGTAGAAACAACACAACTGCATAAGTAATTGACAAATTCCACACATGTTCAACTATCAAGAGCTAATTATGATCTCTCACACAATATTGGCACGCATCATAAATGTATAGCCTTTCCTATGAATTTCATAGTGGATCTTGAATATAATTGAAGTAAATTATAGTCATTTGCCTTACAATCAGTTAATAATATATTTGCTTACATATTTTTTTTATGTTGTATGTTTTGAACTTAGGATGATACATTGAAATTTTGACCCAAGTTAAAGAAGAGCAGTGTAGGCAGTCTTTCATTATTTCACTCTTTGATGTTACAATATTTTCTTACGACGCAAAACGTACATTCATTCCTCTTTACGTTAAGGATATATGAATCCGTATTTCCATTTAAATGGGTTCCCTACACTTATATATATATATATATATATATATATATATATATATATATATATATATATATATATATATATATATATATATATATATATATATATATACCAAGGGAATACAATATACAGAATTTAATATATACATAAATTAAGATTGAATAAGTAAGTATATTTTTGTTAATGTCTTTCGTTTCACCTTTTTTCTAATGCTGCAAGCTCTTCAACCGTCATAAATATTGTTCAGTGTTGGACTTGTTTGTATGAACATTTCACACATTTGTGACAGTAAATGTCAGTTAAGCTCCCAACAATGTTTTACAGCTACACCTAGAAATGTTTCAAATACAAATACAATTATTATATTTATCTATCTTGCTCATAAATTTTACACTGGCCTTTGACAATTATTGAGATGAATTATGGTCAATGACCTTACAATAAGTGTATAATATATTCAGTTGCAAAATATATGTAATTTTGCATTTTTAAAACTTAGGATAACACATTCAGATTTTGACTCAAGTTAAAGAAGAGAAGTGTAGGTTGTCTTTCATTATTTTTTGGGTCTTCCTTTTATTCATTCTTTGACTCTTCTGAATTTACCTCTTTTGTAAAATACATGTATTGTTTCCAATATCGTGCTCTCTCTTTCTCTATCTATCTATTTATTTATATCTTTCTCTATATATATATTGACAGAGAGAGAGACAGAGACAGAAAGAGAGCCACAGACAGACAGACAGACAGACAGACAGACAGATAGATAGATAGATAGATAGAGAGATAGACAGACAGACAGACAGACAGACTATAATGGCTATGCCAGCAAGTTATAGAAATAGGTGAAATACACCCCAAGATAATTGATCCCCCCTTTTTTCAATTTTGATGTTACTCCCATTCTACACCCAGATCTGGTTTTGTCATGTATTTTAAGTCAATTCTTGATGCAAGTGTCAGGTTGCAAATTTTAAAGGTTGTAATTTACCCAGAGTGTTCCCATTGTTAATTACTTGTCTAATATAAAAGATGGTATACCCTTCACTCTCTATGCCTTTACTAAGATTCTTCAGATCCTATAAAATAAACCTGGTGGAGCCTTAGTCTTTCTTAAGACCCTTCCTTGGTTAATAGTAATAAATTTTATAATGATTAATATACGTTGGACCGTTATAGCCCCGACCTTGAACCAGCCAGTCCGCGAAGCAGGCTGGCGAGATGTGACAGAAGACGTGAAGAAAGCCTGTTGTCAATAATTTTTGCCATACTAGAGAAAGTTTTACATGGTGAATAAGTGTATCACCACCCCATACAAAATGTTTAGTTGACCACAGCCACACAATAAATCAGTATTTGCAGTTCAATTAATTTTTGAGCATTATCACGTTGTCTAAACCCTCAAACAAGAGAATGGTCGACCAGTGTACCACCTCCCCATACAGGCATAATACATATATGTTCAAAGTACCATTGTAATAGTACAGAAAAACATCATCCATATTCATAAATTCCAAACCTAACAATGACAGCAAAGAGATTCCAGATTCGCCAAAGCATCAACATTTATCTTCCAATACCAATGTGAAGAAACAAATTTCACTCCTGACTTGAGACAGGCAGTCACCCATAAAAGGCAAATGGTGGTTTTAAACCGGTCCTTTCAACCTTTGCAATATTCTTCATTAACTACAGACTCTAGTGTTTCCAAAGTGTATAAGCCTAACCACCCAAACATATATTTCATTACTTCTGCCAAAAATGAAAAGAGACCTGGTGGGCCTATCACTTTTTAGTTCCCCCGACTTGTCCGTCAGCTAAGTGTACATCAAATGAGTAAAGTAGGCCTACATCGTTTTTGTGATATTTATGAATCTAGAACATTATAAACACACTCTCCCTCCACTATCACTATGAGTCGGGGAATAAAGCCCACAGCACAACATAGCCAATGAAGTATTTATCAAATAGTACAGAAAAAACCGGTACTTCTGCCAAAAATGAAACGAGACCTGGTAGGCCTATCACTTTTCAGTTCTCCCGAAGTGTCAGTCAGCTAAGTTTACAGCAAAAGAGTAAGGTAAAGGTGTTGTATGTCTCATATTTGGTTTTGTAGCTTTCTGTACAACATCATTCAATGGTCTTTGTGGTACGGATTCATTTGTTAGCCTTCCGATTTCTACTATTTTTTTAAATATTTTAATGATTTATTGGGGGGGGGGGGGCTGTGGTCAGCTAAACATTTTGTATGGGGTGGTGATACACTTATTCACTTGAAATACATTAAGAAGATAGACCTTTTCGATATCTGGAATTTATTTTAACATATCTTAAGTAGAATCAACATTTTTGAAATGCTTTGCAAAAAGATATTTTGATTATATTTGACATATCTAATATTTTGTTTTCAAAATATCGTAACTTTTGTAGTTTATATTAAAAGGCTTTACATATGGAAGTATTGTTGCTGCAGAGTATGTGGGAAATAGGCAGTGACAGTTGTACACACATACTTCTGTTTAGATGTTGATCGACCTAATAATTATAGTTTTATGACTGATTTAAAGATGGCCCAGATTTTGTATACGACTGGCCTAACATAGCCAAGTTATGCTTTATTGTATTCTGCTTGAATACTAGTATTCCTGAGTGTAATCGTCAAACTCGTAACATCTTTTTCGTGGAAATAATGGGCTATTTTATGCTGCACACCATTTGATTCCTTCTAATGATCGTTTCAGCCTGTCAAGTGTTGGCTGAAAAATTGCCTGACTGTCCTACCCTTTCTCTATGCAACATTTTTTAGTGCAATTTGCAGCGGACGTAATGTAAGATGAACACTGAAAACCCATTAGATATCAAGGGACCCAAAGGTACAGTCTCACTATCTCCACATGGCTGTATCAGTCTTTTTGGTTTGTTGGGTGCTGTTTTTTTTTTCTCTTTTTTCTTTTCTATTTTTTTTTCCATTTGGGTTCTGTCTTTTTATATAAGAGCCCTGGGTATTTCTTTTTGCTCTCGATCCCTGACGTTAGACATATGATTGAATATAGTACTGCGACTTGCTGAATACAGGTAGAAATATAGATCATAATCCAAAGATCACAATGAACGTGGGTTTTACTGGTTGGAAATATAAGTATGAATGTGAAGAATAATCTATAGCTACGTTGTTTTGATGAAAGGCCGCCTCTTAATGGGTGGAGAATGAAGTTATTTTCTTATGTTTACTGGAAAAATCATATGGAAGGCGTGCATTCTTTTCTACGGAACTGCTGCGATTGAATTTTGTTTTATGGTTTACTGACAGATGAGATGTTTTGAAGGAATAATTGTTGTTGTTGCTTTTTGTTGTTGTAGTCGTTGTTGGCATCGTAGTCGGTTTTGTAATATCTAACGAAGATTACAGCTGGGGTGGCATTCTGCGACACTTACATGATTTATCATCTTGCTCTCCAGCTTGCCAAAACAAAACATGGGGTGTCAATTGCTCAAACATATGTGCGTGCAAGGACGTAAATGAAGTGTGCAATAATACAAATGGAGTCTGCAAAAGTGGGTGTAGAGAAAACTATTTTGGGACAAGTTGCGAAAAGGGTAAGTAGTAATATTTTGAATTGGAAACAACTATTTTGTGGTGCGAACAATGATGTACTGAAACAGATATAAACTCACTTAAGTTTCTCATCATAAAAACAGGAAAACAAAGACGAGGCTTGTTTTTATTTATTTATTTTCTAAAGTTGTCCTGAACATGTTGCTTCTTTAAGTTCCTTTCATTTGAGCAATTTTATTTTTCTTTGTTGTCGTTACACAGTGCAAAATGAAAAAGCCAAAAATGTCCAAAATTTGCATGTACTGCCCAAACGTGAAATGCATGCATTTTCACCGTGGCATGTTGCTTCAAGCGCAAACGCACAACTTGATAAATGTAACATTTGTAAATTTATGCAAATATGATAATAAAGTTAGCGATGCCTAGTGAGTGATTGGTATGGAAAAGAATAGTATAGAAATAATAAGCATGAACAAACGATGCATGATGCAGTTTGAAGTCAAAATTTGTCGAGACTGTAATGCTTTTTTTCCTTTTAGAACCATATTATTATATAAATCTGATCGGAAATGACAGGGAAGTTCGCATTTCTATGTCATATATATACTGCTGCTAAGCGAAAAAGATAAAATGCTATTGTTGGTTTAGCATCAGGGCATAATGTAGAGTGTCAGTGTGGGGATTATGTTTGGTTTGTGATACCATTTGATTTATCCCTTTATTTGGGATTGTATAGAGGTTTGCGGGGGATTTTGCATTTGTGCGAAGCAGATCTTGCTTGATTAACATCCCAGTCCGCTCTAACACCACTTCCTGGTAGTACATAGCTTGAAAGCCACTGTCTATTTTACACTGCAAAAGGCCGTCGTCTAACCTTCAAGTGATCCACCTCCTACCAAAGTGCTTCCTGGGATCCACAGGTCGCGGCATGTTGGCTTAAGAGACATTGATAAGCTGCGGGTTTGTATATTTAAGGCCCCTGTGAATCTTAGTCACAATAATTGCCAAAGTTACATTCATCCCGTTTGTAAGGGAACGTTCACACAACATGAATTAGTGTTCCTTGACAACATCGAAACGATTACAATTATGCATCTAATTCCACATAAACATTCCATTCATAATACGCCATTTTAAGCCAAAGAAAGTGTTCTTTTTTATACCAGAAGTATGGAAATAATGTCGTTGATTGTGTTTTATGTCACTACTTGATTACAGAATTATTGGCAGTGGATACTCCGACTGTCGTGACACTTTCGTCCACTTCAATCTCTGTTCGCTGGAATCATCCTAAGAAAGAAGGAAACAACCTGCTATCAGCTTCATCTTATGTGATTCAGTACCGTATGAGAGAGACTAGAGCATGGACGAACAGAAGTGTTGACATAACAGACACAGGGACTGGTTTCCTCTTGAATTATACAATATCCGACTTAATACCCAGCAAAGCATACTTGTTTAGAGTAATACCACAAGTAATGTACAATGGAGTCCGGCATGATGGGAAGCCCATCCAAGCTTCAACTGAGACAAAAACTCCCTGTGAAGGTATTTTTAGGCAAATGTTTTATGCAAAAGAGCGTTATTTTAGCCATGACTGTAGACTGAAAAAATAAAAAATACCGGTGTTAGCAAAATCATTGTTTTCCATAATAAGTTTGTATTTCATCTCCGCGTATTGAAAGAACACCAGGTTTTCTTTTTCTTTTTCTTTTTTTTTTGGGGGGGGGGGAGCAGGTGAGTCAGATTACTAATATGCGTGAAATTATGGGCGAATAGCTTCAAAGAACTGTGCTACCTATGTCCATATAAGCCTATCATTTTAAGAAAGAAAGGCCGCAGACTGCAGCACATAATAAGTTTTTGTAACTACTATGGCAAACAAATCTACCATTAAAAAACGGACATACAATTTTTGTAATGAAACAGCATGCTTAACTTGAATGCGCAGTGCAAAATACTCACATGAATGAATCTCTGACACATTTGCAATACTATTTCATTACTGCAGGGAATGTGTCCCTTCAGTAAGTATCCAAGGTTGAGCACGCTGACCAGGTAGTCAGCTACAGGAAATTATTACTTGTCTTGCTTGTTACAGTGCCAAGGTCTCCTTTGATACAGAGATCCTGGGTGGATTGTGACGATCAAGGTCGAACTGTGCGGATCATTGTCAATTGGCAGGTACTGCGATGTGTTATATTTATCTCAGACAGACGATAATTATTGTTTGTTGTTAAATTTCCCACTCATTTTGTTGGACTTACAATAGATGTGCTTTATATTGCTTGTGTCAAACTTCTGAACTTTAACCTTCTCTTAGGAGCTCGAGTGAATGTATTCTAATTCAACACAGATGAGCAGAAGTTAAAAAAGGTTTTCTTCTTTCCAGCACGGGCAATTTTAAAAAATATCTCTTGAAAGTATATAATCTAGATATGTTAATCAAAATAAATTGTGACCACATCGATCCAGCGACTAAGAGGATATTTTGTTTCAAAGAGACGTTCAGAGAAAATGCAAAAAATGCTTGGGAATCATAATACTACTGCGTGATTTTGCTTTCTGGACGTTGTCTCTGATAGGCAATATTATCAAACTAAGCAGCTTTTAAAATTTCACGAGACACATCGACAAAAGAAGGGCATATCAACTCTAATGTTTAGAAAGTGCGTGCAAAATATTCGACTTTCCGTACATGCTGCGTGACTCTCAAGGGTGAGCTGTCAGAAACTTTTACTTTGATTTAACGTTTTCTACATTGTATACTGCTACCTGACGTGTTTCGCGAGAGGTCGAGCTTAGATGGCGTGGGAGGCGCCTATGCTCTGGTGATACCATTTACAATGTTTGTTAGGGGATTAAAACTTGTAAACATCCACAGAGAATTTAAAAGGAAGTATTTCAGGCATGGACATCCAATATCATATTTTACCCGGTTTGGCGTAATATTTACAGCACACGCTGCTATAATTATTTCCTTTTCACACCTTTACCATTAATCAAGCAAATGTTTGTGTATGCACGCCACAACGCAGTGGAATGGCAAGGTGTTGCTGCAACGTATTGAACCACCTTTTGACGTATATTGCGTAAGTTGCACAGCGGTAATAACATTACAACCTGGACACAACTGAATGATAATGATCATTGTTTATTTGCAGTTATTTTGATGATATGTCATGGCACATGACTGTATGGTCACAATAACCGTCTGTCGAGTTGCCATGTTGTCACGCCAAGGGACAAGTGTGCAACATGCACGTATTTATTAAGATTTTAATCGTGCAGCAGGTGTGTACATGCATATATTCTGCACTTGCACCTGGTTTACCTAGGAAATGACCAAAACGAAACTACGGCGTTTTCTGATGTGAAGTCCAAATTTTATTGCTAAGGCCTATAATGGCCGAACAGACACTATGGCCAATGATCCAATGCACATATATAATCAAAAGCACTTCTTAAAATATTCTTGTAATCACAGCCTAATATTGCAATATGCAAAGCTTACTTGCATTTAAATTGCACTGCAACTGTAGGTCGAGATTTTTTCAAGTAATCATTTTAACATTATATGTTTAGGATTTTCACTGGTCAGAATTTCGCTTTGCAAAGCACAAGTGCTAGTACGGATATTCAAACAGTTAACTTGCATTGAAATAGTCAGATGTTTGCAATTCTAATAAATCAATAACTTAATATTAATATATGATTAAACGTATATCGTGAATGAAATTTGATACTTGCCACTTGAAGGACAATCGTGCTCAAATAATCATATGTCGCTTCATATATGTGATACGCATGACACTCAAGTTTGTAACTTTTACACTACAGTTGTTACATAAGGTCATGATGATAGAATAA
This sequence comes from Hermodice carunculata, assembly GCA_964020975.1. Lineage (NCBI taxonomy): Eukaryota > Metazoa > Annelida > Polychaeta > Eunicida > Amphinomidae > Hermodice > Hermodice carunculata. The sequence continues at coordinate 75,589,202 of OZ026623.1, read as the reverse complement.
TGGGGCCCTCCAGCGATGTGGCGATCACTCGGGCTTATGTATCATCATAGCCGTCTTCTTGCTTGCCTCTCTGGATGCAATTCCATCCATTACTTAGAGTTATTCTGCACAATGATTATCTAGAAAGTAGAATACTCCAGCCAATTAAAAATATCAAAAAGTCATAATAAGACATCGTATGCATATTATCCTCGTCGCATTACACTCTTATAAAAATTTGTAAAACGGGAGATTAAATCAATGGCTTCTGGGTTTATACTATGTCCTACAAAACTTTGCTGTTGCTTTAGCCATCACTGGTTATATTTGTGCTTTTGAAATATTCTCGGTGTAAGAAGTGGCCTCGCAAATATATGATTTCCTTTCCTAGTATGTCATTTCTTTTGTGATACAAGCATGGGTTGAGCGCCACCAGTATGACACGATCTAAAGGTAACTCCTTCAGGGGGTGACACGCATTGTCCTTAACTGAATCCCTGACACAGACTGATGTAACATCACAATCAATTTTTGCCAAAAAAACCATGAAGCTATTCCTTTAGCTTATTGCCAATCACAACTGACGCAGCGTCAATGGATAATCTGACTCTTGGCAGGTATATCATTAACACTCGCAGACAATCTTCGCATGTTTGGTGTTAATGATGTGGTACATAGTTCTCCCAAGTTCTACATGCGTTTTATTGATATAGTTTTCATTATTGATATGACAAAGGTATTTTCGTGACGCATTTCCAGACATTTCTTTTACACTGACACCAAAGCAATAACAGATCACAAAATGATTCCGACAACTATGGGAGGATCATCCGTAATAATAATTTTGGCAATGTATGATGGGGTGCCAGGTGTAACAGCATTGATGTTCTGCACGGAATCGTATTCCTTATCGTTTTTATGGAGGGAATTAGAAAATGATTCACAAAATTGTAATAAAAAATTACAAAATCGAGTTCCAACCACGTAAGTACACTACTCCCGTTTCTTACGATTTTGTAGACGAAACTCCGCACGAAACAAAGACAAAAAAGTCATAAAACTGAATGAGCTTTTATCAGTTTCTTCCATAATATTTAAACTTGGGACCACAAAATTATTAAGAACATCGATTTCGTCCACAACGTCATTATGTTATTTTAACTCTGTCCACAGAATCCTTAAATTTACCAATTTCGCTAACAGATTGGGTGAGGTTTTAAATTTTGTCCACAAAATCTTAAAAACTTTCCAATTTTGTCTACGAAAATCGAAAAACATTTCACGCAATCCATATGTTACCCATTATCGTACTCGATTTTATGCAGGCAATTGTAAGAGTATAACAGTTTTGTTCATGAAAATCTAAAGACAATGCTATTCAGTTAACAAAATCGTGACATTTCTCCGTTTTGTACAAGAAAGCGCAAGCACTACCTAGTTTTGTACACATAATGCTAAAAACACACGGAATTGAAAAGCTTTATCGATTTTGTCCTCGAAATTGGTAAAATGTGACGTTTAGAACCGTTGCGTGTCAAGTGTAACAGCTTAGAATTTCGCACCATCAGAGCTAACAAATTTAGCAAATGCGTCTATGTTTTAATTTTGGTAGTCTGGCGCGCTAAAAAATAAAAAAAGTAGTAGGCCTTATAGGAAAAAAATAATTATAGACTAAAACTTTAATAAAATGGAAGAGATGATCAACCAACAGACAGAATTCCATTTAATATTGGTCAGTCTACAATGTAACGCTGACAGCTTCCTGTGGTACGGTCAGTTATTAACAAAAAAATATTACATCCAATTGTCGCACATGTGCCTCCCACAGAGTCGCCCATGGAGGCTAGCTTGCACAGCTTGCTGAATTGTCACGACGGTACGCGACTTATTGCGAGACTTGAAAACTGATGCCGCAAATCATTATGGGAACTCACAAAAATGAGCACGACAACGATTCTGTAGCTTTATACGATTCCGTAATTTAATTTGCCATTCTGTGCATACAATCCATTTAGTATAAGTCTGTCTGTCATTTCTTCCAATTTGTGCACAAAACTGAATAAACCTCATAAGATTTTGTGAGTGAATACCATTTCCATGGACAAAATCTATATAATGATTTGAATTACATTATAATTTCGACAAAATTGAAAGATTATTTAATTTCGTGGACTAAAAAAACTTTTACACAAAAGTGAAAAACCTTGTTCCATTTTGTGGACGAAATTCACAGCTATGCCCACAGAAACGAAACAACAGGCTTTATTGAATTCTGTGAAACTGATTGGGTTTCGTGATTTTTTTTTCCAATTTCTTGAACATTTGTTCAATTCCATAAATTAAATGTTAGAATATGGTGCATAAACCTGATAAATTGACTGGAAGTTTCGTTGAAAGTATTTATATGGATTTTCTACGGAATCCTACGTTTATTCAATCTCGTGGACAAGATTGAAGATTTACAGGATTTTGTGAACATAATTGGTAGCTTTATTTGATTTTGCGGACATAATTGATAAACTTATGCATTCCGTGTGCAAATTAAATTAATAAACTTTTGGATTCTGTGGACAAAATTGATTGTTTCCTGATTTGTCAGTTGGCTGAGTTCCCAGCTAAAGAAATAGGTAGGCCTACGTCGGTTTAGTAATGCTTATGAATCTGGAACATACTGCAACAGTATACTTTGGGTTTATTGAGGATGTGCGGTATTATAAAATGTGCACTTATGACACGGAAGAACAACGTGAATTTCTCAATGGCATAAGAGCCTTTGATCGAGTACATTATGTAGAACTATTGAATTTGTTAGGAGCTATTTATAAATATCATTTTTTTTTTAATTTGGACCTATTTCTCAAATTTTGGGTGGGTACAAGAAAAAAATTTATAATTCTAATTCCAAAACTCATCAAGTAGAAATGAACACTTGAATCACTGAGGAATGGAACCATTGATAATGACACATGGCATTGAAATTTCATATTGTTATAAAAATGTGGGTAGGTGGGTGTGTGGGCACACCAATTAAAAAAAAGACCAAAATTTAAAACATTGAGAATTATGGATGGCTCTTTGATGGATAGAGACACGAATCCCATCGCAGCCATGCTATTGCCGCGGAATGGCTGAACCAGTCACATGTACGAATGGAAAAAATCTAGATGGTGTTTTTGTACGTCTACATTTTTATTTGGGCTCAACAAAGTTGCGCTACTGGCGAGACTGGGAAAAGAACCGTTTTAGCTGTCGTGTCAGTCACCTTTTACTTGAGATTTAGTTTATGTTAACTTGGCACTCCTACCTCCCACCATAGTTTTTATGAGTCGGCTGTTTTCAAAAGCTGGTAAAGAATATATCATCGCTTTTACCCCATCTATACCACAATATCTGGTGCCTGACATGACCGATGCATATCCGTTTTCCCCGAGATGAACCCCCTATGCAAAAATAAAAGTAAACTCGGGTGTCCTGGTAATATTGTTGGCAAGAATGATTAACCAAAAAAAAATATGTATTTGTACCCGACACGTTTAAATATCCGTGATTATCTTCATGGTTTAATTTGGCGAAGACTTTATGGATACTGAATATCCACTGTCAAATTCTCTGTACCACTGTGTGACTGTCAAATCTGGGGTCTGTTTATTAGGAAGTTTAATATTTTGGTCCTGCTTCACGGAAGCAATTAAGATCATTTTGTCAGTTCCCATAGGTGTCACAATGTACTAATACCACTATCTATCCGTAAATATATCTGCACATAAACGTTCATGAAACGTTTTCATTGGCTTGTAAAAAGGCATAAGGATACAAATCTTTATTTCTGGTACAAATCGAGCCACCAGCAAAAAGTATAAAGAACGGTGAAAATAAAGGTTTGCCTTCGAGGCGACATATATCTTATATTATGTGGAGAATATTAGGCCACATAAAAATATACAGGTTTATCATCAATGGTTTTGGAGTTTTTTGTTTAACCCTTCCATTCCCTCCAAATTATTTACTGTATTAAAGCTTTCTGCAAATCCCAATTGCCTATACAGGTCATTTATTTATTCAGAATGTTACAAAAATGCTGTAATGCGGTTTTCTTGATTGGGGCTACAGGTGCTGACCGTTCAAGGCATTAATTGAACGAGCGTCAGTCATTTTTGGCAAATATTGACAAATAAAGAAAAAAACAATGAGGCACAAATAAATAACTGGATATATATATATATATATATATATATATATATATATATATATATATATATATTGTATATATATATATATATATATATATATATATATATATATATATATATATATATATATATATTTAATTATGGCCTTACATGGCTGAAATTGAATTATCATCACGAGGGGTCGTTGATGGTGTAGAAAATTACGAGTGACACGCTTTCTAGCCATGTAAGAACTTGTTTATTCTATGTTATTTGGATATTCATCGCAAAAAATATGCCCTATTCCTACTTTCAACGCCGACTTGGTGTGTCTTGTTTGCTTACGTTCATCGTGTTTATACACGTTACGTGTGACCTATAATCAAACATTAAAAGCGCAGATTTGATTTTGTCTAAATGTCAATGCATCACGTCACTAATGCAGGCGAGTCGTGATTTACTTGCAACAATGTTTTTTTTTTTTTTTTTTTTTTTTTTTTCAGTGCGTTACTTCTTTTGAATTTCACCTTAGCAAATGACAATTCGCTTCCAAACATGGAATAAAACATGTTTACATGTTTAAAGTATTACGTTTTTGGAGTTCCCCAGAATTATATGCTGAAATTTTGAGACAATACCTTAATGTACGTTTTGCTTTTTGGATAGCATAGAAAGGTTTTCGTCTTCTGCTTAGTAGCACATTTGTCACTGATATGTGGAATACATATATATATATATATATATATATATATATATATATATATATATATATAAACATGTATATGCAATTGCATAAGGACACTTCTGGGGATCTATAGACAATGATTTTTCCAACTGCTTCAACTCTCTTCGGGTTTTATTTTTTGCATCGTTTTTCTTCTTCTTTACACACATGTTGTTGCAATTTGTATTTATGTAGTTGTTTTATTTTATTTCATTTCATTTATTTGATTTTATTTAATTTTATTTATTTATTTATTTGTTTGTTTGTTTGTTTGTTTGTTTATTTATTTATTTATTCATCCATCATTTATCCTCCATTTATTTATTTATTTACTCATTTTTGCCTTTAGTTTGCTAGTTACTTATCTGGTTATTTATGTAGTTACTCATTTAGTTATTTATTAAGTTAGATATGTATTTAGCTATTTATTTATTGAATTCTCTATTTATGTAGTAATTTATTCATTTAGATATTAGGTATTTTTTTATTTAAATATTTTTTGTTGTTTATGTAGTTTGTCCGTTCTATTTTTTTATTTGTATATTTACTTATTTATTTACTTGCTTGCTTGATTTCTTATAAACTTATTTTTATTTATTATTTATGTATTTATTTATGTGTTCATTTATTTATTATTTATTTATATATTTATCTAACTGCTTATCTGTTTATTTATTAAATTGTAATGAATCCAAGCTCAGCATCTGAAAAATTAGAATGATGTGCCCCGCCCCCCCCCCCCCCCCGCGTATGAGGGCGCCATTGTCATCCCCTACCTAAGCGCTTATCATCTGTCCTTATTTTATATTCTTTTCGATTTGTCTTCTCAGAGACCCTCCAGTGGGAGGCGCAACAAGCTTGTTGAGGATCTCCCTGTGCAATATCTGTGTTTAGTTGCTTCAAATGGCCATGCTCCAGTGACATTTTGAAAAAAAAAAAAAACATTGCAATTTTTTGTTCGTTTGAAGCCAAACGTTAAACAATCTTCTCAAAATAAATCACATGGCCAACTGATTCTATATATATTATGCGAAGCTTCTGGGTCAAATAAACCGTGTTTTATTTAACTGGTGGCACTGATACCATTTAAAAATTGTGTCGTTGTGACCTTTTTCACGTCTTCGGCACACACGTCACTCATGCTATGCTGCTATTGTGTATTGTCTACTTCACATTGGTCAAACCAGGTTGTTTTCTAGGTAGTAATGCTCCGGTTCCCTTGCTTTTCACGATTTCGTTTCCAAATCGGTCTGCTGGTACAGACATGTAAAATCAGCAACAGATCCCAAATTATAAGTTGTTCCTGTATATACTTTGCATTAAACTGGTCGGATAACAGCTATTGATGTGGTCATACAAACCAGGTCAAGGTAGTACCCTATAGGAATGGTGTACAAATTATATATATATATATATATATATATATATATATATATATATATATATATATATATATATATATATATATATATATATATATATATATATATATATATATATATATATAATTATAATTTATACACCATTCCTATAGGGTACTATATATAATTTGTACACCATTCCTATAGGGTACTACCTTGACCTGGTTTGTATGACCACATCAATAGCTGTTATCCTGTTATATGGGTGTGTGTGTCTGTGTGTGTGCGTGTGTCTGTGTATAACGCACACAATACCTATATTATGTGTACACACTTTGCATGTTGAAGTTTAAAACAATGCCAAATTTATAAGACAGTTAATGATTTCATGACTTAACCCAGTCCGTTTCAAACTCATTGCTTCAGTCCATAAGATTTATTTGTGTTAATTAGTCTGGTAAGCTTAGCCCTTGTCCCTCTTCGGGTCATATGGGGGTAAAATTAGAATACTTTGTTTACATGGTCTTAAGTATTACATGCGTCTTTAGTTAAATTGCGCATCAGTAATATGAAGGTCCCACAGGGAAATAGACAATGACTATAAAAATACTGTATTTTTGTCCTTAGTTTTAGAAGAACGTCACCAGCATGCAAGCTTTTCAATTTGCGCTTTGGGAGCAAGCTAACGCCTCCATAATGTGCCACGCTTTATGCTAGGCTTATACCAGGTGTACAAGCCGTTGACTTAAAGTCTGGAATCTGGAGTAGCAATTGAATAAGTACTTGAACGAGGGATGTGAACATGAATTTGCTATGGTTGAGGTGGTGGACTTTGTTTGTAACAGGAACTCAAAAAAGGCAAGTATCATACATATATAGTGGTGTGTCACTGGGTACTTACTTTTTTAAGATTTCTTATGTAAACTGACAACAGTAATCCTATCCACAGTTGCCCAATTACAGTGAGATTAGCCCACTTAAAAGTCATACGTACAAACCAATCAATAGATGCATCGATACACGTAAACGTATAATGATAAGGGGTTGTGTTACATTTCCAATACCACTCAGTCAAAAAATGCCCTTTCTGGAGCGCTTTAATTTGTAGGTAAAGTTTATCGGTTGTGGTGAACATTTACAAAAACGTTCTGTGGAAGTTGTGATAGGATTCACACCGCCATGTCCACATAACTGTTAAATACACAAGATTATTCCAATTAACTCTAACTGAAAACGCTAATGGTTTATGATAATGCAAAAATAGAGCGAGCCAATTAACTATTAAAGCGAATGAGTGTATGCAACAACCCCCCCCCTCCCCGACAACATTTTTAGAAGGATAGTAAAAAAGACTGTGAGTGTCATATGACTCACCTTCTTGTAATTTGAAAGTTTTTAAGTGATTGCATTCAGTTGATAGAAACTAAAAACTCACTAACTTTTATTGGAAAATTTTATATTTATAGTCTTAATCGTTTATTTTCTATGACCATTAAAATACTAGGAAGGACAAAATCTACGGGATTTTTTTTCAAATTGATCGAACAGTGGCATTGAGGCATAACAGAAAATTGGTACGAAAAGCGGATTTTTATTTGTTGTAGGAGTTAAACCCAGAAGGCCATAGATGTAACAAGTACAGTAAACTTGAAGTTTGGTACTTTCCGACAAAATCACCAGAGAAACCTACTATTGTCCACGTACAGCCACAAAACACAGTGGTGAATATAGTAGTCACGAACCCACGCAATGCCGATTATGACGTCTTTCTGCGTGTTTTTAATGATAAACATATCTCTGCTGATAGCCTTGTAGTTTCTGCTGGAGCAACCAGGAACTCAAAATGCAACACAGGTACTGGGAAAGAGTGCTTAAACTGTTATTTGCATGACACTCAGATACACTATTTAGCTATGGAGGAAATTAGAATTATCCAAGCTATCATATGTGAAGTAAAGTATGTTGTACACATCGCATAGTCCTAATTTTAGACTGAAGACCCTTTAATTTATTTGGGCTAATACAGCCTATGTCAAAATTGTATACAGGAACGTGTGCAATATGGACAATAGTACTTCTATGTATATAAGTTAGACAGGGACAGGTTAGCTATGTCAAAATTGTATAGAGGAACGTGTGCAATATGGACAATAGTACTTCTATGTATATAAGTTAGACAGGGACAGGTTGGCTTATAGAGAGTGAAGAGTTCGGACTGCGGAATAGGGTAATGACTACCAGGAAGTGGTTTTGGACAAAAAGACACAAATACGATATTGAGTCTGACGTTATTTTTATTCTATTTGTGGTGCGGTGCATATAGTATTCCGTAAACACACATATTTGAGCAAAAATTTCAAATCTAACATCAACAATTTTACGTTGTTGAAAGATATAGTACCAAACACAGAAATTGTATACATCTGTCCCTGAAGATGTAAGAGATTAATATTAACTCCAGTTTTCAAAATAAACGGCCAACTAAGAGGAAAGGGATAAACAACATCGGGTGTTGCTTTTAGCTTGTCATCATTTGTGACTTTGTACAATTTTTTCCCTATCAATCAGTTGCCATTTCTTTGCCTCAATAGTCATATATGCTACGTAAGTTACCTATGTGAATCAAAGATGGAAAGAAAATGTCACATATGCAACTTTTGCGAAACTTCTTTATTACATACAATATTTGTGAATACTTATTTATACTCAGTTATTGCACGCAAGTGTGGGTTAATTTTGTGAATGAACCATAAGCATGCACATATATTTCTTTAAAGTCGATCCCCTGAGCAAGGGAGCTGGAAGATCTATCTTTGGCTACGTCATTGGATCTGTTATCGGCGCTTTTATTGCGGGTGTAGTCTCTGTTTTGTTGGTGCATCTTATAATCTTTCTTGTGAGAAGAAGGAAAGATGGGCGCAACAATACCGCCAAACAACACTGAATCAAGTAAGAATCCAATGTTCTTAAAACATTTGTTATACACTAGTCTTTGTTTTATTTATTTTTTTCTTTTTTTCTTTAATTTTTATTTTATTATCATCATCATCATCATCGTCATCATCATCATCATCATCATCATCATCATCATCATCATCATTATTATTATTATTATTATTATTATTATTATTATTATTATTATTATTATTATGCTTTTTTACAGAAAGTTACGTAAATGTAAATCTGAATTTAGTTTTGGAATGTTCCTCTGACAGATCCTTGTCATCATTATTCAAAGATGAGTGGCTAGATACTGCGTATGTAATTATTTTTTACATTCAATACATATGACTGTTATATTCTTATCGCCAATGACAAAATAAAACGAAAAAAAAAAATAATAATAAAATAAGTAAAAAATAATAAATGAATAAATAAACGAATAAATAAAAAAAGTAAATAAATAAATAAATGAATAAATAAATAAATAAATAAATAAATAAATAAATAAATAAAAAAATAAAATAAAATAAAGGTATTGATGCATTTTGTACACATTCAATTTCCTATAAAAAAAGTCTTGCTGAGTGCAAATCATTCTCAGTCTTTCAGACAACCCTATTATATCATCCAGATTGACATAGGGAAAGTTTTGGTGACAGACATGGAATTCCACATATTGTAGATAATAGTAAGATATACAGGAAGCCTCCATGCAACTGTACGTCAGGCAGCAAAAAGCTACAAGCGTCAATTTTCTATATTGAAATTCAATTTCAACAAAAAGAAAGAAACGCCCATTTATCATTTAAAAATGTATTACTCCAGAGAAGGAAAGAAAGAAACGCCCACTTATCATTTAAAATATACCACTCCAGAGATGGGTGCGGGCATACCTATCAATTTTTATTCTTTGTAATTATATTCATCCTGACTTCATTTCTTTGGTGGCAAGACAATCATTAGATCACTAAATAAAGGGAAGGATAGAGAGAGGAAGGTCTTACACTGGGAAAAACTCTTAAGATCTGTTTGCTAATATCACGCTTTTGTTTATAGTTCAGTGGAGAAATACGTACACACGCAAGGCAAAACAGCAAGCCAATACTGGAAACAGGGACGAACAAGTTCGACGAAATTCATCCCTTATCTGATACAATCGAGTACAAGACAAGGCATGGAGATTAGGTAGCCATATGTACGACTAACTGGACACAGAAACTGGCCATTTCAACATATATCAAAATGTCACTTTACAGAAGGTCGATCAGACACAAGTATGAGAGTTTGTCTGATTCAGATGTATAATTTTTTTTATGTGAAGGCACCACTCTGGTAAATCAGGATGGCCTTGTAAAATGATGGAAATTTTGGTGTACAGTATTTAAACTAAATACCAAAATCTATGATGCATTTCAATGTACATGAAAGCTGATATAATTTCAGCTTATTCTATTATTTTGTTCCTGAAGTTATGTGTATTGGCCAACTTATTAGACAATTCAATGGAATAGACGCTGATATTTAGGAACGGAAATTCCAGTTTTTATTTATACAATGAAACCTCTCTACACTGGGCACCCTTGGGACCAGAGAAAAGTTACCCCTTGGACCATAATTCATACATGCATATATACATGTACAGTGTATACATATTATATTTCAATGGTGTGTGTATACATGTAATGAAAACTGTCTTTCTTCCTTTATTACATAAACAAATTTTAACAGAAACTGTCAAGAAATTACATGTTCATGTACCCAAGTGTGAACCGAGACAAGCACTATACTGTCTCAGTATTGGCTATGAAGAACAGGATTCGTATCACTGGTTACAAGAAAACAAATACACAAAAGTGTCCACTGATATGACACAAATCCACACACTGTTTCAAAATTCACAAAGCTGTGAAAACATTCATTGAGAACTGGAAGACCATACTTTGATGGGCCTGGCCAGCTCAGCTCTGTATGTAGTCTATTTTTAACGGAGGACACACTCAGGCTTTTTCTGCCTGGAAGTCCAGAGCCAGCGTTTACGTGGGACATATAAGCTCAGCAGACTCAAAGCCTCAGGAAAAAACAGATGAGCTGGGACACCAGTCTCAGTCATGGTGCACTGATAGGTCTGTTCAGCACCAGTGGGAACTATAGCCTGCCTGGTACATATAGCAGCATGGAGCAGATCTGTTCTTGCTTGAACAGAAAGAGATTCTCTGTATTTTATTGAGAGGATCATTACACGGTTGTTGGGATCCCCCCCCCCCCCCAATTACAAGACCCAAACATCCCAAACCATACACTTAGCATGCATGGATAGGAGGCTACTTAAAAGACAGGTTCGGGTTAATCATTATGAATGCAAAATGGTTACCTGAAACCATGGAGGTCGAGCAATATGTCTCACAACAAGCAGTGGAAGGCCTGCTTGTGGAGAAATTTGGTGACACATTAAAATTCACCAAATTTTGTTTTTATACTATTGGAATTGCCAGTTGTCTCAAACCAATATGAATAAGTTAGAACTTTGTGTGTATCTATAATATTGTTGAAGATATAGGGCTTTTTTTATTTTTAATTGCCCCTCATTTACATAATTTTCAACATCGTGAATATTCTAAACGAGGTTTCATTGGCAGGTCAGTCACCATGGCAAGTTTGGTGGTTTTGGGAATAATAAGTGTCTGAGAAAAACTCCGCACAAATTTGGGTGCCAGGAAAAGAAAGAAAAAGAAAGAAAGAAAAAAAGAAAGAAAGAAAGAATGTGAGGAAAAAACAACATGTCTGGGGTGGCATCCACACATAATCATGGATCGTACATGCCTTCAAAGTAAGAAAAAAGGCGTTTGAATGGAAATTGGAAAAGAAAATCTATGTAAGCTGCAACTGTGAATAAAGACTCCTTTATCATTTTGTTTGGTCTGAAGCACCGATATATTAATGCCGGGATGTTAAAACTGCCCGCTTATCCATGGAGCGACATAATTACATACAATAGTAGACAAAACCCATCATGGTAGGGGGACAACAATGTGATATCAGCCTTAAGTAACAATTAAATAGTGTAACCAGCTTCGCAAAACGGCACCACCAGCCGAAGAACGCAACTCGATAGCGTTGTTTCCAGGCATTTAAACTTGTTTTAACATCAGTTCTTTATCACAGCAGGCAAAGTCCACTCTTTTAATATTGAGTAATAAGATTTTTCCAGAGATCAAAGGAGCATGTGCTGCAGATCATATGTCAGGGTTTCCTCGCAAAATACAACTTGAAAACCTTTGCTGTTGACCTTGACAAAATTTGATTGTTTATTTTTTACAACACACGATATGTTGATGACAGTGTTTGCGTAAATATACAAAATTTCAGTGAAACTGGTAAAGAAATTTACCCAAAAGGTATCCCTTTGGAGGGTAACAATTCAGATGGTTTCAGATATGTGTTTTTGGACTTGGATATTCAAGTCACTAATGACAGGTTTTGTATTAAAGTCTATCACAAAATAGATGAGTTTAACTTTGAAGTAGTTTATTATCCTTTCCCGGACAGTAATATTTCGGAAAACTATTGGACACAATACGTTTTTGTCACAGATTTTGAGATTTGGTCGTTTTTGTTCTAAATTTCAGTAATTTGGATCAATAACCACTTTTTTTTTTACAATAAACTTGAGTCAAGAGAATTCAAAGATGTCCTTTTGATCAAATATTTCTACAAATTTAGCTGTAACTATCCCGATATCCCGAGATGGTTAGAAAGTTTGGCTTCAATAACTTAAGAGATTTTAGACTTGCCTGTTTTGCTACTTAGTTTTTTCTTTTGCATTATTCTGTTTTAATGTTCAGCTTTCAGATCAGACCTTTAAGGCTTGCTTGTTTTGTGTTAGGGCAAACCCCCAGGGTCTATAGGTAGCAAGCAGCTACTGACGACAGTTACAAGCGTGCCTAATTGTACTTGATATCTAGTTGAGAAATATTGTATTTTCATTGGATTCTCTTGACTTTCATACAAATGACTTTCATTCTTTTCTGACTTGCTCTATAATTTTGCTGTTAATATCCAAAGATTATTGGAAAGTTTGGCTACAATAATTTACAGTTTTTAGACTTGTATGGTTTGCTACCTAACTTTATTTTTTGGCATCTTTCTGTTTTAATATTCACTTTCAGACATTTTAGGCTTGCATGTTTTCTGTCAGGTCCCCCCCCCCCCGGACTATCGATACCAAGCAGCAGCCTACGACAATTACATGTTTGCCTAATTGTACTTAAAATCCTGTTAAGAAACATTCTGTTGATAACATGTTTTTGGTATACATGCTAATGACTTTCATTCTTTTCTGACATGCCTAAATGCACATTTTCTCAATTTTCATAAAAATATTCAAAATTGACAGTATTTTCTCAAATGTCACAACCCTGACACTTTACGTTGATACATTGACTCAGGGTTGGCAGTGAAATAGAGCTTGATTGTTTGAGGGGTAGGTGTCATCATGGAGTTTGTTTTACATTTCTGGTGCAGGGTGTCCACTGTTGCAGTCCTTGTTAGGATTTCCCTTGGTTTGTACAGGTGGTCTAGCTGCAACTGCTTATTTTACAATCAAAGGGACTGAATATAGTTCCCCAGCTTGTTTCCATTTTTATTACACTGATGGATGGGTCAACTTTGATAAGCTGTCCAGCTAGAAACGGTACAAATTGGTTCAGGGGTAAGTCAATTGTCTTTGCTGAATATTTAGTTTAGACGAAGAGCCGCTACTTAAATGGACTGTGGCTTGTTCTGCCATGGGGAGGGGTACCCAAACAGTTTGAGGCCTTGGCCGCTAGCATACATGAGAATGTGATTAAGCTTGTTTTCTACGCATGCATATGTTTACACTCAACTCCATAATTGCAGGTTTGTGCCAAATATGAGTTGAAGAACATGCAAATATTGCCAGCCGTTTGCATTTTTTTCCTTCATATTAATGTTCTTTGAATCTCATAACTTTTTTCTGCGCAGTCACGATTATGACACACAAATAACTGCACTGATACGTCATTCAACTCCGAACAAAATTTTGGATACCCCCCCCCCCCAAATAAATAAATGAGAAGTAAGAAAAAGAGAGAGGAGGGGAGGAGGAACCCAGACATGATGACATTATTATTGGACATTGCAATTGCAATTGGTGCAATTGGGTGACATTGGATGGTCAAACGTAATGTCTTTTATCTTGGTAATGGTGGATCCTGTCACTTTTCATCTGAAAACAAAATGATGACTCTGACACTATAAAAAAGAAGACTTTGATGTTGTAAATACTGATGACATTCCTATAGAAAAGGGACCATGATATGACTTTGAAAGTCAAAGAATCAATTCAGTCTAAGTATGCATGGTCAGTGGAACACAGGAAAATCACAATCCTGTTTTTTATTATTGTGTAACAAAGGGTCATTCATGGATTAAAGTCCAGGTATGCTTCGCTGCAAATGCTTCTTATGTCATTTTAGAAAGAATAGTTGCAAAAAATACGAGTATCTGATGAGTAACGTGTGGCAATTTAGCAAAATGACACCACTTATCATCCCCATAGCTTAAGCATGTTTTTCGATTTGACCCGAAAACGGCCAAAAAATCATAAAAATATCCATTATCACTGGAATGTGACTAACTTAAGCTGTTATGCAGGACGACGTTGCTGAAACCTGTGAACGTACTGAAAACAATATCAGAATAAGTAGATAAAAAGCTCATTGAATTTTGCTCCTTTTAAACAAAATTGATTTGAATTCTTTAAGAAAGCATAAATCATTTTCAAGATAGTCTTCAATTTTACTTCACTGCAGTCACAAAAGAGACCTGCCATATTTTGTTACCAATTTTTCTTTATAAAACACCTTTCTCTGCAAATATGCCTTCAGTATTTCTACCCTACAGTAAGTCTCAACGATGTATGTACGGTCTGAGGTTTGATCGTCGCAGTTAACTAATCATGACACAGTTCCAGAACAAAAGAAAATATTGTACATATACCGATCCACAGGAACAGAGTTACTTGCCTCCTTTTACCCCGACTTCACTCTACCCGTATATAGACAAAGTTGAAATATAAGATTCATAAAAACACCAAAAAACTCTTGATTTGACCAAAAATGTGTTAGAAAAAGCCTTGCATTAAACTTTTTAAAACCTGCGGTTACCAAAACCAGTCATCCATGCAACGCACAATGTGCATATGCATGTATACAATGTGAACTTGCTCCACGCTGCGTGATTTCTTCCCAGTGGCTGCATGCAGTTTTTGCAACACTGATCAGTGCGTTATATCAATACAAAGCTTTCCAGGCAAAAGCGTCAATCCACTAATTACCTCACTCTTGGCCGTCCAGTCACTTCCGTTTCCAGATATCTGGCAGTGTTCCAGTCGTCACCACACTCTCCCCCCCCCCCCCATTTTATTAATTAGTGACTGTCGTCAGTGTACTGAATCACTACTAGCATCTAAGATGGATATTGATAGATTGCACAGGCGGAATATTGCGGGCGAAACAGAACAAAGGATCCAAAGAAGTACTCTTTACACCATTCTTAAATACACGCGAACTAGCATAAATTCCCATCACCAATCACGCTTAACGTGTGGAAATGTAACAGTGGTAAAAGAATAGGGCTCAGCGCTCCACAGCGTCTCAAGACATATTTATTTTATTCTTAAACCAATGAAAATTTACTTATCATGCCATTTTATGCCCTTCCTTTATATGCCACTATAGGAATTTCTACAAAGTATATTAGGTTAACAAGTCATCTGGGCATATTTAAATAATCTACCGGTACACTGTTTTATAGCTTGCCATTACTCCCTTCATGACTATAAGCACATCGGAAAGACAGAATATATTCCCGGACTTGTAAGATTAATATTTCAGACGCAGCAGACTATCAATTGCACAGTATTTTATGTTAATGTACACACACACACACACACACACACACACTATATATATATATATATATATACAATGAATGAAACCCTTCACAGCTTATATTTCCCCCTAGCTGAAAGGACACTGGTTGCATAATAACGATAATTTCTGGAATGAGGAATACCCAAATAATTTCTTGAAGCACCTTAAAATATTAACTATAAATGTGTAATTTAGAGAAAATATGGACACACTATAGCATAATATCATTGGATTATTGTTATTATTATTATTATCATCATCATCATCATCATCATCATCATCATCATCATCATCATCATTATTATTATTATTATTATTATTATTATTATTATTATTATTATTATTATTATTATTATTATTATTATGTTCTTTCCACTTCAGGTGTCAAACCAAACACCCAAAGATTTAAATGTTATAACTTTTAGAAACTTTAATCATTTATTTTAATATCCAAGTTACGTAAATTTCTATTATTATGAGATCCAACAAAAGTCATATTATTTGTTTTGTTAATATCAACAGACAATTTATTTGTATAAAACCACCGAATGGCATCTTCCAGAGTACTGTTAATTTTATGTTTTATGGCGTCAATACCTTAAACACTGAAGAGTAAATTTGTCATCTGCATATAATACACATAACATATCTTGGGACACAAGGCATGGGTCATTGACATATAAAAGGAATAGCAAGGATTCTAAAAGGGACCCTAGAGGAACACCATAGTTAACATATAAAGATCCGAATCTCCATTCAAGTAACATACATACTGAAAGCTACTTGGATTTTTTTTAAAAATTTGTATCATCTGAAATGCCTCTAGAAATACTTATATTTTTTCGCGCCAATCTGTTGTCTTTTCAAAAGCATTGAAATTTGCTAGAGAAGCTCTGCTTTATAAAAAAAAAGTACTGATAAATTATTTCAAACCTATGAATCCATTTCTGTGCCTCCTCTGCAGTCAGCACTTTATAAAGTTGTTCAAAGGTAATTAATTGCGTATTGTGACGGATTTTCTATCTTAAATTATTACTAGCTTGGATTTCACAACAAGTATAGTGCAGAACATGCTGTAAGATATCTCTAACATAAAATAGCTGAAGCCTGGCTTGCCTGAGACAGAGAAACACCTTTGGTCGATTTCTGGACCTCGCCAAAGCCAAAAAAAAAAAACCAGTTAACAACAATACCTTATGCCACAAAGTATCACTCAAGGTATTACCTAGTATAGTTATAAATTGGTCCATATCGAACATTGCACATCTATGACTCGCTGTACTATTTGTTACTGTCCTTCTAGTACTAACATCCTCTCTAAATTTCTAATCTTTGTTTTTCCCTTTCGGGCAACATACTTTAAACAGATTCCAATACACCTGTGCAACAACTTCAAAACATACAATGAGAAAGGCTTCGCTGCCAATTTCGTAGAAACTTCAAATTCTGAACTTGGCCACTGCATACCCTTGGGCACTGCTAATGCTATCCTTTCCTCCAAGGGTTTCTTGTTGGGTGGTACCTCTGTCGCTCTTACTTTAAAATGGCTCATCCAACTTTTCCAGATGGGAGACTGATATTACAATTTCTTTGACTGCCCAAGACGCGAAGTCATAATTTTGAATTTTAACTTTCGTTCATTGCAAATCATTCAAATACATAATTTTTTGTACAACATCTGATAGGCAGCTCTCCGATAGCCCAGTCGTATCATTTTTCATGTCCCTGCCATCTCTTGGAGCCAACTATTCAAATTTAGATATGTGGGGTATGCAACCATTGTCCCTTGAAAGCCAGGCCATCTTAGATAGAGGTGACTCTCTACATTTAACTTAATATGTTTATATTAATCCTCTTTACCCCTTGATTATCTTGGATTATCTCAATTCTGCACTCTTCTTTAATTCGTCTTTTTAGTTAAAGAACCATCGCAATACAGTAGT
>OZ026623.1:75528630-75566130 GCA_964020975.1 Hermodice carunculata | reverse complement strand
ACTTAACTTATTAATTAGATAATGTTCCAGATTCATAGATATCACAAAAAAATAAAGGCCTACTTTCTACGTTTGATATAAACTCTCCTCACAATTTGGTAATTTACATGTGACTTCTAAAGGTCAAAGGTGAAGATCTTTAAACCCCTTTGAGATTTTTGTCGAGCCATAACGTGGTCAATTTTAATTCAATTGTAATCATGTCCATACTTAAATTGTAGGCATTGTAACACTGTACAATTTTGCAATTTACATGTGCCCTCTAAAGGTCAAGGTCATTTGGCCCTTTCAAATATAGATTGAGCCGTAAATCGATCAATGTAGATCCGATATGGATCTTGTCGGGGTCTAATGGTAGCTATTGTCACACTGCACAATTTTGTAATTTACATTTGACCTCTAAGGTCAAGGTGCTATAAGCTGAGATGACTGAAGTCGAAGGATGGGTGGGGAGGAAGCTTCCCCTCAGCGATCGGAGATGAATAGTTTATTCTTGTGTGTTTGTCTGTGTGTGTGTGTGTGTGTGTGGTATCTCCAGCAGTAAAGGCGGGGTTGGGGGCGGGGTCTAGGTACCATTTGTTATTGAAACAGATTGGAAACACTGCTTACCTTCATTTTTATTTTTCTTCAAATTGCGTTGTACACTTGGAATACATAACATACCATTTATATCAAATACAGTTACCATTGTGACAATGACAGTTTTGGTCACACCTAAATAAAGTAATAAGAAGTCACATCTGTCGAAATTGTAGCTCATGTACTAGAACCAGGAATTCTTGGCGCTTATATTTTACTTGTTGTCCTTTCAACGGGAATTTTACAAAAGGAAATGAAGATCGTGTACTTCAGGTAAAAAAGATATATTTTTATGTTATTTAACACTTATCGAAAGACTTTACATTCTTTTTTCTGACGTTGTTGACGTAATTACTGGCGCAAGGTTTAGATTGCCTTCCCCATTAAAAACCTAACAAGTTTTTTTAAAACCGTGTCGAAAAGTATACTGCGGATGTCTGCATGCTCTAGTAATCATACATAAATTTCGGGTGTCATTCTATATTGCAAAACCTTTAGCCAAGTCCTTTTCACTGCCCAATTATGTTATGACGTTAACATAATTGTTTACAAACAAATGATATATGATACCCTTGGCAAGCTCAATGGGACAAAATAATGTAGAAATCAAACATCTGTCTACTTATTATTTTTGATGCTTTAATAAATGAGTTTGACAAGAAAAGAGATTCTGCAAATTGAACGTTAAATGCATGTTTTTTATGGAAAAGGTTAACTGTTGTGACCATGCAGCTTTATATTCTATGGTGCCCATTTTGTAACATCTAAGACTCTCAATGGGAAGTTCAGCGCCTTATCGCAGCCTTCTCATTCGCTCAGTGTACTTACAGGATCTAGTTCTCTGCTTCAAGATGGTGCACCCAGGTTTCTTATTTAATCCCGTACTTTAGGCCACAGTTCTTAAAATATAGAACAATGTACAGCCTAAGTGGTATCATTTTCCAAACTACCCAGCTTTGTATTACTTTCTTTCCGTTCCCCCTATACGGTAAGTAATGATTGGGTCAAAGGTCAGTGCATCCCATTGTCACTACAAGTGCAAGCAGCAATAATGACAATGGAGAGCATTTTGAATGTTGTTTTTGGCTGATAGTTTGTGGGAAGTTAAGTTATTTTTACTTTTTCTACACAAACTATTTTCAAGTATAGCTGGGAATGGTCAGTTTCTATTTATTAAGCAGCCTTTTTTAAACAATGAATGGTCAAATGTAAATGCTCAGCTTTCGTTTCATCTTTTGATTTACATGCGGAGACACTTACAAACAGAGAAATACACATCACTTTGTTTGTGTCTGATACTACTTTCATGCAGTAAATCCAAAGTAATGTGGACTCTTCTTTCCTCACAGGCGACCTGCACGTTGAAAATGAGTCCACTCCACAGCTGTTTAGTGTCTCTATTTAAAACTTCTATTTTGACCCAAATATAATGTCATTTTCTTAATTTACAATTGATTTTCAAAAGGCCACAACACACACAAAACACATCAGGCACTGTTTAATTCTTTCTCCTGCGCTCACCAAGTGGACTAGTTGAAATTGAAAAGTTTGGGCACAAGCTTAAAACAAGTGACTTATTGTAAGTAGGTGTCATGAAAAACCCCAGAAAAGGGATTTGGTAGATAAAATCTTGAAACTAATTTTCTAAAACTGACATCGCTTATCTAAATTTGTTTATTGTGAAACTTCACAACTACGTGCTGTAAAACAGAAGCAAATTATGATACTTGCACTCAAGAATATATATTGAAGTGCTGAAAATCCGTACTCCAATACTCTGAAATGGGCCTTTCCAATACCCACTCCTCAGACCTCCCCTGTGACATACATGGGACGGTACGCAACAAAAAACCGAAGACTTCTTGCTTTGCCGATAGGTACCATATGTTTATTGAACCCATGGAATCATTCGCCAATATACAGCAAAGCCATCCAGGTTCCTTCCTAGATTTACAATTCGCTGATACTTACTGGTTGCATGAATGCATGGATACATACACTGAAAATAAGTACCATAACTATTATCAACATGATGTATCACAACTGTATCAAACGTTTAACACACTTATATGTATAGTCTTAACTATAATTTTACAATGTATCATATACCAAAAATATTATACCTTTTAACCATATCAATTTACCTTTTTTATTTTAAACCTTTAACTTTGCCAACTTTCCATTCTATTATTTCCATCGTTCACATACCAATTTTCATGCACACGCTTATACAAGCGTTTTTAAAGCTTTTCAAACTTTCAAGCACTTTTCAACTACTTTACTTTTACAAACATGCAAGATTTGATATTTGCATACGAATCGCAAGTAATGCCTGCCGATGTAAACGCCATCTATTGAGAAATCCATGAATTAACGCATGGAAACCACACCCTAGATTAGGCTGTCTACCTTCACGGCTTTTCGATACGCGACCTGTGCTCATTTTCATTAGCAATTTACTCCCTCTCGCTTCACCGTTTATCCTCATTCTTACAATCAACTTACTTTCTCTGTTTGCTTTTACTAACAAACATTTTCTTTTCTCCTTATTGATAAACACATTTACCAATCATGCAAATATATAATATTCTAACGACATAATTACCATTTCTCGCGTACAATGTATATACTGCACACTTTTTGAACCACATAATGCATTTTATACTTATACTAAGCATTTCAACTTAATATATATATATATATATATATATATATATATATATATATATATATATATATATATATATATATATATATATATATATTTCTACTCTGTTTATAATCCGCTTTATACTTGATAATATATTTCTTACATAAACTTCATGCACTGTATATATATCCACCTGTTCAGCAATTGCGGATACATGCCTGCGCAGCATATATGAATGCATTTTACATGACATTAAAATTATTCATTACTATAAAGCGCAAGTCTTAACATTATTATTTGTCTATACCAATTTAGCTCTTTCATTAAACTTACCAATTAAATTTGGCGTCCTAAGGCTGTATACGATATCGCCCCATGTTCGGCACAGATACCACCGGTAAGCCCTATTCCTTTGGGTTTGAAGTCGCTAAAATTACAGTGGACAA
Organism: Hermodice carunculata; assembly: GCA_964020975.1. NCBI lineage: Eukaryota > Metazoa > Annelida > Polychaeta > Eunicida > Amphinomidae > Hermodice > Hermodice carunculata. The sequence goes on along the minus strand of OZ026623.1, from coordinate 75,562,455 downwards.
ACTAAGTCTTGACTCTCAATAATTCACAAAACTACTAACAATATGCACAACAAAGCTCACGGACTATCAAAATCGAAATAATATCCGACCATACTTACAATAAGCTTCGAAACCTTGAGTATATAGTTGACATGTGGACAGTAGAATAATGCCAAAGACCTAGCATTATAAAATGGGTAGGCTGCTTGCCCGGAGCCGGTCCCAAGAAATAGGCGTCTCAATCCTTCAAGATGTTATGGGGCAAGGACGAAACCGGCTTGCACCACTGCTTATATACCAGGAAACCACCTCCAATCAACTCAAACTGGTAAAACAACATTCTTTCCATACAAACCCAGTCGGACCTTCCTGATCTTATAATGATATGCAAATGACTTAACCTAAATAGGCTGGATTTCACATAGGACAATGCTATTAATGAATGGACGGAAGAACGGAATTGTACCAGACCGACCTCGATACGAACTGTGGCACCTAAAGGGCTGACTGGAATGACAATCGTGCAATCATACCAGAACAAACCACAAATTTAACAACTCGCTACAATATGTGCATGCTATAATATGGATGCGCGGATAAATGTATGACCTAACAATGAAATGACACTAAAGCCCTATGCTTAATCCAAAATCAGATCTACCTATATCTGACATCCCCTGGTGTTTATACATATGGGTCATGCAGCCCAACACTCCTTCCCCTTAGTAAAGCACTGAATGTTGATACAAATTCAGGAGAAACACATCATTTTATGTTTTGTTATCAACTCGAAGATACAAACAAGTGGATGAAAGACATCTACAGCTTATCTGACAACCCTTTGACCCCTTATTAGTTGACCAGCTTTGTGTTTGATAGCCACAAGGCTTACCATTGATGTAAAGCACTTGTGATTGGAGAAATAAACACCATCATAGGACTTCCACTGATGCCATACCGCCTTCCATAAGGAAAATAAGCTATTTAGTGGGTTCCACAGTCTGATTACTACTGTTTCCCCTGGGGGCCGTTATATGTAAGGCTGTCTGTAATTGGCCAAGAAACTAAGATGGCTGCCATTTCCAATGAAACAGGAAGCCTGGTACCTCCAAACGTTCTCTTTTGGTTTACTGAAAAAAAGTGTACTGTAATATGCACACTGTTGGTCAGTTCACTATCGTTATCTGTCAAGTTTTGCCACCAATTTCTTACACATATTAAAAACCCACTTCTGTTGCTTTTTCTGTGCAGTTCAACAGGCCACTGTGATAATCTGTTTGTTTTTATTTACTACAACCAAGTAGTTTCCAGGGCTATAATGATACTTCAGTACAAAAAAAGATGGAATATTAATTATAATTCCCCGGTGATTTTATACTAGACATAACTTTCAGATCTCTATAAACCAAATTAATCATGCTTTTGTAATTAATAGCCCACCCAACCACCAACCTGCTCCACATTAAATGCAATGATTACAGGTTTATCGAATTAAATCAGTGGGTTGCAGTAACATCATAGAAAAGATTTAAATGCCATAAAGTAATGCCAGAAAAAGTTGATATTGACCATATACATCCAATTTCAGGAACTGCCCATTTAGCGGTTCCAAAAAATTGCTTCTGATACACTGTAATTTTTTTGTTTGTTTGTTTGTTTGTTTTTTTGTTTTTGTTTTTTTTTTTATTATGAATTAAACTTTATTTTTGAAACACATAATTATATCTCTAAATGGACTGTACAGACTAACATTGAAATCCGCATTTTGATAATATTCAGATATGTAAAAAAAAAAAAAAAAAACTGGCATCGTTTCTTTTTTATGAATTTCAATTTTAGAATTAAACAATTTGCTTTCCAATGGTAATAATAAACCGTTGTATGAATATGCTTTATGGTTTTTTAGGCTGAGTCTGTAACTGCATTAGCTTCTGTGCAAGGTCAACGTGAAAATGTCCCCAAAAGAAGAATTTCATAGAGGTGTCCATAATTTTCCCTTTTTAACATAACAAGACACACTAAAGCATGAGTTGTGTGTTCTTGTGTTTGTATGGTGTGCCGACAGGTGATAATTTTTTTCAGATCCACAGGTGCAATTCTACTTTAGCACCTGTAAAGCGGGGAATTCGTACCGCACTGCGGAAAGGGCTGTGGTCACTAACTTGGGCCCCATTAGTTCGGATTTTTTTTTGGGGGGGGGGGTCTGTTTTTTTTTTTTTTTTTTTTTACCAGTTTCTTTGCTTTTCTGATTTTTTTTCTTTTCTCTTTGGTTTGGACACTTTCTTTACGAATTTCTAAATTTTACATTTTCCCATGTTTATGTTCAAATAACTGCGGAACTTTTATTGAGAGAGACATTGAATAACCGGGATCTGTTTTTCTAAGATTGTAAAATATCACTTAATACAAATCAATTTTTTTTTATGACTACTAGAAAGCGTGTTTTGTCCCACGGTGGCCATGGCGATCACTGGCCTCCCTACCAATGCAGATCCGTATGCCCAGTGGATAACACCTGCAGTACCCATTTGTGAAAATGTGGAAGGATCATTAAAATTTGAAAAATATACATACATATACGCTCTCTGTTTCGCATAATGTTGTCAATACTCATATACAACACTCATAGACTCCTCACTTTATGTGTTTTACTGGCAATTATACGGAGTTCGATAGCATGAAGGTCGATAGGCTGCACGGTACCGTGAGGTCCGTACAGTGCTGCCACCATGAGGCGATGGCAGACAACATTACAGTCAGCCTTTTTTTTGCAGGGCAACGAGCTGGAGCGTGATCCAATGTACGTGTGGAATCGACATTCATCTCCAAATGTGCAAACTCTGATCCTTTGTAGAAATAACTGCAATCCAAAGAAATAAACCTACTGCTCAAACATTGAAGCCTGTACCAAATTTTGTCCAAAGTGGTTAGCCCTGAATCCACGAAACGAAACCAGAAATTTGTATGGTGGCTCAATGGTGCCAACCAAAAGTTTATTTTTAAATCTTAAAAACTCGTAAAATCGTTTCGGTGGGTTCACAAAAACACCCTTCGATATGAGTCTGACAGCGATTCAAAAGTATTCTCTCTGTTCGCCGCTTCTCCGAATAATCATGTGTGTGGTTTTTTTTCTTTGTCGTGTTTTCTAAGGACATTTATTCCGTGATCGGAAATAAGAAAAGAAATGCTTTGGGGCAACAATTATCCATTTTTGCACTGTCGAGATAAAGTGACATGGTAATTACATAGATTTGGAACAGCTAGAGGAGACACAAGCCGGGAATACACCAACCCTGAAGAAATCTAAGCACCCGGTCGGTCCAAATAAAGCATTAGTCGTGTTCCTCACATCCTCAAAAGTCGAAAACAAGAAAACACAAACGCGAAACTGAAAAAAAAATAATGATAAATAAACAAAAGTGTGCCACTAAATCAGCCACCTTAGTATGAACACACTCGTGTGGTTCTTGTCGCTATTTTTTCACAAGTCAATACTAACACGAACTCCGTGAAGCTCTTTGTAATTTTCCAACCTCTACCAGGTGTATAGCGCGTTCCTCCATTTGTCACAACACTGGATACTAGCAATACAATCAATAAAACTAGAAAAGATGATTTGCTGCAAAGCAAATCAGTGTGTGTCTTTAAAGCATATTGGTATGGCAGTCTACAACTAGACCATAACACAGAGGTAGAAGTTGGAATGGCATCTCTATCTATTATAGCTCTGAGGTTACTCAGGATTTAAAATTTTTAATGGTGCTACTTGGCATAATATAAATTGCTACAAATCGCTAAATTATATACATGTGCGTAATGAAATAATAAAGTAAACAAAAATACAATTTTATTCACTGACGGCCCATCACAACGAAGGAGAAATTTGAGTCCACACGCAGGGGTCACTTCCGTTCAACGAAGAGTAGCTCATTTGGAACCGAAACTCTTTGCGAGGAATAAAGTGGCCCAAGTGGATTAAATTACGTCCGACAGCTCAATATTAGACAGGGCTCGAGACAGTTGATTGTGACAAATCTTTTGGTATATTTATTATATGCACCCGGCAGCAGAAGGGTGTTTAAAACAAGAAAACGGTGTGGTGGCCGACGATTTTTTGTTTGTTTCCTCGGAGTCCTTACCCTAATCAGTATTTTCGGCCGGTCAGTGTGCATGGGTTCTTATCGACCAGAATCTGACGACAACCATTCTGCTGGTTGCCCCTATGCCTTGGACAAGTATGTTGCGGTTTCCTGTTGGAATTTAAGAACCAAAACGGGGAACAGTACGAGTCCGACATATTGATTTCACACTATAGGGCTATAGATCGAAAGCTAGAAGAAATAGACTATGAACACTCGCTGATCAAAAGTCCTGAATTCGCTGAAGTCAAAAATATCGGAGATACGCAGGCGTGAGTTAAAACAACTGGGAAGAGGAAACCGGCCAATGAAATCAGATATCTTAACCGAAAAATATGATGAACCGTAGGAGAAATTGCAGCTAGGTCCGAAAAGTCCAAACAATTATCTAGATAAGTACCATACGGTATTTCAATGCCGAACTTTTTAAGGGTCCTCCCCATGGGAGACCCTTTCTGATTTCGGGTTGTCGGTGCGTCCGTCCGTCTGAATGTGCATATTATCGTTACTGCGATATTTAGATACTTTGCTCAAATTTGGCAATATGCTTAGTTTACCTGGCAAGATGAATTGATTAGAATTTTTGGTATCACCATGACCTAATTTAAGCACATGGCAGCATTTTATCCTGGCGGACCCTTCAGTCAACGCTTTGCATTAAAGGTACATGTATGTCTAGTTGACTTTCAGGAATAGCCATGAAAGCTGACAATCACAATGGCGGGGGGGGGGGGGGGGGGCGCCAACATACTTACTGATGAGAATGTTGACACGAGTAAAATCAACACTGCCAAACGTGCATGCACCTTGCAAGGTTATCACCAAAATCAATCAATGCGCTCCAGGCCTTGTATCACAGTTCAAGCAGTTCTTCCCATGACAAGCACGTTACCGGTACATGCGCGGTACCCATTTGTTGACGATGCCGCGGAGACTGGTGCCGGCATGCCATCCTGTCACTCAACCGTCCTCCTGCGGTCGGTGGCCGCAATCTCGCATGCACATTTGGCGGGGCTACGTTCAATGTAAAAAAAAAATGATTGACCTAAACCTGATACAAGGTATTGTCAACACACAATCATATAATATAAATACTAAAATTATGAAAAAAATACCCAATTTACATAACTAGGTATGTATTGGTCCATTAACAATCACCACCACCTAAACATTGAAAATAGACGTTTTGGCTTGTACTGTTCATGCAGTTCACATGTCGTTTACACGGAACCGGGCTGGATTTTTTTTTGTTTTTGTTTTTGTTTTTGTTTTTTTTCCATTTGTCAGACGCGGGGAAAAAAGGAATGCGTGTTTATACTGACCCTCATTTATTTGTGTTTATGTTTATTTGTGCTGAGTTATAATAGAAAATAACGAAGTACTTTTGAAGCACTGGATAAACTAAAACTAGCTTCGTCAGTAGTCGGTCACGGCAGATGCATCACCATTGCTTTTCAGGTCTGACACTATTATACATAGAAACTCCAAACTTGGCATGATTGTACCTTCATATAAGGAGTTGGACCTTTTCATGCAGAGGAATGAAGATGTTTCAAATTATGCAAATTAGGAATATTTGAAATTCTAAATCTTGAATATCTTCTCAAAAGTACAATATTAAAAAGAAATGTCATTCCAACTTCTACTAGAGGGTTATTTGACCATTGTGCATATAATGAATTTAAAACGAAAGTTGGTGCAATTTAAATTATGCTAATTAGCAGCATTTGAAATTTCAAATCTTTGATATATTCAAAACTATTATAGATAGAGATGTCATTTCAACTTCTACTAGTGGGTTATTAACCATTGTACATGTAATGAATCTGAAACAAAAGTTGAAGCAATTTAAATTATGTTAATTCGCATTATACCTAATGAATTAAAAACAAAGCGATTTATAGCAATTTAAATTATGCCAAGTAGCACAATTAGAAATTTTAAATCTTGAATAACTTCAAAGCTATAATAGATAGAGATGCCATTCCAACTTCTACGTCTGTGTTATGGACTAGTTCTACATTGCCATACCAATATGCTCTGAAGACACATACAATGCAGCAAATCATCTTTTCTAGTTTTATTGATTGTATTGCTAGTACCCAGTGTTGTGACAAATGGAGGAACACGCTATACTTCTGGTAGAGGTTGCAAAATTACAAAAGAGCTTCACGGAGTTCGTGTTAGAATTAACTTGTGAAAAAACAGCGACAAGAACCACACGAGTGTGTTCATTCTAAGTTGGCTGATTTAGTGGCGCATCTTAATTATTTATATTTTTTTCAGTTTCGCGTTTGTGTTTTCTTGTTTTCGCTTTTTGAGGAACACGACTAATGCTTTATTTGAACCGTCGGGGTGTTTAGATTTCTCCAGGTTTTGGTGTATTTATGTCAGTGTGTGAACACAGACATATTGTTTTACGCAATTTTCTTTTTTTCTTTCTTTCTTTCTTTCTTTCTTTCTTTCTTTCTTTCTTTCTTTCTTTCTTTTTCTTTCTTTCTTTCCTATCTTTCTTTCCGCCAGATTTTTGCGTCGTCTTAAACTCAGACACCGTGCAAGCTAGAAACTTCAAACTTTACATGGCTTTAGCACCTGCAGTGAAGTTTTGCATATCATTCTGAATAGTCAACATTTTAAAAATTATGCAAATTACAGCAATTAAAAAATTAAATTGCTTCTGGCTTTCAAAGTATTCATCCGATTTTGATGATGTTGGACCCAAATTGTAGATATTGTAACACTGCACATTTTTGTAACTTACATGTGACCTCTAAAGGTCAAAGGTCAAGGTCATTTGGACCTTTGAAATATTCATCTAGCCATAACTCAATTTCCATCCAATTTTGATCATGTTGGACACAAATTGTAGCTACTGTAACACTGCACATTTTTATAATTTACATGTGACCTCTAGAGATCAAAGATCAAGGTCATTTGGACCTTTGAAATATTCATTTAGCCATTACTCGGTCACTTTTAATCCAATTTTGATCATGTTGGGCTCAAATTATAGATATTGTAACATTGCACACTTTTGTAATTCACATGTCACCTCTCAAATCGAAGGGTATGTTTGTTTTTGTGAACCCACAGAAACGAGTTTGAATTTGAAAACAATCATAAATTTGAGTTTGAAGGTTAACCACCGAACACAGGCGTGCTTGGCCAATGCTGATCCAGTTACCAGTTTTCAATATGCCCAGTATGGTTGCCAATACTGGCCCTTTATAAAAGTGCACCTAGGCATTGCATTGGCCCAGTACCGTTATGCCTTAACTGGCCCAGTACTGGCCTAGTGCTCACCTAGTACTGGAATTATTCATGCTTTAACTGTACCAGTGCTGGCCCCTTTGTTTTCTTCATTCATGAATTGGCTTCTATCTCGTACAGCTCCAGTAATGGACAATATAAAGGCATTATTCTTGCAGAAAAACACACACACACACATACACACACACACACACACACACACACACATTATCTTGGGGCACACCACTGTGACGCATTCCCATATAAAGAGGATCAGAAAATAGAAATACACGCTGTAGTTTTCAAATGCCTTTACCATCAAGTACTGCTGTAATGAATGGTGGAGAAGTAATTTCAAGTTTGCTGTACACTAGAATGGGATTTCATTAGCAAGCAGACATGAGACGATACCCTTGTGCTAGCCACTCAGGGCAAAATGATTCTCTGATTAAAAGTGAAATTCAAATGTGTCATTCAAATCCAAGTATGATAATACCCATAGGTACCTGGCTGATTTTTATGTGTCTGCAATTTAAGTTAACCAAAAGATGAAAGCTTGATGAATATATAGACTCTCTGAGTCAAATACTTCACTTGATCATCTCTACCTCGTGCAGATATTTCAGTCCTCGCATGCTGCTGAGTGAAGCTTTGTGGGTCAAGGTCAAGAAAGTAAGATGTTATAGCTAAGATATGAACAGTATAATGAATAAATTAAAGCACTCCCCAGTGACCTAGTTTTATGATTATCATTTCTAGACAGACACTATATGGTATAAAATTTGGACTCTCTCTACCAGCCTAAGTACCAGAGGCCCGTTATAGTATTCACAGCAAGTACCTGAAAGTGGTTGGTAGATCAAATACCTCTCATTTCGCCCACTCCCTTTTCTAATATGTCCAAGTCAAATAAAACATTTATTCAACTAAAGCAACGCTTGACACATGAATCTATGACTCCTAGGTAATGCAATGAACTTACAATTATAACCATATTTTCACTTACGACTCGAGAAACTAGGAATTAGTGAACCATTTGCCTCCAATTAAAATTCATACCGTCAACCAGTTCTTTGTTTGAGTGGTGGCAAGTTGGTATCCCACATTTCCTTGCGGCAGTTCCGTTTTATACGATACTGCATTACTTGCCCAACATCGGGTCGGTACTAAACTTGATTTTTTTTTAAATTTCGGAGCTAGAGTTTCATGCTATTGTTGCCTTACAGCCTGATTAAAAGGTATCTAGCCAGCATTGGGCCCATTACATCATGTTTCCCATTCAAACAAGTTATTGGTAACGGTAAAAGGAAACTGATTGTTGCTGTATCACCCCTGTATCGCACCCGTGTCGTCACACGACCTGCGGTCCCGGGACGATACGGGTGATCGGAGGTTGATGCAGGGGGTGATAAAGCTAGAACCGGTTATGCGATATCATATATAGTCTATATATCTGTGTGTGTGTGTGTGCCCGACAGACGTATCGGAAAGGAAGCAACCATAATGTTTCTGTTTCCACTCCATGTACATGTACGTCCAACAGTTCACCGGGGGGGGGGGGGGGGAGGGTGTTCTTACGTGAAAAGTAAGGAAGCGTGTGAGTGGTACAATTCTTGACCTTTCCTCTCTCCGGGCCAAGACATAACCAACAAGCGCAATAAATTACTCTCCGGACCCATTGCTTCGGGCCAATTTGTGTTACGCAGGCTAATGGCTGATTTGTGTCCAAGGGGTCAAAAACATTATCAGAGTTGCAGTGTCAATAGCTGCCAGAGAAAGACACACATCATTGTCAGAGGGAAGAAAGGCTGCTCGAAACGCAAAAGCTTCAAGCTGTCGACCTTCTATAAAAAGGGGTAAGTTGTTTTTGCAATCTCTGTCTATTCTTGCTATAATTTATGCACTGAACTTAATTCGAGAATTTGCAGAGAGTTAAGGGCACAATTGATGTAAGGTCTGTTGTAATCAAGCATATTGGCCATCTAGTGCGACCTACAGGTACAAATATAATTGAGTGGCTATCTGACCCTACCACCACTCTCCATACCCAACCTAAACTGGTGAGACTGCACAACAAAATTAATAGTTTTCAGGTGTTATATACGAACATGATATTTCCTATTACGATATATTATATTAATATATATTTTTTCCTTTTGTTGAATATGAACATCTTTTGCTCGCAAAATGTATTGGTTTGATAGTAAATATTGGCTTTGAGACAAAAAATAATGGCTTACATTCCCTTGATTTCTTTTGCCTAAAACTCAGCATTTGATATATCCCTATCGTGTCATTTGCGAAGGAAGTGCCCCGTACTTGCGTTTGCCATGGCACGAAAACTCCCCTATTTATTTACCATCCTTATTTGATCTACGAAAGAAACTGGCCCTTTTGAACGCCCGGTATTTGGGTGTGACAAGATATGTTGGGATATCTTAAGCCAAGATATATGCATCAAACATTCAAACAGTTGAATGTGTGCAGCCCGCATGGGTGTGTAGTTAGGTTCAAGTTTTTCTTCTGGTCTGAAATGAAACATTCTAAAGAACTGTTTCTCCAAGCGGTGCGGTAGGCGGCAAGGAAGCCGATATGGCTCTGGTAAAAGTTAAACAGCAAGATACAGGTGAGATTCTTCCCTATTCCTTGTTTATGTTATTAAGTCTTAGTAAGAGAGTGGTACGTCATAATATGATACAGATTTGAAAAATATTTTTCAGCCATACATGACAACAATTAAACACGACGCATGTACGTTTAACTCTTAAAACCTGATAAAGCTTATGTTCAAGAAGACCGTGATAAACTCCCAGGTTGCGCAGTACAATAACAAATACACTGAAACCTGTGTAATAGGGACCGGTTCATCAAGATGCAATTGATTAAAAGTACATGTATTCTGTTCTGAGAAAAACTGCTCCATATAAGCAGGTGTCCCTTTTTTCTTACCTGTTGGCAAGTTTCAATGTAGCACCAGAATTGTTTCATTAAAACAGAATTCATCGCCCACTCATACAATCGCAGTTTTTTAATCGCATATCCATTTTTATTTTCGTAAGTAATTTTTGCTCGTCCTACTATTAACGGGATGATATGTTTTCATGTTTTCCGGCCTTCCGTCCAGTCAACGTTGGTTACCACCATACCAGTAACGCAGAAAATATTTTGCTAAAATTTGGCACACAAATATCCCGCTAGGTCACTGATTATGATTAAAAGCGCTGCCAGTAAGCAGAAGTTGTGTGAATGTCGCTTTGTTGTACAGAAATGGACACTGACAAGATAATAGTCTAGAGCTAGAATAAATGAATACACTTGCGTTCATTCTGATAGTGATTGGCCGGTGGTCAAATGTCCGTCCACAGCTTCGACCTGCTTGTGGCTGTTGGAAGCAGAAATATCAATAAGAGGACATTCCTGAATCAATTGTTTCCTCTTTATTCGGGCCACCTGATTGCCAGCGTATGCATGTCACCAGACGAGCAGATGCTCCCTTCTAGGTAAAACTCAAAGCAGCCCAAGAAGCGTGAGGAATGTGACTTTATGTCTCACGGGTTCCACTGTGTTCCGTCTGTTTTGTATTCAAACCGCCCATGAACTCATCTATTTATTATGTATTAGGAGCCTTGCCATTCTCCTGCCTAACAGGTCTTCTGTCTTATGTTGTATCCTGTGCCATTATGTGGCAGGTACAATGAGATGTGGTTATGGTCATATGAATATAAATATATATATATATATATATATATATATATATATATATATATATATATATATATATATATATATATATAAACATACATGCATACACACACACGAACGTATATGAGTGTGTGCGTGTGTGTCTGAATGTGTGGTTGACAGGAAGGCTTTCAGCCACTGTCAATCGATGTACATTTTATATATTTTTCGTCATCTTGTACTCGTGCCTTTGGGCGTTAACATGAATTTATGTTTCTTCTCTGTCTGGACAGGCGTTGGAAGAATAACTCGGTTGCACAACGCGAATTAATAATATTCGAAGTTGTGCATATGAAGGGTTGCTTTGAGCCTTTTTTGAGACACAGGAGAAAGGTCACACTTTGTTCTTTTGGAAACAAAATCTCAAGCATATCGACACTGCGTGCCATATGACATGGCGTCAGTCAAAGAATGAAGGGCCTATTTTACCATCATAGTTAGGTTCTATAGGCTGGAAAGTATTTGTGTGTAAGGTGCATTCAATGCAGGTTCACAAATATATTCTAAATATTTACAGCCAGAAGATTATCGGACACATTAAACGTGTGTTCAAGTCACCATGCTTAACGGTCATAACATACATGATTGCAAATCTGGCGGACGTAAAAGGCTTGCCAACTGGGCACGGTGTGTGTGAGTGTGTGTGTGTGTGCGTGCGCGCGCGCGTGTGTGTGTGTGTGTGCACTTTTATAAAGCAAAAGAGACACGAAACAAATCAAAACAAATAATCCCTTCAATTGAAAGCATTTTCAGCTTGATATTATTTCCAGCGATATATCAGTGTCCCAATTATTTGTAAATTCTTAGCAGTGTGAGGTAAAATGATTCTAATTTGCAAACGCATGTGTTCTCGAATTCCGATGAACAAATGCTTGACGTATAAAGTACTATTGGCATACCTTTTTGTCTTCAGCGGTCTTCTTCAATTTATTTAAACAAAGAAATAAAAAGTAGCCCGCAATGGCAAAATTAATGTTCTGTGCTTGCGCTCTCTGCAATATGGGGATCTCTGCCGCAAAAATGCATTCCATGTGCATATATAATTCCATATATTTTTTACGATTTCTTGTATGGCGTGCATCTCGTGAGCGTGCTTTTGTTGCTCAAACACAGGTGGTCTTTTTGCATGTCCACATAAAACGTGCATGAAAAGTATCGTTGTATTCGGATATATGCATTTACGTTTTGCACAATAAAACCCCCGCAGCCTACGGTTTTGTTCACACACAATAACCGTTGGCCTAACTGACCCGTCAGTGTAAGGAAATCCTTCAGGCAAACAGAAAACCCACATTATGTGGCTGTAGATCCAGATGCTTGAATGACTGTTGGTTGTCATGATTGTGGTTTTCACGTTTTGTCAACTTTGGCGCCGTACACGTTTATACAAGTAACTATATTTGGTTAAACATGATTTGGTGTTTCGAAACGCAAGTGTCCGTGACATGTAACAATATGTTACATTGTAAATTTTAAAAAATGCTTTCTAATGAGAACATCTCCATTTTCTTCGAGTATTTACGACTAGATACACGCTGTCTGACAATTTTCCTTTCATGTTTCCTAATAATTGAGGTTTGTAATTACCAAACGACCCTGACTGTGGTTGGAAACTGTAGTCTAAAATAGAACAATGATATCGAGACGTTGTAGAGCCACAAAATGTAAAGTCGACTTAAAATACAATATAAGGTGGGAGGCAAAAGCAAGAGCCGTAACACTTGAAGTCACCTGTGCTTGTTTTTGGTCAAAAGGTTATTTGAATACCAATGTTCGGATTCCCAATAACCTGGCAAAGAACGGTGGTCCCTTTGCTCTCTGCGAGTTCGAAAGTTTTTACGTGTCAGGTAAGGAACGCAGTGCAGGTCCATTTGCGTTTTGCTGGACCTGCGAGATAGATCAAAGGACACGCTCGACTGCGCCTCGCGTGTCCTTTAATTCATCGAGCAGGTTCAGGAAAACGCCTGTGGACCTGCACCAAGTTCCTTACTTATCTTAATGAACACTTTCATTGTTTGATCTAACTTAACATCCGACTTATTATCGTATTTACATTGTGCATACAAACATTTTGATGGAAATGTACAAAGGTGCCACATGGGACTATTTTTGATTGCCAATTCACCCTCATGTGGCAATGCGTAATATCGTCTTGTTTGCAAGCACCACTGAATCCATCCACCATCAATGTGTAATGCATTTAACTTGTTGAAAACAAGCAGAACAGTCAGTTCTACCTGTCAGCCGTGCTAGACTAGTGTCTAGGAGATCGCAAGATAGGCAGACAGGTCAGAAAAAACTAACGCGGTTATAATCCCCTTCTTGCCTTCGTTAAGTTCAAATTTTGGGGATAAAGTGTAAGGAACATTGCAAAATTTCAGTCCGTCATTTCTGGTCTTCAAACGTAGTACCTCTAAAACAGTACTAAGTCATCAGTTTGTACAGGAGGTCCACCTTCGTGGAAGTTAAGGTATGGTCTGAAACAATAGAAAACTTCAGGTGGATGTCCTTCATGGAAGTTAAGGTATGGTCTTAAACAATAGAAACGTTCTATGAAAAACAGATGCTGTGCGTCTTCAGGAAGTCCTTTCCTCCTTACCATTGTGACAGGCAGACCAGTATGCAGGTAGACTGAGTTGGTCTTGTGCATTGTGACACAATCATTTTGCACTTAGTTTCCATTCATAATTTAATTTAAAGGGACAACATGGTCCTGTTTTAGACACATATTCAGGCACAAGACCTAGCACCAGTTCAAAGTAATTGCGTACTCATGGAAATGACCTCACCGTTTTGTAAATAGTCAAGTGACCCCAACTGTTTATGGCTTTTCCATTCACTCCCACAAATACAGTATTTTAAGTAGTTTTTATGAAGGAAAAACAAATATATTGTTTCATATCATTATTTGAAAACTTGTGTGAGTTGGCAAGTCAAAGAGAAACCATATAAGCCAAGTGGATTTAAATATAAAGATATGGTGTTATCTGTAAAAATAAATTCAGGGATCCCATCAGGTCTTCAGACAGACTGTAGTATATCCACTTAGTATAGCATATTATCATAGGTGCTTGTGTCCACAATGATGTTGGATTCGTATTTAGTTCGAGAGTTATCATCTTATGTCCTCATGTAAGTCTGAAGGGTGGCTTCTACTTTAGAATTCGCCATTAATATTCAGCATTGGGGAGAAGAATATTGAAAATGGGGAGCAAATGGTTACCTTTTCGGGTTTGGCCTGTGTTCGAGTTCATCCTGAACGCCCCTACACATTTCATGTGTATAAAACTGACGACGGTCACCTGATTTTGTTCTAAAGAAAATTTGAAGTGTTCTAACGCTATAAGAAATCTGCAGTGGCCCACACTCAATATCCTTAGATTTTGCGTTGACTTTTCATTTTGTGGCATTAGCTTTACGTTTTGCGTCTTCTTACCTTTAGTACTAACGTAAAAATGTAAAATTGTTAACAAAAAATGTAAACTTTACATTTTGCGTTGACTTTACTTTGTGTGGCTCTACAGTTGTAAGCCTTTGACACATCCATACACGATACACTGACGATGTGAACAAGGACAGAATGTCACTACAAGTCAATAGTGGGTTGAGAGTAACGGCATACAATTTTCTAAAATATGCACGCAGTTTCAATAAAACTTACTAAAAGCATATGATAAGCTGGATTATTCGCAGCGGAAGTGGCTTTAACCAGATTGTAAATTATACCGATCTGTGGCTCTTGTAAAATACAATTTCAAGTTAATATCGTGAAATACATGATTTATTTACTCTAACTATGGTTCACAACATTAAGAGAGAGCACAGAAGATCCACTTTTACGTGCAATAGCCGAAAACGTAGGCACGTACGTTTACGACAAATGTGTGCAGCTCCCAACAGCACTAACATATGTTGTGCTTCTTTTTGCTTTTCTGTGACAGGGCTCATGACATGATACATAATGTATAATAAATTTGCTGTTTCATCGTAGCGACTAGCAGATGCAAATTGCTGGGGTTTTTTTTTTTTTTTTTTTTTTTTTTTGTTTTTGTTTTGTTTTGCTTTGTTTTGTTTTGTTTTGTTTTTATTTGTGTGTTGTGGCTTGTTGGTTTTTTTTTGTTAGTTTCTTATGGTGTAAACACAAACTTACAGTCATTTGTTGTCTCTTGTCATTTTAGGGAAGCTGGTAGTGAACATTCCCTCTTCTAATCATCCACCCATACATTTGCACCGCCCAGTCCATCGCCCGAGGCCTGAACTGGTGGCTACTGCAGAACCCGCACTTATAGCAGTACCTGTGTTGATTCCACGACCGCTGACACCAACACTTTTGACACGAAACTTCCCACCGTGGTTCGTTCAGCCAGTCGGCAGATGGCGTGGCGGTTGGGAATCCGACCGATCACATGTTGAATATGATCACATCAATTTGCGTCGAAGTCTTGGAAGACAAAAATATCAGGGATTCAGAAGTCTTAGGTCAGGACTGTTGATGGCAGAGGTAACTATAGAAATAATAGTGGTTGGTTTTATAAAGATGCAGTCCTGAAGGCCCAAGTGTATGTATGTATGTATGAATGTATGTATGTATGTATGTATGTATGTATGTATGTATGTATGTATGTATGTATGTATGTATGTATGTATGTATGTATCCATTTTTGATGGAGAGGAGAGGGTAAGGAAAGGAGCTACCGTGTCCTTTGTCGTCATTGCCGCCAACCTGATATATTTCCAGCGAGCTTCAATTTTCAATCTCCTTCAGTTGTTCAACACGTAAAATACAAGAACGCCAAAGTCAAAGAAAAAAAAAACAAAAACAAAACCACACAAAAAAAAACCACAAAAAAACCACACACACACACAAAGCAAAACAAAACAAACACCCCCCCCCCCCAAACAAAATACCATTCAATCTCCTTCAGTTGTTTAACATCTAAAACATAAGAACTCCAAAGAAAAACATAAAAGAACTAGAAAAGATGATTTGCTGCATAGCAAATCAGTGTGTGTGTCTTCAAAGCATATTGGTATGTCAATGTACAACTATTCCATAACACAGGGGTAGAAGTTGGAATGGCATCTCTATCTATTACAGCTTTGAAGTTATTCAAGATTTAAAATTTCTAATGGTGCTATTTAGCATAATTCAAATTGCTACAACTTTTGTTTTAGATTCATTACATGCGCAATGGTCAGGAACCCCCTAGTAGAAGTTAAACTGACATGAAGATGAACCAAATCGGATGTAAATTTACCAAGTTATGGCAAGATGAAACTTCTAAAGGGCCAAATGACCTTGACCTTTGCCCTTTCAAGGTCACGTGTTCTTATAAAAATGTGCAGTGTTGCAATACCTACAATTTGAGACTAACATGATTAGAATTGGATGGAAAAAAGCCAAGTTGTGACTGGATGAAACTTTCAAAGGTTCAAATGACCTTGACCTTTG
Source organism: Hermodice carunculata (assembly GCA_964020975.1). Classification (NCBI taxonomy): domain Eukaryota; kingdom Metazoa; phylum Annelida; class Polychaeta; order Eunicida; family Amphinomidae; genus Hermodice; species Hermodice carunculata. Next base: position 75,545,895 of record OZ026623.1, on the reverse strand, counting down.
ACCTTTAGAGGTCACACATAAATTCTAAAATATGCAGGGTTACAATAGCTACAATTTGAGCCCAACATGATCAAAATTAGATAAAAATTGACCAAGTTATGGCTAGAAGAAGGCCACCAAGGAAAGTGGCCTTTAACCTTGAAATGACCTTTGACCGTGAGATGACCTCTACCTGAAGTGAACCTTGACCTCAAAAATGACATTTTGGCTTAAAAGTGACCTTTGACCTTGACATGACCTTGACATTTGAGATGACCTTTACCTTGCTATGATCGAACTCCTATACACTCGGGACCACATCTACTATAGTATATAAGATATTGAAGATTTAAAACTTTAATTAGCCCTCATTTGCATAATTTTCAAAAGCATGACCTCTCATTATAAAAAGGCCAGACTTTATCCATAGAAGTATAATTGTGCAAAGTTTAGAGTTTCTACATGTAATACTTTTCAAATGAAATGTCGGACAAATTTGCCGGTAAAGAAAGAAAGAAAGAAAGAAAGAAGAAAGAAAGAAAGAAAGAAAGAAATAAAGAATTCCTAGAAAAACAGAAAAGTGTGCGTTGACACACACACTTTAATGACCAGAAACCCAAAAACAAATTGTAAACCAAAGCAAAACAAAAAACAAAAAACAAAAAAAAAAAGAAAACTAAAAAAATAACACATCTTCTTGTTGAATGTGCGAGTGGCCTGCCTGAAGTAAGTGCATGTAATTTTGCAAGGATAAGAATGGCCGTAATATTTTATGTAGACCAAACCCATGTCTTTTCGTCGCTTTGGAGCCCCTTTCATGTTGACCTGACGGCCTTTAGCCTCAAACCCTTTGTAAAGTAAACAATGTATGCATAAAAACAAGTGCAAGTCATGTATTTTATGTTTTTGTTTTGAGAACGAATTATTGTAATTTAAGGCTAGCTTCAGAAACTCTCCTCAGCGCCATTAGACAGAGTCTAGGAGAGCAGTCAACGGGAGACATATTGAGGTACCAAGGTTGCAGAACATGTTTTTACATAAATTGTCATAGGAAAGGGTGAAGGAAAATGCTGGGCTAGGAACTAACTTTGCTTGTCGCAAGCAACCAATCTGCATGGGGACACACGGGGAAAGGGGGGGGGGAAGACAATAAGATGGAAAAAAAATGCCAGTAACTGCCTTATTATAATAATACATGGGAGGTCAAGTTCCACATTTTGTATTATAATTCAGTTGCATATCTTCTAAAAATCCACTCGAATAGAGTCAACCTGATATATGTCTATCTTCAATTTCCAAAATTCTTCAGTTGATCAACCCGTAAAACATGAGAATGCCAAATACAAATGACGTGACTGGCCTTTTCATCTGTTGACTTATCATAAAATACTGCTACATATACCCTGAAATTTTTTTCGAATGAACTGATAAAAAGTAAAAAAAAAAACAAAAAACAAAAACAAAAACAAAACAAAAAACAAACAAAAAACACCCCCCAAAAATATGACTGCATCAGTTACTAGTGGTGTTAGCAACATTTCAGTACGCGTGGCACTATAAAGGCAGAGTGTCTTAAGTAGACAGAGGTTCCGAAACGAATAATTTTGTCCCATATGATAGTGCTTCCGAATCTACATGTATATGAATTAGAATGTTACCTTTTGTAGAGGAGAAACGTGTTGCGAGATTGTATTTGGGCACACGGCTTTCCCAAGAAACTTTGGTGACATTTGGTGGCAAGGATAGTTTGTTAGTAACAGTTATTTTGCAGACACGGAATATGTAACAGAAGGGCTATCTGTTCACGGATGTACAGAGCAAGTGAAGAGAACTGTTGCAAATCGTAGTTATGCTGTTACATAGGGGGTCGGGGATTCCACTCAGGTCAGTATACATACACAAGTACTTCAGTATGTATGTATGTATGTATGTATGTATGTATGTATGTATGTATGTATGTATGTGTATGTATGTATGTATGTATGTATGTATGTATGTATGTCAACCTTTGGCACCAGTCGCCTAGCTGAAATAGGAAACGCACATATTCACTCGACCAAATCCCCACTCTAACCCCCCCCCCCCCCAAAAAAAAAAAAAAAGAAAGAATGGTTCAATGGAGGTAGTTATGTACGAATGCCATATCAACGTGGTTATGCCGTATAAGTACTGAGTGGGCATATGTTTTCAGAATCGAGAACTTAAATCCACCAGCATTTAAGAAATGCCGATAATATATATTTTATGCTCGGAAGGAGCGAAACTCGAACCTGCAACCGTTGGCCCCAGTCGCCTAGCTGAAATGGGAAGCGCACATATATCCACTCAACCAAATCACCATTCTCAAAATAGAAAGGTTCAATATATGTATATATGTATGTTGAAGTACGTGTGTGTCATACGTTACCTAGCCAGTACGAATTCCTGTGGTTTCCTCTCTTTCATTATAACAGCTAATAACTTAAAGGGAAACTGGATACTGTCTTCTCTCGGCAATACCATATACTGTGCGCCATCATGCGGCAGTCAATGGAAGCGGCATGTCAGTCGCTAAAATATCTACATGACAAATACAGGTGAACTTGCAACAATAAATGGAGATAATTTGGGGGAAATAAATTCCACTTTGTCATTTAAATTTCAGTAAGGACCTTTACCTGGGTCTATCCTTTCAGATAGTACACATGTATTAATGACTGGGGAGTCCTCACTGTTGACAATGTTGTGGCATAATAGTGAACAGACATTTTGTCTACGTCAAAACGTACCCTGTGAAAAGGTGCGAAAAAACCATGCAATTCATTAATTCAAATGTGTTACAATCACCATTTTCCATGCATAAAGTACCAGGTCTACTGCTTGAAGGTGTAGGTTTAATTTACCTCTCTTGATTATAGAGTTTTTCAGCAATTTATTCTGTCACATGAGAAATTGTGCATATCAGAGACATAAGTCCACTAACCATTATGTAGGTTTGACGCCTTTTATGCTGACAAAAAAAAACATAAATTATTGCTAAGCAATTACTGTTGCATATCTTCTATAAACCCACAGCAGGTCATAGTGTTTTTAATAATGACATTCTTGTGTGCCAATTTCGTGAATGTTCTAAATTCACCTTTTTGTAAGTCATGGAAATAAGTTGCGGAAAAATTATTTTTGTCGCTGCAAGGAATAAGTCTATGTTGTTAAGTTGCACATTGTTTCATTCGTAAGCTGATGGATTTGGAAACATGCTGGCTCGTTTAAGGTTTCAGACCTTTTAATTCATAACCTTCTCATTGTACAGGTCATGAAATGAGTATTGATTTGTATAGACATGGAAGTTGATATCATGTTAAAAAAACAAACAAAAAAAAACCCCCCACAGAGTTTCATGTTTGATGTTTACATTGGCACACAAAACATGATACTGTAGTTCTAGAAATTTTCGCGCTCGATTTCATTTCGCGCTTTTCGCGCTACCACCTAAAGCGCGAAATTAAAACGCGCGAAAATAAGTTGCATTGTATTTCACTGCATTGTTTTGCATTGGATTGCGCGAAACTAAAATGCGCGAAAATTCTGTAATTTCAGAAAAAATGAGTTTGCGCGAAATTAAACACGCGCGAAAATTCCTAGAACTACAGTATTTACTGAGAACTTAGGTGCTATCCACACGCATTTCCCTATAATGAGTCCTGCCCCGCGATGTCCTCTCCAGTCGGCTGGAGGTGAGGAGCTGTGCACTTGGCTGGCGAGAAGTCAATACCATGCGCTCAAATATCGGGAATCCTGTGCCGCCACCCAGGATGCAGCTAAAGAGTTGACAGAAAGGAGAACAAACTAGAAAAGATGATTTGAAGCATGGTAAATCAGTGTGTGCGTCTTCAAAACATATAGGTATGGCTATGTACAACTAGTCCATAACACAGAAGTAGAAGTTGGAATGGCATCTCTATCTATAATAGCTTTGAAGTTATTCAAGATTTGAATTTTCTAATGGTGCTACTTAGCATTATTTAAATCGCTACAACTTTTGTTCTTAATTCATTACATGGGCAGTGGTCAACAATTCAAGATTTAAAATTTCAAATGCCCCTAATTTACAATATTTTAAACATCTTCATTCCTCTTCAATAAAAGGCCCAACTCCTTGTATGGAGGTACAATCATGCCAAGCTTGGCGTTTCTGTGTATAACAGTGTCAGAGAAAAGTGTTGGACAAATTTGCTGGTTAAGAAGAAAGAAAGACGGAAAGAAAGGAAGAGAGAGAGAAAGAAAGAGAGAGAGAAAGGAAGATAGAAAGAAAGGGAGAAATAAAGAAAGAACGAAAGAAAGAAAGAAGAAAGAAAGAAAGAAAGAAAGAAAGAAAGGAAGAAAGAAAAATAGAAAGAAAGAAAAAGAATTTTAGGACAATCGAAAAAGTGTGTTGACACACACACACTTTACTTTATGTATTTAGCAGGGCCAAACGAGCTTCTATGATAAAGGTAACAACTTCGGAATGCAAGAAGGTCAAGAGAAGTTAGTCAAGATGCTAAACGTAATTAGAAAATTGAATTTGTTTGGTAGATACAGTGTCACTCCTAGATGATTAAGTGACATCACTGGTACATGTGCCGTCATCATGGCGGCGGCACAGTTCTATTGCCTAGCAATTGAGATGACCAGGGCACGTATGCAGATGCAATGTAATGCGGTTAAAAATGAATATTACCTATTCTAGAATTCTCTATACAGTGTCACTTTTAGATGATTAAGTGACATCACCGGTACATGTACTCTGGTCATGGCGGATGCATAGTTTCATTACCTAGCAAGTGAGGCAACGAGGGCAGGTATGCAGATAATACATTTAAAAAATGAATATTACCTTCCCTAGAATTCTTTCTTTCTCTCCCCCCTCTCTCTCTATCGCTGTCTGTCTGTCGGTCTCGCTTTCTCTCTCTCTCTCTCTCTCTCTCTCTCTCTCTCTCTCTTTATTTATTTATTTATTTATTTATTTATTTATTTGTTTGTTTGTTTGTTTATTTATTTATTTATTCATTCATTTTTAAAACTCCCCTCTGTGCTTCTGCTTAAGTATTCTACTTCATCGCTGCTTGCCACATAAAGACTTATTGTGTTCAGACGTAGAGGATGGCGCTTTTCGGTGATTTCTGAGCCAGCAGTTGGCTTCTATTGCGCCTCATGGTGACCCACGAGTGCTGCTTGGCTCAGCGTGTGATCAACCTTCCCTGCAGAAAATTGTCCCGCCCACAGACATGTTTGCTTGAACATTGACACTAGCCGAGTCTACGCATTCATTAGCCACACGATGTCCCGTTGGAATCGTCACGTTGCTTCCCTGGGCTCTGCGTGGAAGCCCTGGGAACCAATACAGTAAATGGTAATGCTTCTGACTTCTGCAAGAAATAGACCCATGCTGGCTGAAAGCAAATGAAACGGGAAAAGGGTTACAAAGAACACAAGAGGCTGGTAAGGGCCTGTAATGAGGCATCGCGAGTGCCAATATTGCAGCGATATGTTGTTCCCCATCTCATGCAATATCCCTGCCCATCTGAATTTAGACAACTTATTTTGTACTTTTAGGAACGGGTAACACGCAAACCTACTCCCGAATAAAGGTTCACTAGGGAGTGACCTACAGCTGTTGGTAGTACTCGGAAGACTCATAACTCTTTTTGTATATATTTTTTAGGTTAAAAAAATCACAATAAACTGTGACAAAAACATAGACCAAGATACATTTACAGACAGTTTTTTTTTTATATTTGTGGTAATACGTCTTGGGTGTGCCACACAGATCAACCCAGCATATTCCTGGCGCAAAATAAAGAACAGAATCATGGCAATAGACATTCATCAAAAAAAGGAGCATAATCACATTTCCTCACATTATGTGAAACCATGTTCTCGCCAAGTGAACTCACTTCACTGGTCTCTGGATATCCTTCACTCTCTTGTGAATGTCATACGTAACCTCATACATGTATCTTTGTATTATACAAAGTGCCTAAAAAAAGGCTACACTATGTAGGCTTCTTCGGTACATCTATTTCAGTCACATCGGGGAAACATGATTGAAATAGAAATATATTACTGTCTCCTGATCTTTCACAAAGCTACAGAAGTTAATCCAGAGGTTCTCCAATGACAATTTGGGATCATGTAAAAAGACCGGTGCGGCATGTAATTTCACACTAGGCTGACGATTCAAACAAAAGAAGGAGAAAAGCCAGATATATAGACTAAGGAACAAAATTAATGAAAACAATAATCACCCTAGATCTTATTTTTGCCTGACGCTGACAATTGGTGACAGCAAAAAGGGGAAAACCAATGTAACGGTACAATGATGGATCGATCTTTCAGTGTTCATACGCTAACCCAACCCAGCAAATCGTAAAACAAATTCATCTCATTAAAGACCCTTCTGCATTAGCCATTTGGCGACCGGGTAGATTGAAGCTGACCTGGCTGAAAAACCTTGGCAGCGACTCGGGGAGGTGTGAAATGTTGAATACTTTGTATCATTATGGTGGTAGAAGAGATGATGACAACCAGATAGCTAGGTACCCGATGAGTTACATTCACGGATGTTGGTCTTGTCCAATTATACATACCTGACTTGTAGGACCAAACCATGATATAATACCAAGAAGGCAAACAGTTTCTTGGTGACAATAACATATACATGAGATGTAGACTTCTTCTGGTGGGCTTATATTGCATATATATATATATATATATATATATATATATATATATATATGTGTGTGTGTGTGTGTGTGTGTGTGTGTGTGTGTGTGTGTGTGAGTGTGTTGATTATCAGGATAAAACGTGTAGGGTAGCAAGAAGAAAACAATTAAGGTATGATCGGACGCAAAACAAGTGGGAGAAGGGACTACAGGCTTCAGCATTTTCATGTAAAGCAATTCCAATCTCCTTCCACAGTACTGACTTAACTTTTTGTCAAGGAAGAACAGATGTGCAGAAGGAACGAAGACATGATTTCATGAAAATGTTTAAATTATGCAGTTTATTCTTATCTTACGACATATTGTCACACACAGTTCTTAAACATCAGGAGTATATGGATGCATTATTTACATTACACAGCCACAATGGTAATCTTGCATGCACATACTGCGCGGCTGAAAGTACTCTGGCAGCATGTACAATCAGCCAGTAACACACACAGGACAATATTATCATATGAACTGCAGTCATTGTTAATAATTATGCTTGTGAATGGAGATGCAGTGTAATATTATACTTTTTTTTTAAATTAAGTTTTCAAGTATATATAAGGAAGTAATGTCTATGTCTTAGCTTTGAGGAGTTCTCTTTTCCTCTTGTAAGGATAAAAGTTGCAGCAAGCAACATTAAGCATGATGGGTGACTGCAGTAGTACATATATTTGTAAAAAAAAAAAAAAAAAAAAAAAAAAAAAAAACCTGCATGGATTATATATCTCAGGTTCTAGGTTAAGTTACTATCTGAATCACTAGTACTATATGAAAAAGTATGGCAGCTGAAACTAGAAATACCCAATTTTCCATTTTCGGCTGAAAATCACGAAAACACTTGTAAATATACGTAGTATAAATACTGTTTCATTGAATGACAATCAATTGATTATTTTATACATGACGTTAATGTTTGTTCTTACAAGATTAACCAAAAAAGTACAGATCAAGCAGTACGTTGAAAAGAGGCTGGTAGTTTACATGTCTGCTAAACATGCTGTACTGTGCATGTCGTATGCATTGAACATGTTTAGCAGGTATATAAATTTAATTTCTTGACCACGGAACAGGCGGGTCTTAAACGAGCATCATTACAAAACACAGAGGACAAAACAATATCCGAGGACAAATAAGTAGGTCAGTATGCTAACATGATATTCATCTCGTACCAACTCACGGTATAAACCGTCTTGTATCTATAATAAAGGTTTGGACAGAATCAAACATATCTAAGTTGTCGCTTGGGGAAAGATTGTCATTACCATGTGTCAGATAAGTAAGCACTACATCCTCAGCTAAGTGAACACCTAGGTTTGGATTGACTCCCGGTGCCAAATTATTGTATACCGTTCTCAATAAGGATACTCGATCTATAGTATGAAAAGAGGGGACATTCGAGGAAGAAATGGCATGTACTCTCATTAGGATATGAGCAATTACATGCTGCAGACGGAAGAATGTTTAACCTGTAAAGATGAGAATTCAGACGACAACAATCCAAACGTAGTTGTGTATGTATAATATTAGGAAATCTTTTGCCGTGCGAGTAGTGACCTGGGGCAGGATCAACGGACAAAAGAGTACTTTGTAGTTTAGATTTGAATTGAGCAGGTTAAGTACAATGCGTTATATTGTCCGGAATGTCGTACCAAAGTTCAATAGCAGAGGGAATGAAAAAAAATGCCAAAAAGATTGGATGTAAACTTTATTTGTCTCAAACTCCGGCGGTTGCGAAGATGGAAGGTTGGCTGACTAGCATCAAGTGGGACCAGATCCGAAAGATAACCGGGGGTCAGCCTGTTGACCATTTTGTAGAGCAGAAATCAGTTTATAGTATTGGCGTCTTCTGGCCAAAGTTGGCCAACCTAATTCATTAAGTGCACCCAAACAAATGCGTGCCGCTACATACTAAACAGATTCAAGTGAATTTGGCAGGTCCATCGTGCAATTATCAAATATGACGCATCCATATTCCAGGATAGGGCGTATAACATGGCTTTGTATAGTCTAGCTAAGGTGTTACATGATAATCTATATTTAAGTCTAAAAAAATAAAGTTAGGCGTTTCCTCGCTTTGTCAATGATTCTAGTAATGTGAGCATTCCATTTCAAATTATGAGAAAGGGTAATTCCCAGATGGGTATGATTTAAACCTTCCGGGATCAATGTTTCGCCAAGAAATAAAGGTGGATGATCAGGTTTGTTGTGTTCAGATGAAAACAAGAGGGCTAGAGACTTAGTTGCATTAAATGTAACTTTCCACTGTTTGCCCCAAACAAAGACTCTTCCAAGGTCAGTATTTATACCTCTACCAGAAGTGACAAGGTCAAATATGATCTCTAATATGGTGGTGTCATAATCGAACAGTTTGATGTCACAAGTGATGCAAGCAGTAATATCATTTATGAAAATTAAGAATAGTAGGGGCCCTATGATAGATCCCTGGGGTACCCCTGCCTCAATAGGAAGCATAGATGATGTTTGGCCCCCGATCGCTACACACTAATGACAATTGGTTAGATAGCTACTGATAAGCTTCAGGAGCGGCTGCTCTTACAATCAATACATGCTATACACAGAAAACATGGACAGGTAAGAGTTTCTCATGCCTGGTGTTGGAATATTCTATTATGGCTCATATATTAGGTATGTGAGGCAGGGGCAATGCATACAACAGGTGGCTGGTATCATGACAGTGCTGGTACATGCAAACATGATCACTCTTTTCTACCACTATAATGGTTCATGGGTCCATTGTACTCAACAGTTTACACCTCCATCAGAGATGCAAACAATCAAAGTGCCATTTCAGGAACATTTAGGAGAGAACATAAGGGACAGAGTATGTTGAACAAAAGAATATACAAGAAAATACTCAGTTTCAATGCGGGACAATCTCCGTAAATTGGCCAAAAGTTCAGGTAATTTTAGAGACTGTCTCTGATGATGAGGGACAGTTAGCATCTCTGCTCTATAGGCTGGTACCCAGCCTCTCCAAGGAGCCAGGCCAAATCCATTCTGCCCCTCTGCAAAATGGCCCATGCAGAAGATTCTTTAAGAAGGCGTTTAATTATACACTGTTTACTGCGAAAACTGGTTGAAATGACACTACAGGCATCGATGACTTTCAAATACGTACACGTATCGGTTCATTCTAACTGGATACTGGTAATTTTGTGAATATCAGCGCCACTGGTGATGCTAATGCAAGGCCAGTCGGCCTCGAAACCTACTGGATACCCTTGTGTATAGCAGATCTAATGGATATTCTTTGGCATAACAAGTCTGATATCTAACAGATTTTGCAGACATCGTAATGTGTACAAACAAAAAGTACTAAAATCTTTGAAAGACATCACACATAATCGACCTTGCGCAAACCCAATTGCAATTTTTATTTGTGTTAGTCCCGTACATTTCAGTTTGTTTTTACTCTAATCACACATTTTGTGTGAGAAGTCATGGATGTACGGGTATGTCGTTACGGTCTCAACTTTGCATGGGAGCGCATTTGAGGCATGAAGTCGTCGCTAACGCAAGCCATTCAAGATTAAAATACTAGCAGGTGACACAAACTTTCAGCAAATTTCTACCTGACTACGGTGCATGCTTGAGTATTACGTATTTAGCCCTTTGGGTATAAGTAACGGGTGAGCCTTCTGTGTGTACAAAGAGTTACATAACATCATGGATAGATGATGGATATATCCAAACCCTTTGTTTCCCATTTTACACGAAGGAAATACTGTACCCTGTATCACTGATACAGGAGCGAATTGGAGGTGCACCCTGTTGTAAGAGTTATGAGTGCATATGATTAAACACAGGGCAATAACAAGTGCAGGAATCCGTTTTCTGCGTTTATCCTCACACAAATGAACGTTTGTTTCACCATACAGTTATAAAGAGTGAAAGTAACTTAAGGTTTGCAGTTATCATCATCATCATCATCAATGTCTCGCTCACATGGTGTGACCATGCTGACCATGTTTATGGCAAGGGTTGTCGTCATTTATACTTTCTGAAAAACTTACGACGCGGGGCGCTTAGACCTGCCTGCTTTCTGCTGTTCTGTAGTGCGACCAACGGTAGAACATGCTGGCCCTGTGTAGCATACTCCCTCGCCATAGCTGATTCAAACCAAATTTGAGAACATTAAAAAGGATTATCCGGCCTGACCTACCGTTCCTTCGAGCTTGTGAAATATTGAACATTCAAACTGTGGCAGATAGGAAATTTGAAATGTGCCACCCCATAGGCTTAACAGCCTGCTCCCTGTCACTCGTCATATATGACACAATATAAGTAACAAGCCACTCTAACCCTTGCCAAAAGTGACAACTAGACGTTTTAAAAATTCGATAGTGCAACATGGACTTTTTATCTACCAAGGACTTTTCAATTTTCTTTGAGCAATATAACCTTTTTATCCACCAGTAATTTTTAAAAACTTTTAACCCTTAAACACCTCTTGCTGTTTAATTGTTATAACTGTTTAACCTCCTCGTGCGTATTGCTATCCATCCTTTGGATTGCAGTTTGTAACAAACATATCAATATCAATAATTCTGACTTGCAGAACAGCAATAAATATTTCATAATTACTATTGATACAGATTGGGAATGATGAGTATGTTGATGATCAATCAATACCGGTACATGGATAAGTGCACTGTTTTATATACCAGTTTGCTAAATGTTTATGCGCAATCAAAATATGTTACGAATCGATGAAAATTGAACCATTGACACACAGACAAATATGCTGTTTTGACAGGATGTATTATGACATGCGCCAGATGCTTTTAGCGATATTTATTATTTCAATGCCAACTGTGACTAAAGTCGAACTACTCAAAGATGAACTGCTCTCAATTATAATAAGGGGCTAAATATAATATTCCCTGTGAAAAGGTCTCGGTCAACAGCTTTCCTAGGCGAGCTTTAGGCGCATTGCATTGTCCAAAGCTCCCCAGTGAAAGCAGTTAATTCATTCCAACATGTGGCACTGAAAGAGTTAGAACCGGGATGTAGCTTGCTCTATTGGCTGTTGCCTAAATCTTTGTTGATCAGTGCATTCTGAATGGCGAAAATGTTATCACTAAATGCGACAGGTGTATATTGGTTTATGTTGTCATTTATGTTCGAGTCTTTAACTATTTCCGTTTCCGGTATTGGGCATTTGAGAAATATCGTGTGCCAGTTTTATTTTTTTTTATTATTTTAGGCCATATAGATACGTATTACTTGATTTTCTCCTCAACAGATTGTCCGAAATTCATTTAAAACAATTTCAATGAAGTCAAAAGAAATAAGTTCCTTTTTGAGTTCTGAGATATATTCTTCGTTAACCACGCTTGGACTCGGTGAATTTGCTTAATTCTGGACATTTTTCTTTGGACGAAACTATTGTTTAATGAGGCAAAGGTATTTGTATTATAGTGCCACAGAGATTTAAAACCAAACTCCCGCAATTAAAGACTAAACTGCCCTCCAAAATATCAAAGAAGCTGACTTTTAGCAGTCCGTCATGTATGTCTAGTTTTGAAGCAAAGGAGTTAAATTTTATGAATTTCAAAGCTTGGACAACAAAGACTACTAAACCACATTTCCAAGTAAACAATGTCGTGCAAGACGAATAAGCATTGTAAAAGTCGTGTGTTTGCATACCACGGTTTTATTAGCAAGTACAGCAACATATCACACCTTCTTTGCAGCATGTTGAGACATGAAGGTTAAAAACAAATAATAGCCAACATGAACAGAGTATATATATATCCAAGAATGAAGAACCCAAGGCAAACGAAAAGCAAGGTATGTAGGAATAGGTGGCAAGATTTAGAATCTTCCGAAGTCACCAAGGAAGAACACGAGCCAATGTTTCTTGTGCCAAACTTGTGGAAGGCCCTTCTACCAGGAGGGCTTTTGTTTTCTGTTAAACGTTCTGCTGTTACTTGTATCTGCAAATTTATATCTTTCAAGCTGCATATAGAAACACTTACTTTACCTTGTGGATCCAGATATGCGGCATAATATGTTCATAAAAATGTTATTGTTCAACTAATTTTTTTATTTATTTATTTATTTATTTATTTATTTATTTATTTATTTATTTATTTATTTATTTATTTATTTATTTATTTATTTATTTATTTATTTATTTATTTATTTATTTATTTATTTATTTATTTATTTATTTATTTATTTATTTATTTATCTATTTATTTATTTATTTATTTATTTATTTTGGTTAACATTCGCTCTAATAGTAAAAATACACATGTGACCCACAAGGAAGTTACGTGTGGGGTTTCATATTCAGCTGAGTACAGTGTCCGGGACCTCATTACGAGGTCTTGGAAATGCCCAAATTCATGGGCGTCCAGCGCTCAGGTTCTTGCTGCAAAACGGAAGAACATTTTAAAAACAAATACGAATAGCTTTGTTGTTGAGGTATGAAAATACAATTTTCTTTTTTTTTTCGAGCACAGAATAAAAAGAAACATATCCGCGCTGACCGTCTGACTGCCTCCCTAGTGGCGCAATAATCGTCGCGCATCCGCGCACATGCCTCCAATAGTCTGACGGGACCTGTGGCCAGTTTTGGGTAGTTTTATCATGATTGTATGCTAATACTTCGTGCTTGAGAGAACCTTTCCAGCAATGCAGGGGAACTCTCACCGGTAAATCTTCAGCCACAAGGCACGTACGTATTCCTCGTGTTATGTACACTGATGTATGTCAAATATTTTTCATTTCATCCTGTTGGCTGCATCGTCTCCTCACTCGTATGACCACTGCTTAAGTTATTTATATTGGTTATCGTAGTTTGCGGAAAATATCGGACGAAATATTTTATATGTAAGAGCAGAAACGTGCATGCTATGTTTGTTTGTTTGTTTGTGTGTGTGTGTGCGTGTGTGTGTGTGTGTGTGTGTGTGTGAGTGTGTGTGTGTGTGTGTGTGTGTGTGTGTGTGTGTGTGTGTGTGCAGATTTCTGGTAATAGCACATTTGCTATAGGTTAGTCAGATGGGCAGGCTTTAACCACAAACTACAAGGAAATAGAGAAAAGAAGGAAAACAAAGTCCGAAAACCAATATCTCATTTTATAGTAAAAATGCGTTTTTTCAAATCTATATAATGCATTTTTTCCTCGCTTTTAAGCTTAACACCAGAGGAACATGCATCCCTGACGTAATAAAGCTATGTACTCAGAATCCAGATGTGCAAGATCTGTCTGCACTAATGATGGAACTCAAATTTTCGAAGTTTTCGTTTTAACGCGCGAAGCGTTATGGGTAAAATGTTTTATTTTGTATTACATTTTTGAATATTTTTCGAAAATATTCAAGTTCGGTCATAATCTCAAATGTGTGTGCAAAAACGTAACAGTGATTTTCATTACTATATCTGCATCTTTACAACGGTGATACGAACATTTGATTTTTTTTTTTAATATGAAATTGATCAAGTTTGTGGGACTCTTCATGTTCGATACGCATTTAAGAAAAGAACTGATCATATTTCAGGAAAAATCCCTAATACCCTTTTGCTCTAGGATTAAAAAAAAATAAATCACTTATTTGATTGGAATCAGAGAATTCGTTTTTAGAAAAATATCTATGAGAAACGGACATTTTAAAGCAGAAACCTGTTGCCAGAAATCAAGATCCAAAGGTTAACACGGTCAACTGTTCATTATGTTACCATTGGAAGTATTCTGATAATTTCTTCAGATTCTATTGTGGCCAGAACTACTTCATGTTGACATGTTATAGACGACACGTATGTCTACCAAAATGTTCCCAAATCGCAAAATAAACAAGATTATCCAAAATTGGTTAGACATTGTCTTAAGTTAAAGCTAAATAATGTACTAAAAGCAACATTGTATGCGCAAATTAATACATTTTTGCAAATAATGTATATCAGAACTATGTTACAGTAAAATTCTATACACTTCCTTACGTGTTTTCGTGACAGCATTTCTGTTACGCTAAAACCACTTTACAATTCTGGAATTTTAATAATGCGAAATCCACAGAGAAACAACGTGGCATCCGACGTCGATTTTTCTCTTACTGTAGGCATACAAGGCTGGGAAAATGGTAGGAGTATATTTGTAGCTGGACAACATGGTCGCAAGTAAGGCCATTATTTCTGCATCATTGCGTAACATGACCTCAGTTTCTTATCGGTCGCAATAATTCCCTAAACAAGCTACTCCATTCATTTAGCTGCAGAGCATACATTGCAACATACACATACATGCACACATACATAAATACATGCATATACACATACATACACACATGCATATATATATATATGCGTACATCCATATAAATACACACATACATTCACCCATGCTAACATGTATTCACAAAACTACACAATCATGTAATACACATGTGTGCACACATTAAATGAGCACATACACATGCTTACATACATACACCCATACATGCATACATACACACATGTATACATACATACATACATACATACATACATACATACATACATACATACATACATACATACAAAGATACAAGCGGACTCATATATATGCAGGCACAATCATGCAGGTGAAGATAGAAAAGTACGTCATGCCATATTTTGTACGTTTTGGCTATTTACGGAGAAGAGTTAGATTTGTTTTTCTGTAGAAATTATAATATTAATTCACAAAGTGGAAAGGCTGGTCGTTGAGGGCACACTTTTGTTTCTTTCTTTTTTATAGTGAATTGGGACCTGATAGATATTTGTTATAGGGAACTCTGGCAAATGAGCCCCGTTTCCTTTAAATTTGCCAAGAAACAGTGGCGTTGACTTCATTCTTGGTCTGCCTTGGTAATGCTTACCTCATGTGCACTTGTTCTGTGTAACGTTGTCCACCATTTTCGTTGACTAATGAGCCTGTAATGCAAACTGTTCGGCTGAATAAATATTTATTGGCTTTGGTGACAGACACAGCTGCAATTTAAATTTCGTTGTCATTGCCTGCAATTATGATTCAGTCTTTACCATATTATGCAAGAAACCATATCTGATCGTGTTCAACAATTTGGCAGGTCAATTAAGACCCAATACATTGTATTTCGTAGATCATGCAATAAATCCAGTATGGCTGCTTTTATCGTTAATCAAGTCTCGATGATTGATTCCAAAGCACACGTATGGTCAAAAGCTTTCCTCTAATATTTATAGACTTTAACTGACAAATGATGAATGACGTCATAATCATTGCCTGGTAATATTTTTGAGGCATTTATGAATTGGCGTATTTCGTTTATTTCTACAATAAGGACAGTTTTGGTTACAGCGTATTGTTACAATGTGATTTGATAATGGAGAGTTTTACGCTATGATAAGTGCGATTGTGTATTAAACAGATGGCACTTTATGTATATTCTTCGTATTAATTATCTCCCGCAAGTGATGATGTGTAACTGCGCACCGAGGAAAAATGCAGGTGTTGCTATATATTAAGGAAGGACGCTCAGAGTATATAGCGGCGTTTTCTATACATACATACACACACACACACACACACACACATATGTATATACATATATATATATATATATATATATATATATATATATATATATATATATATATATATATATATATATATATATATATATATATATGAACTAGATGCAAGAGCACACAGTGAACGTTGTTTCTGGCAATTATGCAAAAAGAGAAAACAATGGCAGATTGAGGCATTCTATACGTTTCGATGTCAGTTATCATGATTGTTTTGCATGATTGTCCAGGCTTCATACCATGTCCATGTTTGTTCATAATTTGAATTTTAGGGGGGGGGGCATGAATTCAAATGTATGGCTTCAAACTATATAATCTAATTTGGGATAATGATTTACCATAAGGACGATAGATCTAGACTCTTATTCGATCATTCTGTTTCTGTCCGCTTACCTCTCATATATGATATCTATAATTTTATATATATATATATATATATATATATATCTATAATTTTATATATATATATATATATATATATATATATATATATATATATATATATATATATATATATACTAACTTTCGCGAGTCCTTATACATTGAGAAGGGAGCTGTTGCGTTTGATATGTATTAAACGACATTACTCTTCCTCAATATTTACATTTGATCAGTTATTTTCACTTATAAATGCCGACTTCCTCCACTTATACCCAAAATAAAAAATAAAAAAAAAACTGCATGGATAGATATAATTAATCTTCGCGTACTTCCCTGCTAACACATAAAGAACAATACACCTGCGTGTGGTAGAGTAAACATGTAAGCACCAAGCTGAATTTGTCACGCATGTGAGCTTTAATTCATGTGCAAATATATCGCTTTAGTCTGGTGGCCTTATTTACAATTACTAGAGCATGAAACTTTCAAATCTGATTTAAATTACCGAATTTTTTTACTGTCTTCAATTGCCCCAGGCCGGAGTCTAACGATTTATTACAAAGGAAGATACTGCCACAAGTATTCATAACTTGAATAACCTTTTCGCACGCATTAA